>OY294046.1:1533300-1582457 GCA_958510825.1 Brachypterus glaber | reverse complement strand
CGCGACAAGCCCATGTGATTGCTACGTATAACAGCTCGGTGGCCAGTAAAACGCACATAGCTTTCTTGCATTTTACTCATCGCTAATGCCAGTTTTGCATTAAAAAGTGTTCGGCACTTTATAATCGCACGGTATATATGAAAAAAGTTTAAAAAAGATGACAAAAGATGAGTCATAGCTCGAAAGTTCCCGGCCTGTGATTATAACAGTTCTGTCACCGCCGAACTGTCAGAATATCTAGGTTCTCCAGGCAGGAATGGAATACGGCTTACGCATACCAAAGGATGTGTGGTATAGAAATTTGAAAGAAAAAAAAGTTTCCCTAGCGATGGACAGCACCCTCAAGCTAGTCTTAGAGCTCATAATATTATTTTTCGTACGACCTAGTGTACACGAAATAAAGAAAAATTCATGTTCACTGTATATGTTCGTTAGGATATTTTTCTATCGCACGAGTACATAGTGCATATTTGAATGAAATAACAACTATGCACACTCATTTATCCAAACGATTACACATAGCTTTTATTTTGACAAAAGTCATTTGACGTTTATAAAATATTGAAATGTCAAAATTAAACACAGGTGATTCTTTAAAATATAAATTTTTAAAGAGTTTGGACTGTAGATCGAACGAAAAATGTTGTTCGCAACTCGTTTGCGACAAGTCCTTAGTGCACTCGAATGTTTTTTTGAGTTCGCTTCGCGTCGTCAAAAAAACTTCATTCTCGTGTACTAAGCACTAAAGTCGTTTTGTGTTATGAAACGAGTGCTTTATACAATTTTTTCTATTTTGTTCTAAAATTTAAAAAAACTTACATTTAAATTGATGACTGATTTAGGGATTTTTGTTTTGGATTGGCATTACAGTTTACACCATGTTTAAAATTCTAAGAACAAATGATATTTTGATATACTTTATAGTCATCTCTTCTCTTTTTACTGCAATTAACCAAGCCACAATTTTAACATGGTAAAAATAACCTAAACACAAAATTTTGTAGAAAATTCAACTTTAAAGCGACATTGACATTTGCACGGAAAACGTCAAGCGATAGGCCAGGTCTGTTGCCAACCAAAAAGAACAAAAAGTACAGACCTCTTATGGGCCTATAAGAACACGCAAAATGCGTTTGATTATGAGCTTATAAGAGTCACAAAATAGAAAAACTACTATTTTTTTTTGTATTTCCATTTTGTTCACTATTTTTTTTCAGATTTTAGTTAATTTTAAACCAAACGCCATATTTTTCCGCTGTAAAACAGCGAAGAACTGACTAACGTAAATTTCTCCGTTAATTACCAAAGTGTGCTCTGAACATGGCGTGTGCCAACAATTGTTACATCTAGCAGGCTTAGTGGGGATAATTAAAGGTAAGCCACTAATTGCTAGATTCAGATATGCCCCACCACCGGAGTGGTTCTAAGAACTCTAGGAAAAAAAGATGATGTGTTAGCAGTGCAATATTTTACAGGGTTGTCCACGATAATGGTACAGTCCTGCAAAACAAAGTAACAGTAAACTCCGCGCATTATCTGAGTTGATGGTCATTTGTTTCTTGTTATTTGGTTGGCAGAATATATTTAGTTCCTTATGTAAGGTTTTCATCTTGTTTAAAATTTATTGTCAATCAAGACATTATTTTGACATTTATAAAAAAATCCAAATAATTTGCTTTAGCAAGAAGAAATAACAAGAAATGTGCATAAAAAGAAAACTAAAGCATCAATCTATAAACGTTTTGTTTAAATGAAGTAATATAATGCAGTGCTCTATAAATTTTTGAAGTAAACACTATAACAGAGAATTTTTTGTTTAAAATAATACTGGTCCGTAATTTTATTCAGGTAATGTTAAATTTAAGTTTATAATAGCACTTTATGAATAAAAACTTACTTTTATTATAATTTTGAACAAAGTTTTACTTTTTAAACAGATTTTGTTATTATTTGTAAGACGTAAAATGACAGTCAATTTAACCTAAATGTTAAAAATTATCAAAAGCACAATGGGCTACAAAAATATTACTAAAAGTCATTTTTAAACCACTAATCATAGCTTCCTTGATCCAATTTGTTACTCAGATAGATAATGCGCCGAGTATACCTACCCGGACAACATCCATGAACTCATGAGGCCTCATCAGAGCATCATGTTATGATTTCCACGTTTTGTAGTCATACGAACATCATGATGAGCACATCTCATGATTTTGTGATCATGTTATTAGTTTGTTATGAGTTTGTCATGAGGTGTATACATTGTCATAATGACTTCCACGTGAAATAGCAAATATTGCCCGGGACCCGATTGAGAACGATTGCCGAATAGTAAAGGCTTCTGTAATGTTTCAATTTCAGTGCACTTGACAGCGTAATGCTATAGGTGGCACCACATGTTATTTCCTACCAATAACAAAACTTTTTAAACGAATAAAGTCGCCCTCTAGAAATACTAGTATTAAACGGCAGCTGTCTTTATAAGGATATACTAATAGTAATAACTAGTAATTAACTTGCTGGTCAGCTAATTCGATACACATTATCGGATTGGTATGGTGAGCCGTAGATATCTGGAGGCTTTAGTCTAGAGGAATTAGTCCCTCCAGTCATCTTGGGGAACATTCCCACTGGGAAGTCCTATTTTTGTTGTTGAATTTTCAGCCGCTCAATGTAGGGACCCTAAATAAAGTGACATTTAACTTCACACAAAGGGTTGAGACACCAATTTAGTAATTTCTGCAGGGTTATGTTTTTTTTGCGAATTGGCACTATTGGTATAGTAGAAGTGACATTACTTGTCAAAATATCCATAGACGTGTTTTTTGAAAAAATGTCACGACAATGTTCAGTGGTAAACTGTTGTAATTCTATCCATGCAGGATATATATTATTTCCATTCCCCAAATGCAATGCATTATTAAATGAATGGAAAAGAAGCATGTATCTTCCGAATTGGAAAATTTTCTATAAATCAAAAATTTGCGAAGTAAAAATATGAAAAAATGAAATTTTAAATTTGTAACTTTTGTAGGCACACTTTTCAGAGGAAGATTTTATTTTAAAATTAAAAGAAACCGCAATTCCAAAAATTCAAAAAAATTGTAGTTTTAATAGAAAATTAAATGTTCTAGATGGTAATCAAATTCATTCTAAATTATCGAATTATGAAATAATTATAATAATGAAAAACCTGCAGTTATCATTAAAGGAATGCCTATAAAATTATTTTTTTTTAATATTTTTAGTTCGCTAAAGTAAAACTACTAGTTGATCATATTCTTCGGTACATGCCTGAATTTTTTACATTCCTCTTATTTATTTATATTATTCTTTTCTTCAAAATTAATTCAGTTCCAAATAAAAGTAATTTCAACTATTTAGGGAAAATTCCGAGATTATTCGAACACTGACGGTCGTCAGTATATTCCATAAGTAAATCTTGATTTAAATTGTACAGGTATTTTCGTAGGCACTTTAAAAAAGTACAATAATAAAACTATAAACCATAATTTCGTAAATAAATAAATTTGATGACCAAATATTCAGTTTGACACTGACACTTAAATATGACAATATTATTATATTAATTAATATCGACGCCTCTGTTCGGGTTGACATTTAACTATAACCTCAGATTTTGTATCTGACAGAATTATATTAAATTTAGACATAATTATTACTAGATTTAGATTTGGCACCAAAGCACTTTGGATAAAACCATTGTCTTTCATTGTTTAACAATACTAGTGCTTGGTTGCCATTTTAACCTCAAAATCGAAGCGTGTCTCAACCCTTTGTGTGAAGTTTAATGTCATTATATATAGGGTCCCTAGCTCAATGGGCCCCTTTGCCGACCAGACTTCAGGACCCGGCTGTGATAAAAAAAATGGTTTTGGACATCCCTCAAAATAATTCTTCTGGCTAAAATATTCATAAAAACAAATTTATTATTCTTTTATTTTTTAATTATTCTTATTAGCTTAATTATTCATGGATTTTTTTTAAACCTGATTATAAGAATTTTTTTTAGTAATGAGTATATTTTAATATTCTTTAATTAGTGGTATTATTTTTATATCAGTCTAGCGGAAAAACATATAAGTTATTACGAGTTATTAAGATTAAACACCACGTAAGTTATATACAGGATGGTTCAGAAATAAATTGACCCTACATGCAGGGATTAGGGTTTCACGGGGTCAAAAAAATAAACTACTCATCTCGGTTAACTTTTTGTCTTAAATAAATAAATAAATAAATAAATAAATAAATAAATACATAAATAAATAAATAAATAAATAATTAAATAAATAAATAAATAAATAAATAAATAAATAAATAAATAAATAAATAAATAAATAAATAAATAAATAAATAAATAATGCCTTTATTTTCATAGGTAAAACAGAATTTCCATTGTACACAAAAGGAATAAATTATTTTTAACATGAAAACTAGTCACAAACGGTAATTGAACAAAAACAAAAACGTGAGTCAATAATTCTGCCGTTCTAAGCTGAAAGGTCCTATCTACATATGTTTAACATACACAGATAGGACCTTTCAGCTTAGGAAGGCAGAATTGAGTTAGATCTGTGTTCTATTACTCAATAATAATTGAGTAATTATAATTGGATCCCAGTTGTATTTATTGATTGATATGACATATAAAATTTTTAAATGTTTTGTGGTTAGGGGCTGTGTAACGCGTAACAATATAAAAATGTGTATTTTTTTTTTCTTGATACAGAATTCCGCATAATGTAAGACGGTAAAAAGACGGTGTAACAATGATACATATTTATTATAATAATACACATAGCACTTAATGTACTTAAACCAAAAAATCACTCAAACTTAAAAAAAATATTCATAATCAATATCACACAGGGAAAAAATACTAGGTACCTCTTTTTACACTGAGTGTCACATATAACACGTATTTTGTTTATGCACAGGTACACAAAATAGTACACACATTGGTGTCCTGTGAGTACACATTCCGCGCGAAAATATATCATCGCCGATGATTCATAGGCAAGATCACGCAAGAACAGGGCCGTAAGATTTTTTTTAATATTAATGTCAACAGTTTGTTTTACTGATTACAATATTATTTAAATATGCATAGTTTTGTCAGTTTTTGTGTGCGTTACGTAATATATGGATAGCCCCTTATATTATTGATAGAATGACGTCAGTTTTGAAAACTTGTCAAACGAAAATGTTTTAAAATCTAATGAAAAATATTAAACGCTAAAAAATTTCTGTAAACAGGCCTAAAATGGAATACTGCCCATAAAACTTTAAGGGAAATGAAAAAATAGGTGCCTAGGCTGGGGACGGCATGGGATGGGGAGCTGCCTTGAACCAGTCTTGGGATTGATAGGTACAACATTATGCTCGTTGACAACCATTAGTGAAATATATTTTTAGGATCCCGTTTGTCGCTGGTTTCATGTTTTCTCTCCTCATATGGGCATGTAATCGCCAGAGGAAGTACCATCTCATTAGATGGTAGTCGAGGATGAAGACGTTAGGGTGGGTATAAATTGGAATTTGTTGAATATTCTTCAGTTATATTTAAAAAACCAGGGAAAACCAATATATAACTAGCTTCCCTATAGTGCCACCAGTGAAGCTTCACTGCCCCACCAGAAGGTTTTTTTATGTCATCACCCTCTCTAAGGCCCACCTGTGAAAGAAGGCCTACGATACGTTCAAAGGGGGTCCCGAAAGGGGTCCGAAAAATTAATAATTTCTCTCTTCTCTAAAAACATTTCTTTTGTAATCATTCAAAAAACAACAACCTTTTTATACGGGCCCTTGTTATAAAATTAATAAAGCCCCTTTACTTTTTTTATGCGGGGCCTTCAAATTTCTTTTTAATAAGGGCCCCATGCTAGGAAATCATTAACGAGCCTTTTTATACTCCAATAGAAGGGCCTACACTTTTAAGATATAAAGTTGCCAGCGAGGGGCCCATAGTAAACTTCCCGTGGGGCCCGGGCAACTTTCAAAATTACTTTGATACTTAAAATTCCAAGAACATTAAACGCTGCGCCATCTTGTATAAACACTTAAAAAATATTATCTAAAATCGAATCTTAGTTTCCTAATAGTTATTTATGGTACTAGTGGGTAAAGTAAGATATTGCCCATGAGAAAATTAACGTGCGAGGCGTCAGCCAAGCAGGTTAATTTTCGAGAGAGCAATATCGGTTTACCCATGAGTGCCATACAAGGTTTTATCCAATAAATAGCTTAGAAATTCATATTTTTATTAAAAATTTTAATGACATTCACAAGAAAATAATTTGACAAGTGACAGTTGAGTGGGTAAAATAAATATTTATCCACTCAATAAAGTAAAGGCCACGCGGGGGTTATTATTGAGTTTATCTATTTAAAATAAAGCTGGTAATTGTCTCATTATCTGTATGTATTGGATAAAGTTTTTTTTTGCAAAAACAATAAATTTTATTCATTTTTTGTTTTAATTTATTTTATTTTTTGTATTTTTTTTTTTGGTCCAGCCAAACACTAAAGAAGAATATGTTCTGTGCGCGGGGCGCGTGCCGGGCGCAATCCCGGTGTTAAGAAGCCAGCCACCCGTACGATATTTGGTTCGCTCTGTGGCACCCGTTACTCACTGCTGGGCCGATGACTTCTTAACAGCTTATTATATCACGAATACGATAATATATATCGCATTATATCGGAAAATATCGAGAAAAAAATCTTATACAAACAATGGGAGGAAAAAATAAAACCGATAGTGTGTGACAAAATAAATAAAAACTGTGTGACATAATAAGGACAGTGCTTATTTGCCTAAAGATATATATATATATAAATTCACACTTTAACTAAAAAGTCTCATTTTATAGGACCTACTTTATAGGATCTACTTGGTTTTATGCAGATCGCTTAGCTTAAACTGGACTAAAACTAGTAATATGTTAAAAAAAAAATATTTTTTCGGAAAACGAGAAATAAAAAAATATTTAAAAAATATACATTTTTTTAAAACGAGCAATAAAAGTAAAAAAAAAAGAGTTTTTTCAATTTTTTAAAAAGTTTAACCCCCATAACTTTGTTGTTTTTGGGGGAATAACTTTTAATAATATGGATCTTCCCTCCATAGAACTTGATTTTTCCTGAAATTTTCTGGTCGATCGGAATATTCCTTCTTGAGTTATTATGTACACAAAAAACGTGCAACGTACGGACGAACAGACGGACAGACGGACAGACGGACAGACGGACAGACGGACAGACGGACAGACGGACAGACGGACAGACGGACAGACGGACAGACGGACAGACGGACAGACGGACAGACGGACAGACGGACAGACGGACAGACGGACAGACGGACAGACGGACAGACGGACAGACGGACAGACGGACAGACGGACAGACGGACAGACGGACAGACGGACAGACGGACAGACGGACAGACGGACAGACGGACAGACGGACAGACGGACAGACAGACGGACAGACGAACAGACACATTTGTATCCAAAAAAATTTAGTCTAGGACTTTTTTGGAGATTTTGGGAAATTCGAAACTAAGATGGTATTTGGTATTATTGTAATTCAGTTTTGATAAATCAAAATTAAAAAATTGTTATCCCTACTCCAAAGTTTTTTATTGAAGCATTTTATTTATAAAAAGTAGCTACAATTGTTTCGACTCTGAATTTAGGGTCATCTTCAGGCTAAAATAGTAGTAGTAGTCAAAAAATTAAAAACAAACAACACGGACTACATTATAAACATATCGATCGCGTAGAATGAAAAGCTCGGATATTTTTTTGACATATTGAATTTTTAAACTGACATTGAATGTGAACGTCAATAGTTTTATACTATAGGGGAGATGAGATCACAGATAATTTTTTAATTACCGGCAAATAAAAGCAAAACCAAGGTAGCTTCTCTAACGAATATTATATCTAAACTTTATTAAGCAAAGGCAATGTTAAAAATCATTGAATTTTTACCCGTCCAATAAAAGTTAATTGAAATAAAATAGTTATTTTTGTCCTAAAATAATTGTAAAAAATACTTATTTCGCCGAAAACAATCGGGAACATTTTTGAAATATGCTATTGCGTAATACAGGGTAGGGTGATCATTCGAAAATAATCCACACCAAATAAGATTTTCATCCAAAAACTTTCCCAACCCGCGGGCCCGATAATCACCAAAAAAAAATTGAATCGGGAAATTTATAGTTTAAGTTGTGTACCGACAGACCTACAGACAGATTTTTTTACTTAAATGTGTTTTTGCATATAAAGCCATAAACGCAAAAATAGGCAATACAAAACATGATTTTTTTACCAATCCAAGGACTGCTTTCCAGCTACTTCTCGGACAGTAGGTATTCCGAGATTTTGATGGAAAGCAAAATGTAAAGCAAATTTGAATACTGACAAAATTTTAAGTAAAATATATTTATTTTTGAAAAATAGGGCTTACAAGAAAAAAATATGCACATGGTGATATAATCTCCCCTACATGTTTAAGTTTTGACAAAGACATTTAATGTCAGTGACAAATTTATTGAAAACCGATATACGAGCTTTTCATTCTACGCAATCGATATGTTTAATGTAGTCCGTGTTCGATTTTCGAAAAAATAAAATAAATTGAATAAAAAATTCTTATTTTTTTTATTTTTATAAACGTAGGCGTACTATAGTCGTTAATGTTAAACTTTCTCTTTAATTCATTATAACTCTAAATTGTTCCAGTAAATTGTAAAACTTTTCCTGCAAAATTAAACCACATTTTAACCACATATACATAAGTTTAATTGTGGAACGCAGGGGACCCATATTCTATCAAAAACCATACAAACCCATAGAAAAGTATCGTTCTGAGGTTCATAAACTCTTCATATTCCCGGAGGTGTGTGTAGCCAGCGGCACGGCCAAACTCCGGAACCAAATACCACGCATATCCTACAGCACGTGCCCCGGACTCGGACGTCTCACTTGCACACACGTTAATTCCTATGTTTTATCTCTTTAATTTCATATTCATTAATGACAGCATTCTAGTATCTCATTAGACTGAGGTAACTCGACAAAACGTAGACTACTCTGTGTAATTTGGCTAAAATTTTAACGTAATATTACCATAGGGAACGTTCAAGTATTACGTAACGCAAATTTTGATCATTTTGGACCCCCACCCCTCACTGTAACGCTATTTTCCTATACCATTAACATGGGCGTAACACTCCAAAATGACCCCCCCCCCCTAGGAGCGTTACGTAATACTTAAACGTTCCCATAGTAGTCATGTATTAAAGAAAACTTTTAAAATAGTGTAAAAAAGTATTTATAATGTAATAATTTTCGTTAATATGTAAAATTTTACATTACTAATAATGTGAATTTAAACTTCTTTACATGTAAGACATAACCTTACTTATTTTTTACGCTAAATGGCTGCATACTCGTACACTGAAAAGAATTTCCAATTACCTGGCTGTTTTGTGTAAAATAACAAGTATTACTTTCCGTATTGTTTTGTTTTTAACAATTCCAGAGTGTTTGGTCCTTTAGATTTCTAAAAAAAATTGCCTGCGGCGCTTAAAATGGTTACTGAACGCAAATCCATAAGAAACTTGTATTTAATATATTTTATAATTAATTAAAATTTGCTTTGAAAATTCTGAAGTGTTTGAAAAATAATTCATAAAAGTTTTTGCCTGCGGAACCATAATTATTATTATTATTACGAAAAAATATGAGTGAAGGTTTAAAACCTATAATACTCATTTGACTTAATTTTACAATACGAAATTATCATATCTGATTTTAAAAATGTTGGAGTTACTGGCAGACACAACTTCTTCAGGAAGTGAGTTCCATTTGTGCAACACACGGACAGGCAGGGTGAATTGTTTGTACGTGGTTCTAAAGGTAGGTCTCTTTAGCTTCTTGGAGTGGCCACGAAGTCGATCATCCTCTGCTAGTTTGAACAGGTGGGTTAAAGAGGACTGAATATTAATTGAGTTGAAGGTGCAGATCATATCGCCCCGCAAATAACGATCGTTTATTGATGGAAGCTTATAGAGTCTTAGGCGGTGTTCATACGAAGGGCGATTTTGTCCATATGAATATCGGGTGAATCTCCGCTGGACGTCTTCGAGCGCTGTCTTGTCACGCACTAACACAGGAAACCAAACTGAGTTCGCGAATTCTAAAATAGGGCGGACAAAAGTTTTAAACAGTCTTGACCGCACTCGTATGTCTTTATTTATAAACGTTTTATTTAAAAGAAATGAGGTAGAGTTCGCTTTTTTCACGATCTTAGATATGTGTTCGGACCACGAGAGATTTGAGTTTATTGTGACACCAAGATCCTCGTGATTCAGTAACCATAAGTTGAGCATTGTTTATTGTATAGTTGTACCGGGGGTTATTCTTACCAATGTGAAGTACGCAACATTTGGATATATTTAAAGGAAGAAGCCACGATTTGCTCCACTCAAAGATGTTATTTAAGTCACGTTGGAGTTGATCATGATATATGTATGGATTGGCATAAAACTTCATGTCATCGGCGTACTGTGAGCTGGTTGACTCGACATGGCTTACAATGTCGGCTATATATATTAAGAAAAGAAGGGGCCCAAGCACGGATCCTTGGGGACCCCGCTAAGTACGTCTTTGTAGTTGCTAAATACATCCCCAATAAGTACCCTGAATTTTCTGGAAGACAAAAAGGCATTAACGAAGTCCAGAAGTTTACCACGGATCCCATTGTGTTTTATCTTGTAAAGTAGTATGAGTAATATGATTACCAAGCCGAGTTCGAGTGACGGCTATCTACTAGTAGGAGATAATTTTATTTATTATTGACCTAGGTAAAGATATTTGATTTCTAGAATTAAAAACTAGCTAAATAATGGTTTGGACTTTTTAAGCTAGCAGTGAAAAATAGTAATTATATACCAAGGTAGAGAAGACAGTTTGTATAGGTGAGCGTATTAAATCGTGCGAGGCTATAATAGTCTTCTCTACCGTAGTTTATATATTAGTTTTTTCACTACTAGCACTATTTAACTATTTTTATTCAAATAATAAAATAAATTATTAACAGAAATTATATTTTATGAAAATTTTCATAAAAATCAAGTAGCCTTAATCAATGACATTTGCTCAAATAAATACTTTGTACACTTTTAATTTTTTATTTTTATTTTTCATATTATTTAGCTAAATATTGATTGTATTAATTGGTAATAATTATAATTAATTATATTTAATAAATAAAAAGTTATTTAAAGCTATTTTCTTGGGTTTGATTAGTAAAAATTGCACAAAGAACTGAAACATCTAACATAACACAGATCTAACTCAATTGTTGAGATATAGAACACAGATCGGAGAACAACATCTGTCTGATGTCAAATATCTGTCGAATATCAGTTTCCAAACCAGATTGCGTACGGTTTTAAAAACTACAAATATTTTTTAAAAAATATTCGTTCTAACGTCACATAATTGACGCTAAAAAATTAAATTTTAGAATATTTTTTAAAAACTTGAAAAATTTTCAACGCTGAAAAATGTCTCTAAAGTAAACCCAAAATAATCTTTTTGAATAAAAGATTATGATTTGTCGCCTCACCATCGGGAGAAGTTCATATAGCTGAGTATTATAAAAAATAAAAAAAATAATCTTAAAATTGTTTTAAATTACGGTCTATTTTATTCTAAGTATAATTATCCAAGTATTATTATCCTGTATTACTGCGTGTCGCTTTAAATTTTAAGTTATACATTTTTTACTATTCTCAGCGCCTGCCCTAGAATAGTATTATAGGGTAGTTTCGAATTTTGAAAAACTTTTAAAAATCGTCCAGGACCAAAAATTCTTGAATATAAATTTGTTTAATGAAAAAATAAGCACCTTTTTTATTCCGAATTCACGTTTTTTTGTGGAACTCAAGGACGAATAAACCGATCGACTTAAATTTTCAGGAAAATCAAGTTCTATAAGGGGAATATTCCTATTGTTTTTGAAACAAATTCCCCAAAAACAAAACAGTTATAGGGGGTTAAACTTAAAAAAAAAATCGAAAAAAGCTAAAAAAAAAATCCAATTAAAGTAACTTTTTCAGGAAAAATTACTTTTATCCAATACATACAGATAATAAGACAATTACCAGCTTTATTTTAAATAGATAAACTCAATAATAATCCCGGCGTGGCTTTTACTTTATTGAGTGGATAATTATTTATTTTACCCACTCAACTGTCACTTGTCAAATTATTTTTTTGTAAATGTCATTAAAATTTTTAATAAAAATATGAATTCCTCGAAAATTATCCTGCTTGGCTGACGCCTCGCTAGGTTAATTTTCTCATGGGCAATATCTTACTTTACCCACTAGTACCATAAATAACTGTTTTTCAAAATTTTTTCGTTTTTCAAAAAAGATCTAAAAAAAATGTTTTTTTTATTTTTTTTTATTTATTTGTATAAATGTAATGAATTAAACAAGATAATAAAAAGAAATATATGTTGGTATAACCGGTAAACTAAAATATCAACTATAAATCTTCGCATCGTAAAAATTCCTCCTACACTTCTTGTAGTTCAAGAATCGGGCGTAAAGGCTATTTTGGAGTGCGGTATAGAAGTTAAAAAAAAGGGAGTTAAAACCCAAAATGAAATATTACTCACAAGTAACGAAAATTGACAGGTTGTGATGAAAACTTGCCTTAAAGTATCCTTGGAAATGATAATGATGATTTGGGCTACATTTTAATTTTTAATGCTTAAAATTATTGTATTTTAATGCGGTAATAATTAGCATACCAGTGAAACAAAGGGTTCTGATTTAGATGTCCAGATTATGACTTTAAAACACATTCAAAATACGGATGTCCATCCGGTTCTTACAGTACAATGAAGTAGCCATTTTTACTCAATTTCATTCACCGTTTTTTAATTATTATTACCAAGCGCACAAATAAAAAATAACATTTTAAAATGGCGACGTACTCACAGAGAAAAAAAATAATATGAAGTATTTGTGAAACTTGGGTTAAAATACTTGTTTCAAGTATAAAAATACTTGTTTTAAACATATTTAATTCAATCAATAATTTTTTCTAGTTCAGTTAGTGTACTTATTTCTAAGAAATTAGTATTAGTACCATTTTTTATTATTTTTAGTACCTAACTTAAATATATTTACACGGAAAGAAATTAGTGGGCTCTGCGCTATACATTATAAGATATTTGGTAACAGTGGCAAATTATAGTGATTTAAGCTATAGATTATAAGGGACACAATAACTAATAATGTTAAAAATAAATTGGAAACGATTATATATATTACAGACACGATTATATTTATTACAGGCACTATTATAAATTTACAGAAATTTTATTATATTATAAAAATTATTAACACGGACAATAATTAAATCTATTTAAGCTATAAATGCCATACTATTTGTTATATTTTATTATTCACTAAACAATTAAAGTATTTCATATAAATTTTTACACTGACTGCCATAATTGTAAGAGAAAGCCTTGTATTTATATAATAAGCGCTTATAATTTGCTTGGTATGTGTGTTATAGCGCTCCTAGCTATAATTTTTTTTTCCGTGTACTAGAAAAAACATCACTAATTTTTACATTTACTAGAATTATTTAATTTAATAGTATTTCTTTTAATAAATTTACTTTATGAAAACTTGTTTAAGTTGATACTATTATTATATAATTTATTTCTTATTGTTAATTCAATAAACATGGAATTTTTAAAGCAGACTTAATAAAACATAACACTTAACCGGGAGATACATTTCTCGCACTAACAATAAATATAATCTGGTGGCTACCATGTTTTTGCAACATCCAACAAATCATATTTATAATGCCTAACAAAAGTCCAAACGAACAGTTTTTTAGGCGATATATTATATATATATATATATATATATTATATATTATTAGACTCTAATAATATATTGTTTTACTAAGAGGAAAAGTGAAGCTTTTTTTTACTAGTCTGTAGAATTTACAGACGACGCCGGAAACTACAGACGAGTAAAAAAAGCACTTTTTCTATGAGTGAAACATACTATTTTTTCTTCAAGCATCCTATATATATATATATATAGGCCAATAATACCTTTTCGAAATAAACTTAAACCTTCCCTAGCTCATTTTAAATTTTTTTCGTAGGCTAAATCGTACACTATTCGTGATTTCGATGGTAACTTGTCTAATGTAGCATTTGCAATTTCGGAGAGATATGTAGGTGTATAAAGCATATATTCTTCTTCAATCATTTTTAATCAATTTTACACAAGGTTTTTGCACAGAATCTCGAGTCAACCACCTGTTTGAATAATAAACAAACAAGTTTGAAGTATGGCTGTTAATAAAGTCAAAGAGTGCTGCCACCAGTGGTGGTTTTGCTAACTAACTTTTTTTACGGCGTACAACAATGAACTCATTTTTTTACTGTAAAAAAATAGATCACTTCTAACTAGTGTCTTCAGTTATAAAATATGAACATTTTAGTACGCTTGAAGAAAAATATATTTTTCTATTTTGTGACTATTATAACCTCATAATCACACGCATTTTGCATGTTATTATAGAGGTTAGTACTTTTTTTCTTGACGTGATGAAAAGTCCAAACGAACGACGGATTCGTGTTCAGCGACCAAAAAAACTATTTCTAATCTACTGCAACCGAAAGAAAAATTTTGTGGTCCTGTGTTATCAATAAATGACGATTCTTATCAATGATCAACTCACCACCATCAAGATGTTAAAACACATTTTAAATTTCCTATAAAAACAATTTAAATAATTTTTCTATTTTGCGACTCTTATAAGCTCATAATCACACGCATTTTGCGTGTTCTTGTAGGCCCATAAGAGGTCTGTACTTTTTTTTCTGTTGGGTTGGAAACATACAAAAGCCTATCTCTTGACGTTTTGCGTGCAAATATCAATGTCGATTTAAAGTTTAATTTTTTACAAAATTTTGTGTTTGGGTTATTTTTAACCGTCTTAAAATTGTGGACTAGTTAATTGGAGTGAAAAAATAAGAGATGACTGTAAAATATATCAAAATATCATTTATTCTTAGAATTTTAAACATAGTGTAAACTGTAATGCCAACGCAAAATAAAAATCCCTAAATCAGTCATCAATTTAAATGTAAGTTTTTTAAATTTTAGAGCAAAATAGAAAAAATTGTATAAAGCACTCGTTTCATAACACGTTTTTAGCGCTTTTAGAAAACTCACGGCAAGCGGCTCGTTTTCTAAACTTGTACTCGTGCGCTAAAAACGTATGTTATGAAACTAGTACTTTAATATACTAATTTTGTCCTAGGACTATTAGTTTCGGAGATATAGCCTTCGAAAAACACACTTTTAGATCTATAACTAGATGAAACGATGCAAGCACCCTGTCAAAACATCGGCACTATTGTACACTAGAGCCATCTAGTTTGTAAATTTCAAACTAGGTGTTTTGTTTGATTTTAAATTCTGTATCCTTAAAACATTATATTCTAGCAATAAACTGTATATAACATTTTTTATAGGGCTTAAAAAGAGCTTTTATTTAAAATATAATATTTTGAAATCGGGTTATAAATACAGCCTGTTCCAGAACTTGCGTACCGAAATTTAAGAGGTGATTCTACATCCAAAAATATGAAAAAAAGTTTCTATAAAGGTTGGTCCGGAAATGAGCCCTAAGGGAGCTACGGCCCTTCGAAGACGACGTATTGAATGGGGAACAAAAAAAAGCACCAATAAAATTTTAATGCTGCAGGGTGATTCTTCATTTAAAACTGAGCAAAAAAGTATTATACACCAAAATACCTAAATTTAATATTAAAGGAGTAATAGCCTTTTAAAAAGTAACGTTTTTGGTGGCACAAAATGTTACTTCCTCTTAATTGCATTTTTTTTTGATAACGGTTGCTCCTACAGTGTTACACTATATGATATTTTATATGTATTTTTACTCTAGAAATCTATATTTTTTACAACAAATCCAAAAAACATACACATAGAAAAGTTTGGGGCAAAAATGTTTTAAGCCTCATATATTTTGTCCGTCTGGGCACGCCTCTAGATAAATTAAAAAAATAAATTAACATAAACTTATTGCCCTTATTAATACTAGTATACATGCAAAAGCTCGGCGCTCTAGCTTAAACGGTACCCGAGTAATTAATCAAAAACCTTATTTTTATTACAATTTTAAAGGGCCCTAGATCCCTTAGGGCTCATTTCCGGACCAACCTTTATAGGAACTTTTTTTATATTTTTGGATCTAGAATCACCTCTTAAATTTTGGCATGCCAGTTATGGATCACCCTGTATGTGAGATATGCTAAAAAAACCTTTTACTGCTTTAAACACCAATATCTCGAAAACAATGCGTTTTAGGAAAACGTTGTTTATAACATTTTTTGACCAACTTAAAATTATCTTTGATATAAGTGTTAAATTAACCAAATACAATAATAATTGCCTAAATTATAAACAAATAACGCTAAAAATAGGAGTTTTACCCTATTTTTACCCCATTACCCCCAATCGTTTACCCCCAAAATCTAATCAGCGCTTCGGAATATGATAAGAAACAATATGCAAAAAACCGCAAGTCGATATCTCATGTAGAAATGGAGTTAGAGAGTTTACACCCAGACAGACAGACAGACGGACGCAAAAATTTTTTTTACTGATTTCGCCTCAGAATGGTCTAAAACGTCGAGAAATGTGAAAAAAACTTGGTCAAAGATTTTGACTTTTCGGAGAAGATTTCAATACATCGGCACTCTTAGTAGCACTAAGTGCCGATGTAAAAAGAACATCCGTTTCAACTTATTTCGGTGTAACTTTTGATAGGCAAAACAATAGTTAATGTGATTGCGGAACGCGCATAAATATTCAGATAAGTTGGTGAACTTGTCAAGCAATATTTCATGGCGTGTTTACGTATTTATATTGGAAAACACCTGTAAATAATATCTTAAGCTAGAAATCCAGAGCACCGGAACAAGGACAATGCTGGAAAAACCTATAAATCCTGGTCGTATGACTTTCAGTTTTCAAAGTAGACGGTCGTATTTATTAGTTATCATCATCCTAAGATCCTATTCATAGTCAAATATTTCACTGATCTAAAATTTTTACACCCCAAAATGGTTATTTTTGAGCAGAATTCCATTCCACGCCTCCCTAGAGGTGGGACTATATCTCTCACGTTATTGGAAAGTAAAAATCTATGCTTTTTAAAAGGAAGAAAAATGACAGGGACACTGATGAGATCTCTCAAGAGTTAATGAACTTTTTTTTATAGTATTATTAATTTGAGCCATTTCGCCTCAATGATTATTAAATTTTATATCAATAAAATATCTAAAACAGAAAATAAAATTAAAATGTTCTTATCAGGCGCACCTATTTCTAGATGCGCTGGTAAGGTATTGCGTTTAAAATAATACTTATCTGCTATATTTTCTTTACGTAAAAAATATTATTAGTCAATACCAAAGTTTAAAATTTTTGCCTAAATAAAGAATTTTTAATAAAATTCTTGATAAATCGTTAAAATAATTAAAAAAGAACGAAAAACTGAATAAAAGTTAACTACTAACGTTTCGGGATCTAATCTGATCCCGTTTTCAAAGAAAATTATTAGTTTTTGAAAGAATTTGTGCAATATTTGGCTTTATCAATCAAAATATGACAAATGTCAAAAGATATCATTTCCAGGTAATTGAAACAAAGACACCCGTAACAATAAAAAGGTGTAGATAAATTAATTTGGAAAAGGTGTTTTTGTTGAAAACGTGTAGAGAAGTTAATTTTAGTCAATAACTTTTTGTCGCCTAACTTTTGGCCAAAGGAGGGCGCTACATGCTATCTATTGTCTAGGGAAACAACTTAGATAAGTAAATCAGGGCCTGTATTATTTTTTCACAAATAAACGAACTACTTATTGCTTTATTTACATTTTCCAATGAGTTAACTTATCCCACGCATTATAAAATCGCATAGTTTGTGTTACGAACGCGTAAAATGGTTGTCACTGAAGCGCAGATGGCGTAAAAATCAAAAGCAAAACAAATGAACAAACCAGACGAAATGAAAACCATTGACCAATCAGTGAATCAGATAATCACTGAAATTTGCCAGTATAGGTGATGATTTTTACACTTTTTGGTCATGCACAATCATTACGTAAAATATTAGCACAGTTCTACAAAAACGATGTTACAATATTGATCAAATAATCGATAAAAATAACTATACCTTCCTAACTGACAGTTCGAGTGCTTTCTAAGTAAGAAACTTTGTTTCCTTTTTGAATTTCAATATTTTATACAGTTTTTGCGGTAACATTTTAGTCTATGCAAGGTCAAATGCTCCTGTTAAATCTATAAGTATAGCAATGTATTTTCCCTGTTCATAAAATTGATAAAAAATTTTAGATATACGGCCTTTTTTTAGAAAAACAGTATTTATTCTGTAGACCTTTGGCAGAGAGAGAAAAAGAGAGAGAGAGAGAGAGAGAGAGAGAGAGAGAGATTGAGTGAAGGTGTCTTGGTAATAGTAATAATCCAGAAATAGATCAAAAACACGACAACAGAAAATCATAAAATGTCTGAGCTTTGGTTTGGAGAAAGATTCTTGGTAATAAGTCTCAGGAACAAGATCAAAACCAAGACGTTGTCCTGGTCTTGTCCTAATTGTTTTAGTTGTTTTTAATACAAAAAATCAATATAAAGACTAACAAATTTAACGTCTTAGTTCTGTCATTCATCAAACCGGGGTTCGCAGAGCTTTGTATAATCATGAAAACTTCTTGTAGAACAATTTTAAACTGTACAGCGTCAAATGCTCTTATTAAATTCATAAGTATGCCAATATCTTTATTCTTGCAGAAGAATTTGACACTCTTTAGTGTCAAACGCTCTTGTTAAATTCAAAAGTATGTAGGGTACTAGAAGTCTTTCTGAATATTACGGAAGTATAATTAACTAAGCTAGAAGATGAAGTAAGATTAAAGGATGTAACAAGAATGAAGATATCCACTTTCGCACCTGAATTTTAATTTGAAGATATTTTTGAAAATTTACAGTTGGTATCTAGTCTGTTTTTTATTAAATTAATGGAGGGCCTCTAGCACAAGCATATAAGCTTATTTGAGGCTCTCTATGACTATAAAATACAAAAATAAAAAAAATAAAAATAAATTTAAAAACTTCTTGTTTTAGTTCAGAAGAGATAACAGTTTGGACTATACAACAACTTTAGTTATTAAATGGTTGAAAATTTTATTAAGGAAGAGGAACATAAACATACACTATGGTCAGTTTCGGCTCTCGTACAAAAAAGCTCTGCTCTAAAAACGCATAAAAATAAAAGTTAATATTTTTAAAATTTAAGAAAAGGGGATAAAGAAGAAGAGATTGGAAAATCAAGAAATATAAAATAAATATTTAAGCTTTAAAGGCACAAGGAAATCCTTTAAAAAGCAAGCGCCACGCATTAATCACATACGACATCATAGAAATAATTAATTATTGGTATTATGTCGATTTTATCAACTACGTAGTTAATAAATTTGTCTCATTTATGACAGATAAATCTGCCCAATTGGTAATATTTTGCTTCTCTTGTAATTACTGCTGCTAATTTATTACAAACGCTTGTATATGCAATTAATATGAGTATGTTTAATTACTAGTTACAGTTCTAATTGGTAGTATTCCTATTTGAAATGCTTTGTTAGAATATACAGCTTAAAGTGGCCATTATATTTTTTCTAAAAAAATCTTACATTAACACTGTTATATCACGATTCGCTCACCGCTGTAATGAGAAGAATCTAGCACATGCGTACTAGTTTCCTTAGGTTACGGTGCGCATCAGGTCCACAAAAATGAACTATATTTTTGCACTGATTTCTGGTTTTATTACTAAAACTTACTGTCTTGAATATAATTAGGTGCGGAAAATCCAGTTTTTTGTTAGAATATATAGCAAAAGATTGTTAAAATGGGGGCGTTGGTTTACGTTACCAATGGTTTGGTTTGGTAGTTTGCTGGTTTGGTGTTTTTTTTAATTAATGGGAGGCGTTGGTTTACGTTAACAATGGTTTGGTTTGGTAGTTTGGTCGTTTGTTGTTTTTTTTTTTAATGGGAGACGTTGGTTTACGTTAACAATGGTTTGGTTTGGTAGTTTGGTGGTTTGTTGTTTTTTTTTTAATGGGAGACGTTGGTTTACGTTAATAATGGTTTGGTTTGGTAGTTTCCTGGTTTGGTGTTTTTTTTTAATGGGAGGCATTTTTCAGATACGATATTTCAGAATTTAGAAGGCGATATATTTTAGAGAATCAAATGTTTATTATTGAATATTCGGCAATTTTTTTTACGAAAATACTATTAAAAGCGAGTACTTTTAGCCAATTAAAAAAAACTGTTAGCTCGCAAAGAATAAAGTAGATATTTTTGTAAAATTCTGCAAAAGAATGTTACATAACCTTGAAATAATTTTTGGCATACGTCAAAACAAAAATAAGAAAATCAGTGCGCATGCGATGGATTATTCTCATTACTGCGGTGAGTGAATCGTGTATAGTTATAGTCTAACAGAATTGTGATATCGTAAATAAGACAACGTAAACTGACTTTTTGCATAGGTATATTTGATATTTAGAGCTCTTACAATTTGGGTAGGGGGATTTTTTTTTAAATAGAACGGGGGTCATGTAATACATTATTTTAAAGCTTATAAAATACTCTTTTCGAGTATATAATTATTATGTTTTTAGGCATTTTTTTGAGGGTTTAAAATAGTGTTAAAAATGAGTATTTTCGTCAACAATTCTTTAAAAAAATCAACAATTTTTGAAAAATTATTAATTTCATGATACAAAAACGTAAATTATACTTTTAAACTAATTTTAATTGATATAAAGAAAAAATTACAAAAAATTAAAAAAAAATTGATTTTTTAGCAATATAAAAAAAATAAAAACCTTAAAAACTATGCCTATTTAAAAAAAAATAATAAAAAAGATAGTTTAAGCTGTCTTATTTATGAGTACCAAATTTGAAGTCGTTCAAAAGTTAAGTGACTTTTGGACCACACTGTATAAAAGTTTTAAAAATTAATTTAAATCAAACACTTAGGATTTAATCTTTTAAATTAAAACTATAATAAAAATGGATGATTATTGTTCTTATTATTCTATAATTGTTCTAGAAGAATAATTAAATCTAACTAACGAACGGCTCGTGCTATAATTAACAAAACGAACATTTTTTAACAGCTATTTCGACCTCTGACAAAGCGATGGTGAAAATTAACAATGACTACTTCCGGTTTTAAATTAGATAAAAATGTTTTATTTAAGTATTATTTTTAATGATGAAACGAGATTTATTTTTTTAAATTATTGTCGAAATTTTATATATTTTTACTCGGTAATTAAGAACGAAATTATATTTAATTAATGTTTTTTTATGAGTTAAGTATATTTTATGTATGATTGATTGTAAAAAATATAAATGATAAAAAGTCCAAAAGAATTACTAAAAACTTGAGTGTAAAATTTTGCGCTATTTATCACCAGTAATCGGCATAAACTCAGTTATGACTCATCAACGTTGAAAATAAACACAAAAACATAGGCTTACGGAATAATTTTGCCGAATTATGAGGGAAATTTTTACAAAGGTCACTAAATCGAAACATTTGACGACTAATTTGTTACACACAACAATATTGACTATACATATTAACTATAAATATGTATATATATATATATATATATATATATATATATATATATATATATATATATATATATATATATATATATCGGTGTTTTTCGAAGAAAAAACCGATATTCGATTTTTATCTTTTAAGAATATGAAAGTTTTTAATTTTTATTTATCGATAACTTTTTTCCCACCTTACTCGTTTAAATGGAATCATTAAAAAAAATCAAGATAAAAAGAAATAAAAATGTAAATATGTAAAACCTGATAGGCAGATTTTTTGAAAGTTGTTCAGAATTCAATAAAAATGACGTGTAGGCAACTAACTAATAACTCTTCTCTCTAGAATAGGCATTTCATTTGTAAAAACTGACAAAAACGTAGCCAACATATACATTTGTCTGTCTTTCTCGCACAGCTTTGTTCTAACAATAACAGTTACTGGTAATTGTTATTGTTCAGGCCTGAATATACCTACTATTTGTTTACAAACAAACCGAGATGTTGGCGACACTTTATATTAACGGTATGCGTATTCTAGAGAGAAGAGTTATTAGTTCGTTGCGTGTAGGTATATGATTTTCCCCGATGAAAGTCCTGATTTAGTTGGAAACAAATTTAAAAAAAATATTGCCTTTTTTCGCGTTTCTCGACGTTTTATATCCAAAAAATATAGGTAAGTAAATTTAAAGAGTATTGTAAAAAAAAAGAATTACATATTTTTACGGCTTGTTTCGAATTTTCAATTCACTTTTAATTTAACATCGCATTTGCAATCAGCTGATCAGAAGGAAGAAGGAACCCGAGCGCGAACGGAAGTGCATAAGGAAACGGCGTCGGCGGTTCCGCTTTTTTCGTGTGGAAGCACACGGGTGGTTTTTGGCGTGAAGACTACCGTCTACGGGACATAAGAAAAGTTAGGTTAGGTCAGGGTCGAGGGTAGTTCGGATCACCGGCCATCCGAGGCGTGTGAACTACTGTTTCGAAAAGTAACAGTTTTATGTGTGGTCACTGTAGAGCGATCAAGGGTGATTTTTTCACTTATTTTCATACTCTTCTATAAGTCTACACTGCAAAATGTATAGTCTTAAACCCAAAATTATTACTAGAGTAAAGACGGTGAATGTAGAACAGGGTAGGGAATGTAGAATATCTAGATTTCTGAAAAAATAGCTGCCATATCTAAAAATGAGTAGTTGATGGATATGCATTATGTAGTTTGATTACAATTTATAGTTTTTTCTTTAAAATATAAAATTAACCTCAAAAATATAAAATTAGTGTTTTGTTCTGTTACCGGCAAGTTAAATAAAATTGTAAAAAGTATAATATTAATATTTTTAAAAACAGAAACTTTAAAATATGACATTAAGCATAATAAAACTTAAAATTACTGCATAAATACTTTAATTTTATTCTTTGTTAAGTTTTTAATGTTTTCTTTTTCAAATTTACAATTTTAGTTTTGTTATGCGCCTCATCCCATATAGCACACGTTTTACATGGATATTCCCAGGATATACTTTTGTTACTAAACGGGAATTTGCGACATCCCCAGTATATACTTTTGTTACTAAACAGAAAGTCTAACGACTTCCGAACCCTTATATCCCATGGATACACCTCGTACATCCCAAATGTCCTTCGTGTGTCCCACGGACGTCTCTAGGGGTATTTCCCCGGGACATATTGCTCGAATATCCCAGGGAGATCCCGAAAGTCCATCACCGGGATATCCCCTCGGGACACCCCTGGGATGTGCGATGGACATACCGTAAATCCTTGGGATATACGGGTAATATATCCTCAGGACATACCTTTGGGGATATCCTTGGGATATACGACTAATGTCCCGGGACATACGACATTTAAAGGACATCAAGGGGATATCCGGGCGATATTGTGTGCTATATGGGATATGGAATACTAAAAGGGTCGTAATTTGTACACAGCCCCTTATCCTAATAGTGCACAACAAAGAAAAAAAGCATTAAAATTTAAAAAAGATCTAGTATGTTCTAGTAGGTCTGTTCTATCTATGCTGATTAGTCCTGTATTTGCTAACGTTGAATCATTTATCAATTTCAAAAAAGCTGATTTACTACTTAGTTAAGCTAAATATACAGGGTGGTGCATTTATCATGCACGGAAAGAAATTAGTGGGCTCTGCGCTATACATTATAAGATATTTGGTAACAGTGGCAAATTATAGTGATTTAAGCTATAGATTATAAGGGACACAATAACTAATAATGTTAAAAATAAATTGGAAACGATTATATATATTACAGACACGATTATATTTATTACAGGCACTATTATAAATTTTTAGAAATTTTATTATATTATAAAAATTATTAGCACGGACAATAATTAAATCTATTTAAGCTATAAATGCCATACTATTTGTTATATTTTATTATTCACTAAACAATTAAAGTATTTCATATAAATTTTTACACTGACTGCCATAATTGTAAGAGAAAGCCTTGTATTTATATAATAAGCGATTATAATTTGCTTGGTTTGTGTGTTATAGCGCTCCTAGCTATAATTTTTTTTTTCCGTGTGGATAATTTTTTTGAATAAATGCTAGATACAGGGTTTTCTCAGAACTGGCGTACTTCCCTTTAAGAAGTGATTCTACGTAAAAAAAATATGAAAATAAGTTCCTATAAATATATGTTCAAAATCGGGTTCTAAGGAAGCTACGCCCCTTCGAAAGGGGTTCCAAAATTTCGATTTTTATTATTTATAACTAAGGAACCCTTTGAGGAATAGTAACTAGGTTTTGCACGTAATCTAAGCCTAATAAGTCATATAATTGTATGTTATTTTCATGTATTTATTGTAAATGAAACGGGAGAGATTTTCACTGTTTTACCAATTTTTTTTTTCTATTTAACTTTTTTGTGAATTGAGTTTTAGAAAATGATTTCTCAAGAAAAAATACACAAAAAGGGTTGTTGTAAATTGCGATCCTTAAACATATCAAATATACACCATTTTTTGCTCCTATACTTAATAGCTTAATAGGTTTTGTTAAAAACTTTTTTTGATATATTTACAAAGAACTTTTACCTCAAGAAGGAGCATGATGAAATCTACCGTATGCTTTGTTTGAAGCGTGAACCAACTACGGTGAGGGGCTGGTGGGGAGTGACTATTGTTTACACTTAGTACGCGTAAAGAGAGAGAAAGAATGTGTAAACTCACAGTCTAATGTCGTAAAATGACTGACAGGGGTACAGTGTTGCCGATTGGAAACATATTTTATTTTAAATTTTAAGAAACATTAGTTCTGTATGAGTTTTATATGAACTAGTAGTTTAATTTCAATAGATTTAAATATACTATGTATTATTAAACATAATTATAGTATACACAATAAAGTTTTTTACATTTTTAATTTAAGTATAATGATTTGAATTCATGATAAGGTGGAAACTACGCAACATCGCTACTAGGTAGCCTGAAAGTCGACTAGCGACATCTACATTTTACACCACAAAGCTCTCGTTTCTGTTTATTTTATTTATTTTTTATTTTATTTAATTAACACCCAACAGTAAAACCAATTACAGGGTATCTTATAAAAAACCTTATATAAATACAAAGTACAAGTCTACAAGAAAAGAAAAACTTAAAACTAAATATTGTACACCGTCCTTAAGTGGTTATTGACAATTTCTTTAAATTTGGAGGATTTTAATAATGTATAGTCACATATAGCCTGTATTTTATTAAATGAATTACAAATTTTATAAATTGGCGATGTATATTTAACATTTGTTCGTGCAGTTGGCAGATAAAATAAATTCGTACCTCTAGCAGAGATTCTAGGTATACAAAATGGTAGTTCGCCAAGAATATAGCTACAATCTATTTCATTGCGAAGTATTTTAAATAAGAAAATGCAAGAGGTACTAAATCTTCTAGATTCTAAGCCTAAAACGTCAAACCTTGACCACAAATAACTAAAACTGTTAGTAAATAAACAAACAAAAAGATGACACATTCATAAACATTGGTGTGGAATTACTTCTTGAGGTAAAAGTTCTTTGTATATTTAGCAGTTATTAAAATATTAAGGATTGTCATAAAAAGTCCACCCTGTATAAGTAGGTACACTATACTTATTTATCATTATGTTACAGTAATTAGAATAGAAGCAGTGCAAGTAAATTTATAAATTGCGAACATGGTTTCACATCCTTTTATCAGTTGATATCCATATAAAACCTCGAGATTCTTCTTTATAACAGGAATAAAAAGGACATTAACAAGCCATATATGCATATTTAATATTTTAAACGGGTATAAGATATCAAGATTAAATTACACTGAAAAAATAAAATATAAAATGTTTATTTAATTAAATTTAAATTAAATTCAGCTCGGTAATTTATAATGTAGGTTTAATATCAACCTATATAATATGTATGTATATAAAACTTCCATATTATTGTATGCTATATATTTTTTTCATTGACTAATCGCGAACACGTCTTTTGCTCGGAAATCGGACTTTTAATTTATAGTGTTATGATCTGAATATTTTATATGTTGTTAAAATTTTAAAATAATATTTCTTTAATATTGCGCTATGATACAATCTGGCTTCACGAGATTCGGCTTCGGAAGAGTTCGGTGTGTCCTACATTTGATGGGACCCCTCCTCGGTAATTCTTGTCGGTATAACTTAAAAGTTGTCTAGTAGTCCAAATTGTTTATACAAATTTAATTTATGGTTAAAATGATCGTTTCAGATGTCAGAAATAGCAATTAGTTTGCAAATTGATGAGACTGAAACTCTTTTGTCGGGGTAATTAAATATGCGCGGTATCTTTGTAGATATTTTGCGCTAATAGCATTGTCAAATAAATTTAACTAGTGACCTTCTTATTGGGTATATAAACTCATGAAAAGATTCATAATTATTCAGTTTTTTTCGGGGTGTCACTATGTCAAAATCAAAAGTGAAAATGTAGTTTCTGTGAGAATTAATTTTGAGATTTATTGAATTAAAAAATAGTTTTTAAACTTTTTTTGAGACTCGTTTTATCAGACATAAAAATAATTGGACACTTATAAATACTGTATAATGAACACTGATAGAAATTTTGACGAATATTATTTAACTTTGAAAAATATTTTGTAACTTATTTAAATGACTTATACGAACCAGATTAAATATACACTAAGAAAAATGTGGACAATAAATTGGGATTTGAAAATGAATGCGAATAGTTGGGATTTCAAACATAGAATGTTTTAATTTAGAAATATTTAATGGAGAACTAATATATAATGGAAATTAGAATTTAAGGGCTTTGCATAGAAGTAGGACTTACAAGAAAGAATTGATCTTTATGTTCTTGAAGAATTTATTCACATTTATTTAATATATTATTCTTAAGTTAAGAAGAAATCGTTTTATCTGTTTCAAAAGCGCCGTCTCCTAGAATACCCGCTCCCGAATAAAGTGATAAGTGGTTAAGTATATTCTCCGCTCGGGTATACTTTAAATACGATAGAAGATTGTATGGCCAACCTAACTGAGTAAGTTATAATAAAAGTTATAATTAACTGCTCGGCTATAACCGAATTATATACCTCATCACTACATTAGTAGAAAAATATTTAATAGTAAAAAACCACATCACTGCAATAGGTAGATACCTTTTTTTTCAATAATTTGCATAGGGAACGTTCAAGTATTACGTAACGCTCCTAGGGGGGGGAGTCATGTTGGAGTGTTACGCCCATGTTAATAGTATAGGAAAATAGCGTTACAGGGGGGAGGTGGGGGTTCAAAATGATCAAAATTAGCGTTACGTAATACTTGAACGTTCCCATATTGAAAAAAAAATCTCTTCCAACAAAAAAATACTTTATAGTATATTGTTTTACTAAGAGAAGTGAAGCAATTTTTACTAGTCTGTACAGACGACGCGAAGCGGACTGCAGACGTGTAAAAAAGCATTTTTCCTATGAGTGAAACTTACTATTTTTTCTTCAATATTATTTTTTATATTATTTTTTGCATTTAATTTATTCAATAATAAAGTATGTTTTTTTATTAAAATAGGCCAATAAAATACTTCCGGAAAAAGCCCATTTTAACAATTTACCCTGGACTGAATCGTACACTTTTCGAGATTTTGATGGTAACTTGTCTTATATATCATTTTCAATTTTGGAGAGATTTGTAGGTGTCCAAACCATATATACTTCTTCAATAATTTTTAATAAAGTCCAAACAACGTTTTTGCACAGACCTATTTAGATAATAAACAAACAACTGTGAAGTATGGCTGTCATCAAAATCAAAGAGTGCTGCCGCCAGTGGCGGTTTTGCTAACTCTTTTACAACGTACAACAATGAACTCATTTTTTTACTGTAAAAAAAAGATCACTTCTAACTAGTGTGTTCAGTTATAAAATATTTCAGTACGCTTGAAGAAAATATAAATTTAACCCATTATGACAGAACCCTCAGAATATCCAAGGTCTAGGTTTCCTTATTATACTTTTTGCAGTCTCATAACTAGAAGAGTGTTATACGATAGTTTTCAAACATTCAAAAACCCGCATAGACAAAAAAAATCTATTTAAATATACTTTTTATAAGGTAAAACATTTTTTAAACAATCCGACCGTTATTAAAAGTAGAAGAAAAAGCCCAATAACTCAAAATTTACAGAAAACGTTGTTGTGATTGATAGAAATATTCAATAAATATCCATTTATAAAGAAAACAGTTATAGGGGACGCCACGCGCAAGAAATCAAAGAAATGATATCGATATATGATATATATATATGATTTCTTTGATATACCCAGAGAACACGCAATATATTATCTACCGCGAAGAGTTAATATACAATGCAGAGCATTATACAGCTTGTTTCAAATTATACAATATAGAGAAAACAAAGATTAGGACTGACGTGATTTTTTAATAAAACACAGCGCATCGGACGGGCCGTCTCCCACTACAATCACGTTAGACTTGATCTAATCGTTTTATCTTTGTTTTCTCCGTATTGTACGACCTCAAACAAGCTGTATATCTTCACACATTTTTTATTATGATTGTAAATAAATGTATTTTCAGTGTATTCTACAGGCGGATAGCATGCGGATAAAAATAGATCTATGTAAGATCTGAAGAGAGAGCTGAATGCATATCAAAGTGAGCGTGAGACAGCTCAAGTTTGCCCTGTGACCCGACACACATGCGACTTTGCATTCCACTACGCTTTTACATATTCGCCATTAGTGGACAGTTTAAGAGGCGATCTAGTTTGAGAATCCGCCTTGAACAGTTTTTGAACTGACCGAGCGACGAGGAAGCCAGGCACAGACTCTTGCTTGAATTTTAACACAGTGGCCCCAGAGAAAAAAAAAGTGACAAGTCTGTTTTTTGTATACGGCCATTTTTTACATCGTTGACTACGAAAAAATACTGAAATGTGAAATGCAACAAACAATTACGAAAACTTCAGCCCATTTTTGGTGGATTACACAGCCCCACAAAAAAAAAAAAAGTCTGGATCTCTAGACCAGACATGTGTATCCTTATGTATTTTTGCCCGCTGAATCCGAATCCGAGGTCAGAAAAAGCCCTACACCCCAGGAATTGGCCCCAGAGGCCGAAAATGGCCGCTGAAAGGTGTGAAACGGGAATTCCGGCATGACGGATGCTCAGGGCAGGTTGAGATTGCATTCTCAAGGCAAAGTCGAATTAGTGGCTAACGGTGGTTAGATCCGACAGGCATCGCGGCCCCTGAGGCCGGAAAATGGGCCCTTGGGGCCCGAAAAATCGAGATTTTCACGTCGGGATCGCAGTACTTGGATTTTCTTGAAACTTCAAACTGCAGCTACGTAAAGAGGCTGGAACCTCTTCCAGGCCCATTGAAATTCACGCCCAGGGTCAGGAAAATGGGCCCTCAGGGCAGGAAAATCAAGATTTCCACGTCGTCATCACGGCATTGACGTTTCTATGGACTTTTATCGGTTTGCGGCCACCGAGCTCCCATTTTCCGGACCCTGGGCATGACTTCCGATGGGCTTTGAACCGTTCCACCATCTTGGGTGTTTCTCAAGTTTAAAAGTCCGTAGAAACCCGAGCGCCGTGATGCCGGCATGAAATTTTGATTTTCTGGTCCTAAGGGTCCATTTTCTGGGCCCGGGCATGAATTACAATGGGCCTCGAAATGTTGCTACATTGCCAGTGTTTCCGTGAGTTTTAGAGTCCATAGAAATTTGAGTGCCGTGATGACGACGTGGAAATCTTTTTTCGGACCCTGGGTGTGAATTTCAATGGGCCTGGAAGAGGTTCCAGCCTCTTTACGTTGCTGCAGTTTGAAGTTACAAGAAAATCGAAGTGCTGCGATCCCGACGTGAAAATCTCGATTTTTCGGCCCCCAGGGGCCCATTTTCCGGCCTCAGGGGCCGCGATGCCTGTCGGATCTAAGCTCGGTTACCCACTAATTCGACTTTGCCTTGAGAATGCAATCTTAACCTGCCCTGAGCATCCGTCATGCCGGAATTCCCGTTTCACACCTTTCAGCGGCCATTTTCGGCCTCTGGGGCCAATTCCTGGGGTGTAGGGCTTTTTCTGACCTCGGATTCGGATTCAGCGGGCCAAAATACATAAGGATACACATGTCTGGTCTAGAGATCCGGACTTTTTTTTTGTGGGGCTGTGTTATTTTCCTTACATATATGTTCTAGTAATTATTATAAAAATTTCATGGTTTTTCATATTTTAGTTAATTTTGGCAAAATTTAAAAAGTAAATCGGCCATATTTATTCAGCCATTTTTTTGGGTATTGGTCTGCTTTAAGATTACCAAAAAAAGAACTTACAGCAAATATCAGCAAAATCGGACATTTTTGAAAAATTTTGAACCACCCTAATGACGCATTTTTTTTTTAAGATTTTTCACATTTTTTTTATAATCAGCGGTGCAAAAAATGGCTGTATGCAAAAAAAAACATACATTTGTCAATTTTTTTTCTGGGACCACTGCGTATCGGTGCATCTTTCACTTATTATTCCGTTTTTTGACGTTTTATATAAAAAAACAATTTCAAGCAAAAATAGAAATTTGAGCAAGCTCTCTTGTCCTTAAAACACTAGTTATTTAAACTTTTGCACAAATAATAGCTTTCAGAAACATAATTGCATAAACTAAATTTAAACCAGCCAACTTTGCATGCAGCTATGCTTAAAGGAGTGAACTCCAAAATAAATAAATAATAATAATAATAATGAAAATAGTTACTATTATTAAATATAATTGAAAATCAAACCGATCTTTATGTATGATCTACATAATTCCTCCAAGGCTGTAACTACAATATTCGAGATTTCGTGCTTTCAACATTTTTAAAAATCAATATTTTTTTATTTTTTAAAAAACTATATTTTTCTTCAAGCGTACTAAAATGTTCATTTTTTTACAGTAAAAAAATGAGTTCAGTGTTGTACGCCGTAAAAAAAAATTAGTTAGCAAAACCACCACTGGCGGCAGCACTCTTTGACTTTGATGACAGTCATACTTCAAACTTGTTTGTTTATTATGTAAATAGGTGACTTGAGATTCTGTGCATAAACCTTGTTTGAAATTTATTAAAATTGATTGAAGAAGAATATATGGTTTATACACCTACAAATCTCTCCTAAATTGCAAATGCTACATTAGAAAATCTCTCACTCTTTGACTTTGATGACAGCCATACTTCAAACTTGTTTGTTTATTATGTAAATAGGTGACTTGAGATTCTGTGCATAAACCTTGTTTGAAATTTATTAAAATTGATTGAAGAAGAATATATGGTTTATACACCTACAAATCTCTCCTAAATTGCAAATGCTACATTAGAAAATCTCTCACTCTTTGACTTTGATGACAGCCATACTTCAAACTTGTTTGTTTATTATGTAAATAGGCGACTTGAGATTCTGTGCATAAACCTTGTTTGAAATTTATTAAAATTGATTGAAGAAGAATATATGGTTTATACACCTACAAATCTCTCCTAAATTGCAAATGCTACATTAGAAAATCTCTCACTCTTTTACTTTGATGACAGCCATACTTCAAAACTTGTTTGTTTATTATGTAAATAGGTGACTTGAGATTCTGTGCATAAACCTTGTTTGAAATTTATTAAAATTGATTGAAGAAGAATATATGGTTTATACACCTACAAATCTCTCCTAAATTGCAAATGCTACATTAGAAAATCTCTCACTCTTTGACTTTGATGACAGCCATACTTCAAACTTGTTTGTTTATTATGTAAATAGGTGACTTGAGATTCTGTGCATAAACCTTGTTTGAAATTTATTAAAATTGATTGAAGAAGAATATATGGTTTATACACCTACAAATCTCTCCTAAATTGCAAATGCTACATTAGAAAATCTCTCACTCTTTGACTTTGATGACAGCCATACTTCAAACTTGTTTGTTTATTATGTAAATAGGCGACTTGAGATTCTGTGCATAAACCTTGTTTGAAATTTATTAAAATTGATTGAAGAAGAATATATGGTTTATACACCTACAAATCTCTCCTAAATTGCAAATGCTACATTAGAAAATCTCTCACTCTTTTACTTTGATGACAGCCATACTTCAAAACTTGTTTGTTTATTATGTAAATAGGTGACTTGAGATTCTGTGCATAAACCTTGTTTGAAATTTATTAAAATTGATTGAAGAAGAATATATGGTTTATACACCTACAAATCTCTCCTAAATTGCAAATGCTACATTAGAAAATCTCTCACTCTTTGACTTTGATGACAGCCATACTTCAAACTTGTTTGTTTATTATGTAAATAGGTGACTTGAGATTCTGTGCATAAACCTTGTTTGAAATTTATTAAAATAGATTGAAGAAGAATATATGGTTTATACACCTACAAATCTCTCCTAAATTGCAAATGCTACATTAGAAAATCTCTCACTCTTTGACTTTGATGACAGCCATACTTCAAACTTGTTTGTTTATTATGTAAATAGGTGACTTGAGATTCTGTGCATAAACCTTGTTTGAAATTTATTAAAATTGATTGAAGAAGAATATATGGTTTATACACCTACAAATCTCTCCTAAATTGCAAATGCTACATTAGAAAATCTCTCACTCTTTGACTTTGATGACAGCCATACTTCAAAACTTGTTTGTTTATTATGTAAAGGTGACTTGAAATTCTGTGCATAAACCTTGTTTGAAATTTATTAAAATTGATTGAAGAAGAATATATGGTTTATACACCTACAAATCTCTCCTAAATTGCAAATGCTACATTAGAAAAGTTACCATTAAAATCGCGAAAAGTGTACAATTTAGCCTACGAAAAAATTTTTAAATGAGCTAAGGAAGGTTTAAGTTTATTTTGAAAGGATTTTATTGGGGTATTTTAATAAAAAAACATACTTTATTACTGAATAAATTAAATTCAAAAATTAATATTTAAAAAGATATATATAGGATGCTTGAAGAAAAAATGGTATGTTTCACTCAGAGAAAAAGTGATTTTTTTACTCGTCTGTAGTTTTCGGACTCCGCTTCGCGTCGTCCGTAAATTCTACAGACTAGTAAAAAAACAGCTTCACTTTTCCTCTTAGTAAAACAATATACTATTATTTTAAAAAATAAACTAAATAATATAAAATAATAATATACATAATATAAAATAATAATATTTCGCACATAAAGACGTGAAGAAAAAATATTAAAGTATAAAGTATTTTTTTCAAAATTCAAACTTAACTATTTTGCGCGTACTCTCGTGACGGAAGTGATATAGATGATGTAGATATAACTAGATGCATGTGTAAAAACAATTACGGTTTGTAAAACATGCTGCGCCGCATGTACAGAGCATGTACAGAAAACGTATATGGTATATCTAGTCAAGACGTCTATCAGACATCTTGTTATTGCTCTTACTTTTTCGCAGTGGGAAAACTTTTTCGAATACCTTTAAGAAGAATGATTATGAGCTTTCATTTAGTTTATAAATGGTAGTACTTACAATTGAAATGCACACGAAGAAAATTGTTATAAGGGGCTGTCCATATATTACGTAACGCGCCTAGGGGGGGGGTCAGAGAAATTGCTACAGTTTGTGACAGGGGGAGGGGGGGGTCTAGGTAAACGTTACGTAACGGAATTTAATAAATTTAATGTTTATTTCTAAGCTTGGCAGATGTATTTTTATTTCAACATAAATAACTATTTAGTGGCCCATAATTCCCCTTTTCACACAAAAATTGACAAAACTATGCATATTTAAATAATATTGTAATCAGTAAAAAAAACTGTTGACATTGATATTAAAAAAGAAATCTTACGTCCCTGTTCTTGCGTGATCTTGCCGATGAATCATCGGCGATGATACATTTTCGCGCGGAATGTGTACTCACAGAACACCAATGTGTGTACTATTTTGTGTACCTGTGCATAAACAATATACGTGTTATATGTGGCACTCAGTGTAAAAAGAGGTACCTAGTATTTTTTCCCTGTGTGATATTGATTATGAATATTTTTTTAAAGTTTGAGTGATTTTTTCGTTTGGACTTTAAGTGCTATATGTATTATTATAATAAATATGTATCATTTTTACACTGTCTTTTTACCGTCTTGCATTATGCGGAATTCTGTATCAAGATATGTTAGAAAAAAAATCCAAATTTTTATATTGTTACGCGTTACACAGGGGGGAGGGGGGGCGTGTTGGTAAATGTGACAGTGTGTTACACAGGGGGGGGGAGGGGGTCAATTTTTTTGAAAAATTTCGTTACGTAATATAAGGACAGCTCCTAAAGAGTTGCGGGCCGAAGCTGAGTATTAATAAAAATTGAACTGCACTTACATTGCCTGAAAGTTGCACAGGGGCGTACCCAGGTCAAATTTTGGGGGGGGGGGATTGAGCCCCCTACATGTATATGTAAAAAATGTAAAAAATATATGCATAATTTTAATTTTATAGTTTGATTTGGGGGGGCTTAACCCCCCGAAGGCCCCCCAGTTACGCCTATGAAGTTGCATAATGTAAGGTGGCTTTAAATTTTTTAGAAAATAGTTATTTATGGCACTAGTGGGTAAAGTAAGATATTTCCCATGAGAAAATTAACCTGCGAGGCGTTAGCCAAGCAGGTTAATTTTCGAGAGGGCAATATCGGTTTACCCATGAGTGCCATACAAGGTTTTATCCAATAAACAGCTTAGGAATTCATATTTTTATTAAAAATTTTAATGACATTTACAAGAAAATAATTTGACAAGTGACAGTTGAGTGGGTAAAATAAATAATTATCCACTCAATAAAGTAAAAGCCACGCGGGGGTTATTATTGAGTTTATCTATTTAAAATAAAGCTGGTAATTGTCTTATTATCTGTATGTATTGGGTAAATTTATTTTTTAAGGTTGCCTTTTTGAAAGATTTCTAGCTACGCCACGGCAATGGTTTAGTTTAGTTTACTTTAAAGGAATTAATGAGTGAAAAGCAGTCAGTTCTGTGACAGAAACGATAATTGATCGATGTTAAAAAGGTTTTTTATTTGTTAATTCAAATTATAAGTCAATAAAATCATGTTAACTAATTGTATTGACAACTTTATTATCATACAAAGAAATAATTGACTTGATTGAAACAGTAAATTTCTATATTGTATATGAACTAGATGCAACGTTGCAAGCACCCTGTCAAAACATCGGCACTATTGTACACTAGAGCCATCTGGTTTGCAAATTTCAAACTAGGTGTTTTGTTTGATTTTAAATTCTGTATCTTTAAAACATTATATTCTAGCAAAAAACTGCATGTAACATTTTTTATAGGGCTTAAAAAGAGCTTTTATTTAAAATATAATTTTTTGAAATCGGGTTACAAATATGTGAGATATGCTAAAAAAACCTTTTACTGCTTTAAACGCCAATATCTCGAAAACAATGCATTTTAGGAAAACTTTGTTTATAACATTTTTTGACCAATTTAAAATTATCTTTTATATGTGCTAAATTAACCAAATACAATAATAATTGCCTTAATTATAAACAAAAAACGCTAAAAATAGGAGTTTTATCCTATTTTTACCCCCTTACCCCCTATCGTTTACCCCCAAAATCTAATCAGCTCTTCAGAATACGATAAGAAACAATATGCAAAAAACCGCAAGTCGATATCTCATGTAGAAATGGAGTTAGAGAGTTTACACCCAGACACACAGACAGACAGACAGACATTTTTTGACTAATTTAAAACTATCTTTTATAAAAGTGCTAAATTAACCAAATACAATAATAATTGCCTTAATTATAAACAAAAAACGCTAAAAATAGGAGTTTTATCCTATTTTTACCCCCTTACCCCCTATCGTTTACCCCCAAAATCTAATCAGCTCTTCGGAATACGATAAGAAACAATATGCAACCTAGCACTAAGTGCCGATGTAATTATGATTTGATATAAACATATAGAATTTTGCAAATAAAAAATAAAAATCTAAATTAGTATAAGGTGGGTAAGCCAATTATTGACATGTTCCTAATATTGGCACCCCATCTTAAACTTGTTAGTTTGTCCTCTGTATCATAGATGGCACTGTCAGTATATCTGTTATTTTAAAAAGATGCCTATAAATACGATGTATATGAATCCACTTGGTAATGGCGTACACAAAAACGCAGTTCTTGTTTCATGCTCTTGCACTATAAGAACTATGTAACTAAAATTGTGCTGACTGTCGCAATCTGAGTAGTATCGATTATTGCAGGGCAATAACGTAATAAAATGCATTTTCTTGGCCCATATTGTGTCACTCAATAAAGAAGCGAAAAGGTATTTTTTTGAGTTTACAGATGTGTTCTTAATATTGTCGTGCAAAGTAGTTGACAACAAAATAAAAAATGAAAAAAAAAAAAACAAAAAATAAGAAAAGAAAGTAACGAAGAAATCAAAAAGTTTTGAATCTTGGTTTGGACTTTTTATTAAGATAATCGCCAGGCCGATATGAGATTTTAATCGATACGTACATGAATAGTGAGTGTAGCTTACTAAAAACGACAAATTGTTATTTATTTAAGTGCCAAAATTATACCAGCATTATTAAAAAACGATGCCATTCTAAAGTAGTCGTAGAAAAAATTGAATTTCATTACTGTTTAAACTTGATTTGTTCTTTTTGACAATCATTATTCTTGTCACTTTTACCAAAAATTTAGATTGGAATTACTCAAATTTATATATAAACATGTGTCTTTTTACAAGATGAATCAAGTGCTTCATATTATAATAAATAACGTTCTTTTAAAATGCCATGGCAATCTGTAAAAAAAATTGAAAAATTAAATATTTAATAACGTTACTTTTTTATGCTGTTTCACGTTATGTCAAAATGAAAAATTTTAGGTTAGCTTGCAAGCAGATCGTTTGTGAACACTGAGATGCTTTCAGCAGCCTTCTACAATTATTTGAGGTTATGTAAACTTTTCTAGATGCAAGGATGTCATATCGCAAAAACAATTGACATAACCCAGCTATGTTATTGCTACCATCCCGTCCGCTCCCAGATTATGACGTTATAACGTAATGTGTAACCTGATTAATAATGTTATAATCTTATTTAAAAAATATAATTAATATGTATAATTGACCTATGTAGATAATTCATTTATTACTGGCAGGATGAATATAAATTACATACAGGGTGTTCCATAACCGGCATGCCAAAATTTAAGAGGTGATTCTAGATCCAAAAATATAAAAAAAGTTCCTATAAAGGTTGGTCCGGAAATGAGCCCTAAGGGATCTAGGGCCCTTTAAAATTGTAATATAAATAAGGTTTTTAATTAATAACTCGGGTACCGTTTAAGCTAGAGCGGCGAGCTTTTGCATGTATACTAGTATTAATAAGGGCAATAAGTTTATGTTAATTTATTTTTTTAATTTATCCAGAGGCGTGCCCAGACGGACCAAATATATGAGGCTTAAAACATTTTTGCCCCAAACTTTTCTATGTGTATGTTTTTTGGATTTTTTGTAAAAAATATAGATTTCTAGAGTAAAAATACATATAAAATATCATATAGTGTAACACTGTAGGAGCAACCGTTATCAAAAAAAATGCAATTAAGAGGAAGTAACATTTTGTGCCACCAAAAACGTTACTTTTTAAAAGGCTATTACTCCTTTAATATTAAATTTAGGTGTTTTGGTGTATAATACTTTTTTGCTCAGTTTTAAATGAAGAAGCACCCTGCAGCATTAAAATTTTATTGGTGCTTTTTTTTGTTCCCCATTCAATACGTCATCTTCGAAGGGCCGTAGCTCCCTTAGGGCTCATTTCCGGACCAACCTTTATAGAAACTTTTTTTCATATTTTTGGATGTAGAATCACCTCTTAAATTTCGGTACGCGAGTTCTGGAACAGGCTGTATGTAGTACGTAATCTTCGTATCTACAGTTTTATTATTAAAATGGAATTATAGTAAAGTATTTTGAACATTAATCAATTATTAAAATAATTTATAATTTATTTTAATTACGATTACACTGAACTACAATAAAAAAAAAAATAAAAAAATAATATCGTAATAATCTGAATATAATAAATTTTTTCTAGCTTTTAGCGCCACTTTTTGTACGAAAAGTAAAATATTCGATGTTGACTGGTTGACTGATGTTGAAATTCTAACTTTAAATTTGTTGTAAAAAATATATATAATTAAATATAATATATTATATAAATGTAAATATTCATTATGTATATGTAGATCCTCGCCAATAACCAACGAACTAATAACTCTTCTCTCTAGAATAGGCATTTCATTTGTAAAAACTGACAAAAACGTAGCCAACATATACACGGAAAGAAATTAGTGGGCTCTGCGCTATACATTATAAGATATTTGGTAACAGTGGCAAATTATAGTGATTTAAGCTATAGATTATAAGGGACACAATAACTAATAATGTTAAAAATAAATTGGAAACGATTATATATATTACAGACACGATTATATTTATTACAGGCACTATTATAAATTTACAGAAATTTTATTATATTATAAAAATTATTAGCACGGACAATAATTAAATCTATTTAAGCTATAAATGCCATACTATTTGTTATATTTTATTATTCACTAAACAATTAAAGTATTTCATATAAATTTTTACACTGACTGCCATAATTGTAAGAGAAAGCCTTGTATTTATATAATAAGCGATTATAATTTGCTTGGTATGTGTGTTATAGCGCTCCTAGCTATAATTTTTTTTTTCCGTGTACATTTGTCTGTCTTACTCGCACAGCTTTGTTCAAACAGAGACAACAATAACAGTTACTGGTAATTGTTATTGTTCAGGCGTGAATATTCCTACTATTTGTTTACAAACAAACCGAGATGTTGGTGATACTTTATATTAACGGTATGCGTATTCTAGAGGGAAGAGTTGTTAGTTCCTTGACAATTTCACACAATTTAAGTGCAGAACTACCAATTGTAATTTGAATAACAGAAGTTAGTGACCAATTATCCAAAAAGAAAAAGCCAAAAATTAATTTGGAATTGGAATTTTGGTCTCTCACATAGATATATTTTAATAGTATATTAAACGATCTAATAACTCTTCTCTCTAGAATAGGCATTTCATTCGTTAAAACTGACAAAAACGTCGGCAACATAAACATTCGTATGTCTTACTCGCACATCTTTGTTCTAACAGAGACAACAATACCAGTTACTGGTAACTGTTATTGTTCATGCCTGAATATACATACTACTTGTTTACAAACAAACCGAGATGTTGGCGATACTTTATTTTAACGGTATGCGTATTCTAGAAAGAAGAGTTATTAGTTCGTTGCCAATAACCCTTAGCAGTTGACGCGATATCTTAGATAATATATAATTTTATTAATATAATATAATCGAATAATGTTGACCCCTGTACGGTAAGTTCCTACCAGGTACCAGAGAGCTCTCTCGCAACGCCCCTAGTCATAACTTTCGAAAGGATTGAGATATAGACCTTTATGTGGTGCAATTCTATTTTTTATAAAATCTTTTAAGTAAATAATTTCTTTGTGGTTCAGTGTAATTTATATTCTTTTTTAATTACCTTCGATTATTAAAAAGCCGTATTAAATGCAACGAAGAAGCTATTTATTATTTAAATGGGCGTTCATTTTGTTGATAATATTAATGGATTCATTTAAATAAAAAATATCTAAGTATAAATTAAGCAATATTTAAAAATTACAGCTTTAATTTTGTTTAAGGGAACGTTCAAGTATTACGTAACGCAAATTGTACCAAAATTCATACGCTTCATACCCCGGTTCTCGCGGTATTATAGATTATAGAGATTTCATATTTTGTATGTTGGGGGGGGGGTAGCCAAAATATGAAATCTCTACAGCCTTGAATAACGTGAGAACCGAGGTATGAAGTGTATGAATTTTGGTACATTTTTCGTTACGTAATACTTGAACGTTCCCTAAGAAATAGTACATACCTCTACTATGTTTGTTATAACAAATCGATATATCGATAATTAACGATTTATCGATTTGCTAACATGTTTTTTTTTTATAGGCATAAACACTGAAAGCGGTAAATAGTAGGTATATTGTTCAAGCATCCTATATATTTCTTTTAAATATTAATTTTTGAATTTATTTTATTCAGTAATAAAGTTTTTTTTTATTAAAATAGGCCAATAAAACCCCTTCGAAATAAACTTAAACCTTCCTTAGCTCATTTTAAATTTTTTTCGTAGGCTAAATCGTACACTTTTCGCGATTTCGATGGTAACTTGTCTAATGTAGCATTTGCAATTTCGGAGAGATTTGTAGGTGTTTAAACCATATATTCTTCTTCAAACATTTTTAATCAATTTCACACAAGGTTTTTGCACAGAATCTCGAGTCAACCACCTGTTTACATAATAAACAAACAAGTTTTAAGTATCATCAAAGTCAAAGTGTGTTGCCGCCAGTGGTGGTTTTGCTAACTAACTTTTTTTACGGCGTACAACAATGAACTCATTTTTTTACTGTAAAACAATAGATCACTTCTAACTAGTGTGTTCAGTTATAAAATATGAACATTTTATTACGCTTGAAGAAAAAAACATTGTGGAGTGTTACGCCTATGTTAATGGTATAGGAAAATAGCGTTACAGGGGGGTGGGGGTCCAAAATGATCAAAATTTGCGTTACGTAATACTTGAACGCTCCTTTAAGTGTTAATTTTACTAGTGAAACGTTTAAAATAAACTCATCTTTACCTTAATGCTTTTATCTTATTAGTTAATAACATAAATTATGTAGTTAAACTAACTACACTACAATATGTTACTTATTTAATTATAAACTAATATATGATTAAAATAATTTATAATATCATGGTGTACTCATAGTTAAATATAATTAATTGTATAATAAATATTAAAATAGTAATAAATATAAATAGCTGATAATTTTATCATCTTTTTAAAGTAAAAAATCTATGAATAATATTCACTGAATATCATTTTATGTGTGCTTTGTGTAAACGAGCTTTAAGCTCGAGTAATTACTGCTAACTGTTGATTTGTCGGTCGTTATTTCAGGATGGATTTTTGAATTTTTTTTGGTTTTAACTTTAGAACTCTAGGACTGGAAGAATACAGGGTATTTGAATTAGCTCTTCCCCTTTTGCGCGTGACTAGGAACGTTAAACAGGGTTTTTTTAATACGTTGTTTTAATACAGCTTTTTTTTTGTTTTTGTTTGTTTTATTTTGTATTTTTTTTGTACCCATTTTTAACAAAATTTTTAATTAATTAACCGTTTTTTAGTTGTCAAATTTGTACCACTTGTATATTTACAAAACAAAAAAAAAATCAAAAAAAGCTTTGTGACAAATTCTACACCAAGTAATGTCACTGAAAAATAAAATAGTCTAATTTAAAAAAGCAACGCGCTTTTTTCCGCCGTTGCCAAGCCGTACCGGAGTGGCGTTGCCGATAAGCATTAAAATTCCCCAAAATGTAAGAATCAGATAAGCTTTTCAAATGATTTGTTAGTCGAATTTCTACAGAATGTAGCAATAAAATGAAATAATTGAAGTAACCCGATAAAAAATAAAACTGGTTCACCTTTTTCCTGGCATTAGACTTTTTTGAATCACGCAGAGCATAGAAAGTGTCGTTACTTGGTGTGAATGGGAAAAATCATTGTTTTAACGTTATGCATATATGGCATCCCTGTATAGAAAAAGTTATGTAATCTTTTTTAGTAGCGTGTCTACACTGAAAGAAATTACATTGAAAAGGTGTAAAAAAAAACACTCTATGAATGTCTAAATTTTACACATTTATATAAATGTACATCAACATTGATGTGACACTACACACGTGAGGTGATTTTGACCTAGAGTGTGAATTTTTACATCCATACCTTCTGCAACAATACACTCGGAGCTCAAGAAAGTGTATTTTTATAAATATACCTTTAGCAACAATACATCCGAAGTGTAAAAATCACACTTTTGATGTACAAGACAGCCAATTGCGGGCGTTAAGCTAGTCACGTGACTCGAGAAGCCATAATCCTTGCTTCATCGACCAATATAATTGTTTACGTTTGTAAGAGCGTACGTATAATTTTGTGTGTGCTAGATTTTTCAAAGAAATAATTGGTAAGTGTTGATTAAAAGCAAATATTTAAAAAGTGTGATAATTACAATATCCTTAAAACATACATTTTATAATATTTTACTTAGGCGGTAACACTGGCCTGCAAATTTTGAGTTGTTAAGACTTGTGTATGTTTTCTGTTTCTATTTTATATTGGTACTTTTTTGTAGCGCTGATTACGAATATACGTTTTATTTTTCTGTTGCGTAGTTTTTCTATAAAACACTATTCATAAATAGAAAAATAACAAAATGGTTATTCTATTTTTACGCGTTGGTGTAAACTTTACACACTGGATGTAGAAATATAATACACACCGCATTTATATTAACGCTTCGAGTGTAAATTCAGCAGCAGCAGCTGCAAGTAAATTACCCATGCACGTGGATGTAAAAATTGATCTCAGTGTATCTTCAGCTCACTAAAATAGGCACACTAATAGATGCTTTTGACAAACTTTTTTTTAAAAAGGTATTATAAAGCTTTAACCTTTTAACTTCTTGTCCAAACCTTACATCTGTTAAGGAAGTGAGGATCTGTAAACGAATATATAGCCTAGAGTAATTAATTTGCATCAAATTAGCAAGATTTTCATATTTCAGATTACATTATCTTTATGGTTAAAGATTTTTTATATTAACTAACCTTTACAACTAGGATTTCACAAGAATCAAGAAATAGAGATTTTTTGTCTTGTCTCGATTTCAAGAAAAAATCAAGACTAGTGTAATTTAACAAAACAAGATAAGACAACACACCAATAACTTTTTAAAAGTAAGTTCTCTACACGCAAGTTACGGAAAAAAAGAGTAAATATCAATAATTAAAACTTTTCTGGCCTACTGTATAGTCAACCAGCCAACCGGTTGGTTGCAACCCTGCAGAATATATAATTTTTTATATTCCAAAGAACCCTTAATTATTTATCGGTTGGCCAATCAGATCTTTTTTTTTTTCAGTATAAGATAAAATCAAAGAAATTTTGTAATAACACTGTGCGACAGAAAATTTAGGCAAGAGATCTGTCAACGTCAGTCGTTAATTTGGTACCACTGTAGTCGAGTCCTCAAGGGGTTTCACTACTTTAGGTCATTTAAGAGATTTTTTTTTATTTAAAGTTTTCAATACACCCTAACTATGCAAGACCCATCTTTTTTAACGTTAACGTTTAACGTTTCATTTACTTTGGGAGGTGTATTCTTATCAAAAGACATGAAAAAAAGTTCATATAAACTTATGTCCAGAAATGCTTCATAAGGGAGCTACGGTCCTTCAGTGACAGGCCCGCAAATTAGATTTTCGTTTAATATTTCAGGAACCCTTTGAGCTACAGAAATGAGTTAATGCACGTGTTTTTATATCAACAAGGCCTATTAATATATACTATTTTTATGTGTTAATTTTAGCTAGGGCCGGGCCAAACGGGAAGTCCCGAGCACTTTTTTGCCCAATTCTGTTTTCAGCGTAACTTTTTTGCTGTTTTTTAGTTTGAATATGATCCTGTACATAAATATACATAAAAAAGGTCAGATGATGTAATCATCTAAGGCTTACTGTTTACGAGAAAAATGCAATTAAAAGTAATATCTTAGGCTTTAGTGACTAAAAAGTATATCGAGAAAAAAGCAATATACGATTCAGAGTACAGATTATCCTATGGAATGCGAACAATTGCATATCTTTACGGATTGTTGTTTATTTTTAGTTACTAAAGCCTAAGATTGATAGAATGGTCCACAGTTATGAAACGCTAACTTGAAAAATTGGTCTTGTATATTAGCATGAGCTGAGAACTTTAAATTTAAAAAAAAAACGCCTTGATAACCGAAACCCCTTGGCCAAGGGGACTCGACTATATAAGACCTATATTTTCGAATGGCGCTGACAGATCTCTTGCCTAAAAGATCAACCTCGATTTAGTCACAGTGTAATTAAATAAAAGAAAAAAATACAAAAAACTGTAATTAATTTTTGTCATTTACTATAAAATGTATAGCGTAAATTATTACACCCACATCCTCGAGTTCACGATATTTCTTTCAGCAGAAAAAGGCAACGGAATAGCAGTAATTCAGTCCTGCAAATTACGTCAGAAACGAAAAGCAGTAGCGGCTTTTTTATGCATATATGAATGGAGGAGACAATGAAAAAATTAAAATAACAACCAAGATATTTTTTTAATCATATTCCTGTGGCCGCAGAGCGGAACGTCCTGCCACTGACCAACTTGCTTTAATTCATATGCACATACATAATGTCTGTTTTAATTAACGAAAAATTCATTTATTCATTAAGGTCCAGTTGGTAGGGTCGTTGTCTCCCAGTAGGGTTATCTCCACACTAAACACTAAAAATATTGCTGCCAACAAAATATTACTTTCCTCTATTATAGACCTAGGTTCAGCAAAACCAAAAACGATCTGGGATTAGGTCTGGGGCTCAATTTTTAAAATCTGTGCTTTTATTTTTAGAGATCCTTCATATTATGAGAAAATGACGTCATTTACGTCATAATATGAACATATGTTCTAAATTTTATAAAAAATAGTAAAATTTACGTTATATATTCTGAATTTTATACACAAAATGGGAGAAACTGACGTAAAATTGACATAATTTTCTTATGAGAATAAAGTCTTCGATTCCAAAAAGAAGGGTATCGTTTTAAATAGGAGTTTTGGGCTAAATACGAAAAATATGCTTTTGTTCAAAAAATTGCAAAATAATGAAAAGAAATGATAAAAAACCGTGTTGTTTGTTAATAAAGAACAAAATGAAAAAACTAATTAAAAACTCAGGAATTATTTGTTATCGTAAACCCGACAACATCGCATAATTCTTGCGCTAAATGTGACTATCATATTGAAAAAAAGCAATATTGTTTGTTAATCTAAAAACCAACATAAATACATTTAGGTAGAATGTATAATAAAAACACAACACAATATTAATTATGTATATTTAATTAATATTAAAAGCTAAAAGTCTATGTGTAACTTTTTCATAATCTAGTTTTGAATTATATCATGGAAATAGAATAATTTAACATGTTGAAAGCAACATTAAATTAATTGTCTTGGATAACACTGTCCTATGGAACTACATGCTTTGGGTTATCGTAGAAACTGCTGGTTTGCTAACAACGTTATTATAGTATAAATACCTCAAAAATATCTCCATAATTGTACTGAAACTTAAGAAACTAGTCACATAAGTCCAGCCTAATTACACATTGAATTACAGTATATTGAATCCGTAAAAACTAATAAAACACGACAAAATATTTAAATATTATACTCCAGAGCAGTGAACACAACACATACCCTTTCCTTTGACCCCACTGTAGTAGTTAATGTGCAAAGTTATTTTTATTTGACACTTGAAGTTTCGTGCAATGTTGCCAAATCGTACATTGACATATGTCTCCAATCTTAATTAAAATAATTAATTAAAGTATGTTCCGGAATGTAAAAAGGGCTGAAATTTTGGCTAAGTACTTATTTTTTATGTATCTATAAGCATGTAAAGTCTTATCGTTGCAGGCGATTTAGCCCAAAATGCGATACCCTCCTTTAGCCTCTGTTGTAACTTAATATTAAAGGCCACTTGCACCAACTCTTAAACTGGGATTATCTCGACTAAACTGAGTTTAAGTTAAAAATGCTGTGTTATGATTGGTTGACTGTCAACCTAAACCAAGTTTAAAGTTAAAACATCGTTGGTGCAAGTGGCCCTAAGTGCATTGTTTTAACAAAAACATGCAATTTTTACCTACCAACTGGCCTATTTATTTATTACACAAGAGGCCAGATATACAGATTACATACCTGCTTTGTATAGTCCTTTTTACACTAAAAATAACAGTGATCTCAAATTGTGTAACTATAGTTAATTAATGAATTTGCAAGTCAATGAAAAAATAAAATAAATAAAATTATTCAACATAATGTAGTTTGTTATAATTGAGTATAAAAAATAATTAAAATAATCATACTAAATTATTAATAGTTATTTATGGTACTAGTGGGTAAAGTAAGATATTGCCCATGAGAAAATTAACCTGCGAGACGTCAGGTTTACCCATGAGTGCCATAAAAGGTTTTATCCAATAAATAGCTTAGGAATTCATATTTTTATTAAAAATTTTAATGACATTTACAAGAAAATAATTTGACAAGTGACAGTTGAGTGGGTAAAATAAATAATTATCCACTCAATAAAGTAAAAGCCACGCGGGGGTTATTATTGAGTTTATCTATTTAAAATAAAGCTGGTAATTGTCTCATTATCTGTATGTATTGGATAATAAACCATAGAAAAAATTGTTATCTCTCCAAAATATAAATTTATTGTCTATTAAACAAACATTACAGCGACAATTGTTTCGACTTTTTTAACATAAAGTCATTTTCAAGCTACAAATAATAAAAAATTAGGTTGAAAATGGTACAATTCCTTTTAGAAAAACTTACTTTTTTAAATTTATAAACAAATTAACTTGAGTACACATTATTAGAAATGTCATACTGACCTTAACAATATTATTTTTATAAAATCTACAAAAATTAAACAAAAATAAAAAGAAAACTACAATAAGTTAAAATAAAATAAATTAATGAAATCTAAAATTTAAAATTGAATAAAAATCTGGGACATCTATCATAAAGTAATCCAAACTATATTTGAAACATTCTAAAGGAATTATCTTTAAACTGCAAAAAAAAGTAGTTGAACATAAAAAAAAAAAGGAAAGAGATTAATTTATATTCAACTTGGTAATTGGAATAAAATTGGAGAGGTGGCAGCAAATTCATACCTAAAACTCAAAAACAAACCAAAAAGGGACAAAATTTTTGGAAAAATTATTAAACAAAAATATTTATTCCAAAGATTAATGCTCTGTAAGGGGACAGGCAACAATCTCCGGTCTAACATTTAAAACATTATTGTAAACATAAATATTCAAAAAATCTATTTGTTCATTAACTAACCTATCCCTATGAAACTTTTTGTTGTACAAAATGGCAAATTGTTCTAGCAGATCTGTAACTCTATCGTTCCTAGAAATATGCAAAACACTTACTTCATTTTCATAGTCATGGTTGTTGCACAACACATGGTTGGCAAAGTTGGACTTATAGTTCAGACCTGCTAGATCAATATTATTTGCACGTAGTAAACGAAAGTGTTCGTTGGTTCTTATGCAGATTTTTCGATAACTACGGCCTATGTAAAAGCTATCACAGGAACAGGTCAGTTTATAAACGCCGCTCCTTTCCAAAGGATTAATTTTGTCCTTTTTATGGGATAATAGGAGGTTGAGGTTAGAGGGGGCTGAAAAGGACACGGAAATTTTAAATTGTGATAAGAGTTTTTTGATTTTTAAAGAAGGGGGGCCTATGTATGGAATACTACAAAAGGATGATGGGTTGAAATAGGTATAAGGGAGGTGACTTTTGCTAAATTATATTTATGAAGTTTTTTAATGTAAAGTTTTTTAATTATATTTAAAGGGTAGTTATTAACTTCTGCCAAGTGAAAAATTGTGTCTAACTCTGTTTTAAAATCTGATTTATTAAGAGGTAAGGAAAATAATCTGTGAAAAAGGGAATGGAAAGCTGCCATTTTATGGCTAAAAGGGTTAAAGGCTTGAAAAGGAATTAAATGGGAAGTAGTTGTGGGTTTTTCTATAAATGGAGACTTGCAATTCACTATTAACGACTGTAAATTTAAGGTCTAAAAAAGGGAGTGAAGAATTAGACTCGATTTCCACTGTAAATTTTAAATTGGGGTGCAGACTGTTTAAAAAATTTAATAACGTTTGAATTTCTTGTTCACTACCTTCAAAAATTACAAAAATATCATCCACGTAGCGGGCATAAAATTTTATGTGCTTTTTAAAAAGGCAATTCTTAGAAAGAAATTCATTTTCAAGATAGTCTAAAAATATTTCGGCCAAAAGGGGGGAGAGGGGGGAACCCATAGGTAGACCTGTTTTTTGAATAAAAATTTTATTATTAAATTGACAAAAATTTTGCTTAAGGCATATTTTAAAAAGTTCTAAGAGGTCATCACTAACATATTCTGGTAAGTTGGATTTGCGAAGGTGTTTTCTGAGTAAGGGTATACATTCATTGACGGGAATAGAAGGGAAAAGGGACTGTACATCAAAAGATACTAACTTGCAACCTGGAGGGACTTTAAAGTTGTTCAATTTCTTACATAATTCTATATCATTCATGACAGCATATCGTGGTTTAAATTTGATATATTTTCTAAACACTTCGTTTAGCCACTTAGAGGTTTTATGGGTGGAAGAGCCAGTATAGGATACTATGGGACGAACAGGAATATTGGGCTTGTGGATTTTAGGTAAAGCATAAAGTAAAGGAGTAGAAGGATTCGAAGGGGTTAAGGACTCAGAAGATTTTTCAAAATATGCTAGAGTTTCGGAGCAGGATTTAAGGATTTTTTTAAATTTGTTATGGAAAGAAATAGTAGGATTTTTATTGGTTGTAATAAAATCGTCTGAGTTTAAAAAATCAAAAACTTTATCTTTATAATCTTCTTGAGTCATAATGACTGTGCATTGGCCTTTATCTGCCT
>OY294046.1:1431771-1533100 GCA_958510825.1 Brachypterus glaber | reverse complement strand
GATAATAAAGTTCCTAATCCCACAATTATAGGTTCCACCATTTCCAACTTTATCACCAAACCAACCAACACTCAAAACATATCCCATTTACCTGAAACATCCCTTCTTTCCTCTATAAAATCTAAAATTAAAACGAATAATCTTCTGGTTTCCAAGGCAGATAAAGGCCAATGCACAGTCATTATGACTCAAGAAGATTATAAAGATAAAGTTTTTGATTTTTTAAACTCAGACGATTTTATTACAACCAATAAAAATCCTACTATTTCTTTCCATAACAAATTTAAAAAAATCCTTAAATCCTGCTCCGAAACTCTAGCATATTTTGAAAAATCTTCTGAGTCCTTAACCCCTTCGAATCCTTCTACTCCTTTACTTTATGCTTTACCTAAAATCCACAAGCCCAATATTCCTGTTCGTCCCATAGTATCCTATACTGGCTCTTCCACCCATAAAACCTCTAAGTGGCTAAACGAAGTGTTTAGAAAATATATCAAATTTAAACCACGATATGCTGTCATGAATGATATAGAATTATGTAAGAAATTGAACAACTTTAAAGTCCCTCCAGGTTGCAAGTTAGTATCTTTTGATGTACAGTCCCTTTTCCCTTCTATTCCCGTCAATGAATGTATACCCTTACTCAGAAAACACCTTCGCAAATCCAACTTACCAGAATATGTTAGTGATGACCTCTTAGAACTTTTTAAAATATGCCTTAAGCAAAATTTTTGTCAATTTAATAATAAAATTTTTATTCAAAAAACAGGTCTACCTATGGGTTCCCCCCTCTCCCCCCTTTTGGCCGAAATATTTTTAGACTATCTTGAAAATGAATTTCTTTCTAAGAATTGCCTTTTTAAAAAGCACATAAAATTTTATGCCCGCTACGTGGATGATATTTTTGTAATTTTTGAAGGTAGTGAACAAGAAATTCAAACGTTATTAAATTTTTTAAACAGTCTGCACCCCAATTTAAAATTTACAGTGGAAATCGAGTCTAATTCTTCACTCCCTTTTTTAGACCTTAAATTTACAGTCGTTAATAGTGAATTGCAAGTCTCCATTTATAGAAAACCCACAACTACTTCCCATTTAATTCCTTTTCAAGCCTTTAACCCTTTTAGCCATAAAATGGCAGCTTTCCATTCCCTTTTTCACAGATTATTTTCCTTACCTCTTAATAAATCAGATTTTAAAACAGAGTTAGACACAATTTTTCACTTGGCAGAAGTTAATAACTACCCTTTAAATATAATTAAAAAACTTTACATTAAAAAACTTCATAAATATAATTTAGCAAAAGTCACCTCCCTTATACCTATTTCAACCCTAAACCCATCATCCTTTTGTAGTATTCCATACATAGGCCCCCCTTCTTTAAAAATCAAAAAACTCTTATCACAATTTAAAATTTCCGTGTCCTTTTCAGCCCCCTCTAACCTCAACCTCCTATTATCCCATAAAAAGGACAAAATTAATCCTTTGGAAAGGAGCGGCGTTTATAAACTGACCTGTTCCTGTGATAGCTTTTACATAGGCCGTAGTTATCGAAAAATCTGCATAAGAACCAACGAACACTTTCGTTTACTACGTGCAAATAATATTGATCTAGCAGGTCTGAACTATAAGTCCAACTTTGCCAACCATGTGTTGTGCAACAACCATGACTATGAAAATGAAGTAAGTGTTTTGCATATTTCTAGGAACGATAGAGTTACAGATCTGCTAGAACAATTTGCCATTTTGTACAACAAAAAGTTTCATAGGGATAGGTTAGTTAATGAACAAATAGATTTTTTGAATATTTATGTTTACAATAATGTTTTAAATGTTAGACCGGAGATTGTTGCCTGTCCCCTTACAGAGCATTAATCTTTGGAATAAATATTTTTGTTTAATAATTTTTCCAAAAATTTTGTCCCTTTTTGGTTTGTTTTTGAGTTTTAGGTATGAATTTGCTGCCACCTCTCCAATTTTATTCCAATTACCAAGTTGAATATAAATTAATCTCTTTCCTTTTTTTTTTTTTATGTTCAACTACTTTTTTTGCAGTTTAAAGATAATTCCTTTAGAATGTTTCAAATATAGTTTGGATTACTTTATGATAGATGTCCCAGATTTTTATTCAATTTTAAATTTTAGATTTCATTAATTTATTTTATTTTAACTTATTGTAGTTTTCTTTTTATTTTTGTTTAATTTTTGTAGATTTTATAAAAATAATATTGTTAAGGTCAGTATGACATTTCTAATAATGTGTACTCAAGTTAATTTGTTTATAAATTTAAAAAAGTAAGTTTTTCTAAAAGGAATTGTACCATTTTCAACCTAATTTTTTATTATTTGTAGCTTGAAAATGACTTTATGTTAAAAAAGTCGAAACAATTGTCGCTGTAATGTTTGTTTAATAGACAATAAATTTATATTTTGGAGAGATAACAATTTTTTCTATGGTTTATTTAAATCAACTCCAATATGAGTAAGGATCAAGAATTTCTTATTGGATAATAGTTATTTTCACTATAAGTGAGGTAAGTAAGATATTATTCACTAAAAGAAATTTGACCCTAGGGCCGAGTGGGTTTAATTTTTGAGTGAATAATTATTATTACACAAGAGGCCAGATATACAGATTACATACCTGCTTTGTATAGTCCTTTTTACACTAAAAATAACAGTGATCTCAAATTGTGTAACTATAGTTAATTAATGAATTTGCAAGTCAATGAAAAAATAAAATAAATAAAATTATTCAACATAATGTAGTTTGTTATAATTGAGTATAAAAAATAATTAAAATAATCATACTAAATTATTAATAGTTATTTATGGTACTAGTGGGTAAAGTAAGATATTGCCCATGAGAAAATTAACCTGCGAGACGTCAGGTTTACCCATGAGTGCCATAAAAGGTTTTATCCAATAAATAGCTTAGGAATTCATATTTTTATTAAAAATTTTAATGACATTTACAAGATAAATAATTATCCACTCAATAAAGTAAAAGCCACGCGGGGGTTATTATTGAGTTTATCTATTTAAAATAAAGCTGGTAATTGTCTCATTATCTGTATGTATTGGATAATAGTTATTTTCACTATAAGTGAGGTAAGTAAGATATTATTCACTAAAAGAAATTTGACCCTAGGGCCGAGTGGGTTTAATTTTTGAGTGAATAATACCACTTACCTCACGTGTGCTGTACAACATTTTATCCAATACCTTTTAAAAACACTTCTTAATCGAATTTACAAATGACATTTCCTCAAAGTTTATTTGATTTTCGGTGACTTTCCTGAAACGTCAATAAAAATAAGTTGAAAAAAAATGATTTCTTTCTGTCTGTTGGTCGGTCGGTCGGTCAGTCAGTCGGTCTATCTGTCTGTATCTACGATAACTTAAGAACGCTTTAAGCTAGAGACTTTTTGGTATGCGAATTTAATTTTATATTATCTTGGACAAATTCGTATTTAAGCAATTTGGTTAAGGGGAGGGGGGTAAAAAGGGGGTTAATTGTTTGTTTTGTCCTTAAATTTTTTATTATACACAACAGGACAAAAATTTAATACAACGTTAAAGGTACAAAGGCACAAAAAATGTAATTACAATTTTTTTCATGGCCCCTTTGATTCCCCAAAATGTAAAAAATGGTTTCTGGACATAATTTTATTATTGACAACAGAAAAAAAGTTTGAAAACTACCTAAAAGGTCAAAAAAATACACAAAAAAAAATATTTCCATTTATCCCATTCCATGGGGGACGGACGTCAAAATATAAAAAAATGTTTCCAGCGATTTTATAAAAATAACAAGATTATTAATCATATATGATATATATGATTAATTTAAAAGTATTCTCGCTCATTCGAGACAGCTTTTTTTAATCATATCTACATTCTAGAATGAAAATTCATTGTAGATAAATATCCCTATTATGGAAACTCCCTAGAGCTTTTTAAATTACAGAATCCTATAAATTTGCTGTCATTCTACGATAAAGTTAAACTCGAAATCTCTTAATTTAATATCCTTTTAACAATTGTTTAAGAATTATGTTCGAACGTTGCGAATAAATAAGAGTTCTATGCAAGGTATGAATACTTAATTTGAAAGGAAAGTGACCTAAAATAATTGTAACAACTTGATGGATTGCTTCTTATTTCGAATATAGTTATTTAAACACGATTCACTCACAGCAGTAATGAGAAGAATCCAGCGCATGCGCACTGATAAAATCAATGTTTTGACGTTTGCCAAAAATTATTTTAAGGTTATGTAACATTCTTTTGCAGAATTTTACAAAAATATCTACTGTTTTCTTTGCGAGCTAACAGATTTTTTTTAAATTAGCTAAAAGTACTCGCTTTTAATAGTATTTTCGTAAAAAAAATGTGGAATATTCATTAATAAACATTTGATTCTTAAAATAAATCGCCTTCTAAATTCTGAAATATCGTATCTGAAATATGCCTCCCATTAAAAAAAAAAACACCAAACAAGCAAACTACTAAACCAAACCATTATTAACGTAAACCAACGCCTCCCATTAAAAATAAAACCAGCAAACCAAACCAAACCAGCAAACTACCAAACCAAACAATAGTTAACGTAAACCAACGCCTCCCATAAAAAAAAAACACCAATCCAGCAAACTACCAAACCAAACCATTGTTAACGTAAACCAACTCCCCATTAAAAAAAATCAAACAGAAATTCGTGAATATTTTAACAATCTTTTGCTATATATTCTAACAAAAAAACTGTATTTCCCGCACCTAATTCTATTTAAGACAGTAAGTTTTAGTAATAAAACCAGAAATTAGTGCAAAAATATACTTCATTTTTGTGGAACTTAACCCCACTCAAACTATTTCATAAAACTACAACTGCCTAAACGGAAGCCACTTTTGACATCCGTCAAAACAAAAATAACCAAACCAGTGCGCATGTGCTAGATTCTTGTCATTACTGCGGTGAGCGAATCGTATTTAAACCGTTCATTTTGTTTGTGCCGAAAATGAACCTCCCTGCATTTTTAACTTTTTTTATCACATTGAAATTGCAAATAATTGCAAAAGATTGAAAATGCAGGGCGGCTCATTTTTGGAATAAACAAAATTAAAAGGGTTTACTGGTGGGTTTTGGGGTCATGGAAAAAAAATATTATGTAATTTGTTGTGTAAATTAGTTTACCTTTTTGGTGGTTTCTAAATTTTTCTTCTAAATATTGTGAATAAAAAAAAAGATATGGCCAAAACAAAAATTTAACCCTCCTTTTACCCCCTCCCCCCAACCGATTTTGCTTAAACACGAACTTGTCTATGATAATATAAAAATACATCTGCATACTAAATTTCAGGTCTCTATTTAAAAGCGTTCTCAAGTTATCGTGGATACAGACAGACAGGAATCATTTTTTTCTCTGCTTATTTTAATGTTTAAGGAAAAAAAATTATACTTTATGAGAAAGTAAAAATTAGATGAGATAAGAAATAAGTATTTTTAAAAGATATAATGGTAATTTTTTATTTATACCATGATAATGGTAATTAAGCATTATAGCTCGTAACTTGCGAACTCCCTGGTTTAAATTAGCAATAAGTACTTAGGGCATATCCACAGGCTCGCATAACAACATACTACATAAGAATGCGATGCCGTGATTGCCTTCATGTGCCGCCATGTATCTTGTAAGCCAATCACGGCATCCCATTCTTATGTTTTATGTTCTTATGCAAGCTTCTGGATAGGCCTTTACGTACAAGTTGTGAGAAAAATGTATGTCTGCAGATATTAAATATGATTTATAAAGTATTAATATCGAATGTGGTTCGATTTGCATTTCAAATTGTTTGTTTGTTTAAATTTATTAAGAAAAAAAAACTATTTGGGTTAATTACTTCATTAATTGCCAATGCGCGCATACTAATACAAACTGATTTGCATACAGGCATTTTTACATATGCGCTGCTCTAGTAGGGAGTCTGTGTGTTGAAATCACATACATACAGTTGGACCCACAAAAAACGCAAGATTTAAATATGCTAAAATGTCAATTTTACTAATTATTTTATAGTTTAAGTAAGATTTTAAGAAATAGGTTAGATTAATTTGACAATTAATTGTCAGTTTTTTCAAAGTTTATTACAGAAAATGCATGCGAATAATGTCGAATATTAAAAAAATAATAATAATAAATAATAAACTGAAAAAAAAATTACAATATTTAAATCAAATCAAAAATTTAAACACAATATTTAGTAAATCTCATGAAAAAATAAAAATTTTAACTCTACTAACCAAACATAATTTATGAAAATTATGATTATCGTTTAAAAAAAGTTTTTTCCGGAGGTTTTTTTCGCTTTTTTAATCTTGGAACTATCGAAGCCGCGACGGGTATGACCCAGGAAAATTTGTATTGTTTATAGCATGCACCGCTTCTTGTTAATGGTTGTCTCTCAAATAATTAAGTAAATTTTCATCCTGTATTTCATTTGATATCTTCTTTCTTTCCGAGTCTGCACGCCCTTTCCTCCCCCATCTATTTTTTCTTCAATCTTAACCATTATTCTTTTTTCTATGATCTAAACTAAATTTTCAATCTTGTTTTTTTGTCGGATCCAACTGTACAACGTTTAAAAAAAAAGTTAAAAATCTTCATTTTTCAAAATAATTTTCAACCATTAAAAAAAATCAAAAAATATCTAGATTAGGTAATGCAACAATATACAGATATAGAATGTATTACTAATAATAAACTAAACTGTTTGTAATAAAAAACTATATATTATTACATTTATTAGATTAATAAATTAGACAGATTTTAGCTTCTCCTGTAAAATTTGGTTTTATGGACTTTTCATTCGGATAGGTGTGGATCTAGATTCAAGGTTACGTTACATTTTACATTTCTGTTTAACCTCGTACTATTCTACTTAATTAGGCATCCCCTAAGTCCAGGACTTGTGTGGGCTAGTAGTAGAGGGAACCACCTGCTTTAATTGTTTTTCGAACCAATTTATAGTGAGTGTCCGTTTCACTTACGCCTTCGCCAAATTTAAATTATTAATTAACTGAAAAAGGCAAATCGGCGCCGGTGAGAATCGAACTCACGCTATTTGGGTAGTAAACTCGTCAAGTACGACGCGGTAGTCCACTACAACAATCCTCCCATATAGGGGCATGGGAGGTATTTGGAAATTTTCAAAAATTGAATATTTTCAAGAAAAAATTAATTCTAAAAATCTTTTACTCAATGACAATATAATAAGGTATAAACTACTTTTGAAAAAAGTCCCCGAACGAGTATAAACAATAAACTAAACTAAACTAAACAATAACTAATCAAAGCGCCTCAGGATAATGGTAAAATTGTTTAAATTCTTGCATTCCATGCTATTTCTTATCTTAAATATATGGTTACGCAGGTAATTACCCCCAATACCCCCCTAAATCCACCACTGCATTACTAAAACCCGTTTGTTTTTAACTTTTCCTTAGCTCAACGGTTTCTAGAGTTACCGTGGAAAAAACTTCCGGGACAGACAGATAGACGAAAATTATATTTTTCTAGAAACTTAAAAATATGTAATAAAATAGTCTGCCGGTCTGTTCAAAAAACTTGTGAGCACCGTAACTCGAGCGAATTATAAAGACTTTAAGTCAAAAGGAAAAGGATTTTCGCTTAATATTAGTCACACGGCAAATATTGTTGTTGTATTATTCCTGTTTTGTTTTTGAATTGTTTTATGTAAATATTTTGATATATACTTAGAACTGTTCATTTGGTCTGATTTCTATTAATTTATAAGAAATTTATACTGAAAATCCTAAATAAACTTCAATAATAAATTTATTTATTTATTCCTAATTTGAATAATGGCAATTAATATGTATTTTTCGTATTTACTCAATATCTAATAGGTTTAGCATTATTAGTAACAATAATTTATTGCTACTAATAAAATATGATTTAATGCTCGTTTGGACTTTTTAAAATCCTTAATCTATAGGCGAAATAAGGGGGGTTGGGGGGCTGATCCCAAAAAAAATAGTACATAGTTATACTACACGGTAAAAATAAATTACATTAAATTACATAGACCGGAATGGTAAAAATTACATAGTCCGTAATGGTAATGTTTTGCATAGACCGGAACAGTAAAAATTACATAGTCCATAATGGTAATATTTTGCATAGACCGGAACGGTAAAAATTACATAGTCCAGAATGGTAATATTTTGCATAGACTTGAAATTTGAAAAAAAATATTTACTACTTAGAAAATGTTTGTTCCAAATTACAAGTCTCTGTGTCAAAGCTTTTTTGAAATATCGTATTAAAGATCTATTGGTTGATAAAGATGGTAATTTATAATGAATGTAAATTTCACAAATAAAGCATTTAAATATCTTACATAAATAATATTTACCTTTTTTTACACTTTTAACACTTTAACCTAGCAGCATGCGTCGCTATCTCTAACAATAACAATATTAAACGGTCCGTGTCATGATGCGACGCCTTCTTGGTTATTGTCCAAAGAGCACGCGCGTCTTAAAATAACATAGCCCGAAATTGTAAAATCATGTAAAAATATGTAAAAATATGTAAATAAATGTAAATATATATTTTTAAATTATTTTACATTCTTTTACATTCTTTTACATTCTTTTACATTTTTTTACATTCTTTTACATTCTTTTTCATTCTTTTACATTATTTTACATTCTTTTACATAAATTCATGAATTGTGCATAGTCCAGAATAGTAAATTTACTATTCCGTACTATGTAAATTCATGTATTTTTACATTATTTTACATGCAGTTTTTACAGTGTAGGAGGGAAAGTAAAATTTTTATTGGTTTAACAATAAATGAGACAGGAAAAAGTTATGTTACCTCCTAATTTTATTTCAAGTGTTATAATTTATAAATTTTAGCTTTCTTCAGTGCATTTTTCATAAAGTTGTTACATTTTTTGGCTAAAACCTTTAACTTTTTAGCAATATATTCCAAATAAAAGTATTTATCCAATACATACAGATAATAAGACAATTACCAGCTTTATTTTAAATAGATAAACTCAATAATAACCCCCGCGTGGCTTTTACTTTATTGAGTGGATAATTATTTATTTTACCCACTCAACTGTCACTTGTTAAATTATTTTCTTGTAAATGTCAGTAAAAATTTTAATAAAAATATGAATTACCAAGCTATTTATTGGATAAAACCTTGTATGGCACTCATGGGTAAACCGATATTGCCCTCTCGAAAATTAACCTGCTTGCACCAACTCTTAAACTGGGATTATCTTGATTAAACTGAGTTTAAGTTAAAAATGCTGCGTTGTGATTGGTTGAGCGTCAATTTAGTCCAGGTTTAAAGCTAAACCATCGTTGGTGCAAGTGGCCCTAATACGAGTATAAACTGCTTACATATTTCTTTAAAGATCTATTGGTTGATAAAGATCGTAATTTATAATGAATGTAAATTTCACAAATAAAGCATTTAAATATCTTACATAAATAATATTTACCTTTTTTTACACTTTTAACACTTTAACCTAGCAGCATGCGTCGCTATCTCTTTAACAATAACAATATTAAAGGGTCCGTCTCATGATGCGACGCCTTCTTGGTTATTGTCCAAAGAGCACGCGCGTCTTAAAATAACATAGCTCGAAATTGTAAAATCATGTAAAAATATGTAAAAATATGTAAATAAATGTAAATATATATTTTTAAATTATTTTACATTCTTTTACATTCTTTTACATTCTTTTACATTCTTTTACATTCTTTTACATTCTTTTACATTTTTTTACATTCTTTTACATTCTTTTACATTCTTTTACATTCTTTTACATTCTTTTACATTCTTTTACATTCTTTTACATTCTTTTTCATTCTTTTACATTATTTTACATTCTTTTACATAAATTCATGAATTGTGCATAGTCCAGAATAGTAAATTTACTATTCCGTACTATGTAAATTCATGTATTTTTACATTATTTTACATGCAGTTTTTACAGTGTAGGAGGGAAAGTAAAATTTTTATTGGTTTAACAATAAATGAGACAGGAAAAAGTTATGTTACCTCCTAATTTTATTTCAAGTGTTATAATTTATAAATTTTAGCTTTCTTCAGTGCATTTTTCATAAAGTTGTTACATTTTTTGGCTAAAACCTTTAACTTTTTAGCAATATATTCCAAATAAAAGTATTTATCCAATACATACAGATAATAAGACGATTACCAGCTTTATTTTAAATAGATAAACTCAATAATAACCCCCGCGTGGCTTTTACTTTATTGAGTGGATAATTATTTATTTTACCCACTCAACTGTCACTTGTTAAATTATTTTCTTGTAAATGTCAGTAAAAATTTTAATAAAAATATGAATTACCAAGCTATTTATTGGATAAAACCTTGTATGGCACTCATGGGTAAACCGATATTGCCCTCTCGAAAATTAACCTGCTTGGTTGACGCCAGGTTAATTTTCTCATGGGCAATATCTCACTTTACCCACCATAAATAACTATTTCACTTTTTATCCCTTAATAAATCTTCTCATATGCTTTTTTGTATTCTTACTTGGATTTCGCGAGAATCAACAATTCCAACAAGGACTTGGCTATTTCAGCTAAGTCTGTAGCGTAGACGGCCATATTAAAAAGTTCACAAAAAATTATAAGATGATACTACTGGCAGGTGGACTTTGTGCACTATAGAATTCTCCTTCGTGTACCCGGCTCTGATATTTTTTCTAGTTACAGGTTATTAAAATCGACCGAAAATCAATTTTTTTTGTTGCATTTTCTGCTTTAGAATGTCATGAACGTCGAAAAAATGTAAAAAAAGTGGGTGTTAAAAAAAATGTCTGCCTGTCTGTTTTATAACTTTTTAACGGAATGTCCGATTTGAAAAATTCGTTCACTAAAAGGTTCAGGACCAAATTTGCATCACATTAATTAGGGTTAACATTAGCGAAGAGCAAGAGGGACAAAACGGACAAAAACTATAATTTTTAGCGATATCTCGCTTATTATTTATAGTAGGCCCAAAAATCTTACAGAAATAAAAATTATGTTTAATTCCTCACAAAAACATATGTTATCATTTTTTTCGTAGGACTATTAACTTGCGAGATATAGGCATTTAAATTTATTCTGATATTCTTTTTACATTAAACTTCACTTTTGACATTTGTATTAGATGAAAAGAATCCGAAGTCAATTTGATATTTTATAAACGTTCACATTTTTCCACCCGTCTAGAAAGGGTACCCGTTTTATATTTTTTAATTTATCTACGTAATATTTAAATCATTGTTAAATGTTGAAATTATTTTTAACAGTGTATGCTTAGATTTCCGATAAAAGGTAACAGGCTTTTATAGTCAACAATTAGCGGCTTCAGAAATAATCTTTGAAAATAATCCTTGTGTCAAAAATCATCCTTTGTATCTCACTTTTATCATGACGACTATCTTCGCGTAGCCCCATAGAATCGTGACAAATAGACGTGGAAGACATGAATAGCTAATATTTGAATATAGTTATACAATCAAAAACTTGCTAAATCCATTTAAATATATACAGCCTGTTCCAAAACTCGCGTACAGAAATTTGAAGGTATATTAAAAACCCTCTGGAAAATATGAAAAAACTGTCAAAAAAAATCCATCTACGTTCAATTCAAAAATAAGAACCCTTTAAGTGGACCAATACTGTTGCTGATGTTAAATTACCTTTAAAAGTTGAATTTGTAGCTACGTAAGCAAATTTAATTATTGCAGGTACATATTCTGTAGGTTGACATGGTGATTGATGTGACATAAATATTTTTTAATCTCAAAAAACCACCGCCGGATGGAGTGACCCTATAAAAATAGAATATTTGACAGCCTCTGTCGGTTTTGTCAATATAAAATAACCTAAAAAGATTCTAAAGTTAAAAGTCTCAAACAATGCACGCGTCAACAATTAAAATGCAACCATAGTAACTAATAAGTAGGGAAAAACTAATTTGTAGGTAATTTAACATCAGCAACAGGATTGGTCAGATTTTAATTAGTATTAAAGATATATTTTTTTTTGAATTTTTTTTCATATTTTCCAGAGGGTTTTTACTATACCCTCAAATTTCTGTACGCGAGTTCTGGAACAGGCTGTATAGTTATTAGATTATAATCAAAAACAGGTAAATTCCACGTATAAATATTTTGAAGTGGTTTTGAAGTGTGTTTTTTGTATATTTTTGCGATGTTTTTTGTTTCCCTTGTATTTATTTGTGTAGTTTGTTTTTTTTAAGTTTAATTTTTGTGTTTTTTTATTGTATTGTAAAAGTCCAAACCTGCTAAATCCAATTCGATTTTTATTCACTCCTCAATGTTTGTGTTTGTGTTTTTTTGTTGTGTTTTTTGTATTTTTGCGAGGATTTTTGTTTCTTTTGTGTTTTTTTGTGTATTTTTGTTTTTTTTTTGTGCATTTTTATTTTTTGTGTTTTTTTTTTCGGTGTTTATGTTTTTGTTATGTTCTTTTTTTTATTTTTTGGGTTTTATGTTTTTGTTATTTGATTTAATTTATTTAAACCATAAGTTACCTTTAAGAATTTAAATTTTACAGTTGTATTTCTCTTTAAATTAGATTAAAATAGTTTTTTGACAGTGGTGTTTTATATTGGACTTGGGCTGTTTTGTATATCAAATATTTTATTTGAAAAAAAAAAGACAATGATAGATGTCTGTCACTTAGTCGCTTCCAATCAGCTTTTAGATCAGCGAGCGTTAAACTTAGGGCACGATCCTCAATGACGATTCTTCATTTGTTATTTTTGTTAAATACACAGGCCCACAAAAAAAAAGTTGTCTGTGCTGGGGTTGAGACCCACCTATTCTTATGTATTTTGATATGCTGAACACAAATCTGTCATAAAAAAGGCACTTCATGGGATCATTTTTTTTGCTACACAAATCCCATCACACCTCCTAACCCCTTCACTCCGCAACCCCATATATTATAACCTCTTAACCCCATCATCCTATTCTGTTCCGGTTCTCGAAATCATAAGAGTTTTGTGAGTGAAGTCATAAATCAAGATCTACTTCATATTTTTTTAACCGGACTTCTCCACAGAATAGGATAACGGGATTAAGGGGATATAGTATATAGTTATGGGGTTACGAAGTGAAGGGATTTTGAGGTATGGTGTTAGGGGATTTTGGGGTTATAGAGTTACTTACATATGGTTATGTAAAACTGAAGAATTTGTTCAGTTTTCCCAAACTAGATTTTTCTATTTAATGAGGTTACGGGGTTTTGAGGTTATGTGGCTATGGTATTATGAGGTTAGGGGATCATGGGGTTCTGGGGTTATAGAATTAGCAATTTGGGAAAAGGGGGGAGACAGTGGTATGGATAGATGATTTTAGCGGTTTCAGTAGTTTTTCGGGTGTTTTTTGAGGTTATGTCAAAATCCTGACGTGTAGGGTTTTAACGGGTTGCGGATTCAGTTTCAGCGGGAAAAAATACATAGGAATATCATATTGGAATCCAAGACTCAGAATTTTTGTTGTTGTGGGCCTGTGTTATCTAAAAATTATTGTTAATTAATTGCTTGTTGCAATTCGCATCCAATTAGGTTAAAAGTTTCAAAATTTTGTTCAAATAACTGCACTTTTAAAGAAAAAATTTAAATACATAATTGATAATTATATTTTTTTCAGTTTTAAAACTTAAAATTTTATAATAATTTTACACAAAAAGTCACGGTAAATAATTAGACTGGAACTGGAACCGCAATGTCAACGGTTAATTAAAAATTAATGCTATTACCGTAAATAATAATTATTTAAATAATAATTATCTCATATCAGTACAATGAAAATTAGCAAAAACATTTTTATTATATATATTTATTATTAATTAACAATAAATAGTTATAATTATTAACAATTATTGCCAGTAATTTATTGGTTATCAACAGTCATTTCTACACTATTGAATTATTATACTTTTTTCTATTTTGCGACTATTATAAGATCATAATCACACCTATTTTGCGTGTTATAATAGGTTAGTACTTTTTTTTAGTTGGCAACAGGACAAATTAATATCGCTCGACGTTTTCTATGCAAATGTTAACATCGTTTTGAAGATTAATTTTCTATAAAATTTTGTTTTTAGGTTAATTTTTACCATGTTCAAAAAAAGTCCAAACCAAATTTTGGCTTATTAACATGCAGTGAAAAAGAGAAGAGCTGACTATAAAATACATAAAATATATATATAAATATTATTTGTTCTTTAAATTTCAAATATGGCAAAAAGTTTAATGCCAACCCAAAACAAAAATCTCTAAATCAGTCATCAATTTAAATGTACGATTTTTTAAATTTTAGAGAAAAATAGAAAAAATAGTATAAAGTTCTCGTATCATAACACATTTTTAGCGCACTAGTAGTTTAGAAAACTCGCCGAAAGCGGCTCCTTTTCTAAACTTGCATTCGTGCGCTAAAAACGGGTGTTATGAAACTAGTACTTTAATATACTATTACAGGTCTAGCTGGAAATTTTATTGCAAGCTTAACTCTTTCAGGAGCAGATCTTTTTATGTAAAAAATTAAAAGTTTTAGGAAAATTAAAATTTTGTTAACAAAAAAGAACACACTGATCGGACAACGCAAAAATTTTACCTTTTGGCAAACGTCAAATCCCTATTTTTTATTCATGGCATTCCCAAGCTTATTTTTTACGTAAAAACGCAATTCGGCAATTTTTTTGGTGGTTCAAAATTTGATTTGATTTGAGCAATAACAATATTATTAATACTAATTTAATTTGATTTTTATCAAAATTTGCGTTACGTAATACTTGAACGTTCCCTTATCAAGTAGGTAGTAGTAGTAGTAGTAAATTTTTGGGTTGGCCAAAGCCGGACAACTAGGCCATTTCTGGCCCTTTTTGTCACCCCAGGCAATCCCAGCCATTTACTAATTTGAGTCCTCCTTGAACCTGCCCGTCCTTTCAATAAAGGTCAGGATATTGGCCCAGGGGAGATCTCTTAGTTCCTCTTGGTTGAGTCTTTGAGTTTCAAAGACTTGCAACCTGATCCTGTCGTATCTGACACACTCGGCTAAGTAATGAGAGGATGTTTCATACTCTTCGCACTCTGGGCATAGTGGACTCTCTAGAATCCGCATTGTTGCCAGGTGCTTCCTTAGCCTGCAGTTGCCCGTGAGGACCCCTACAAGTTGTCTGAGTGCAGTTCTTCCTTTTTCCAGCAACCAGTCGGTCTTTGATTTGCTTGGGCCAGCCAGGAAGTCCCTAGCTTGCTGGCAACCGTCGACCGCTCTCCATTGCTCCTTTAGCTTGGTATAAGCCTACTCATCGAGAGCGGTCTTTACCTGCTTCCTTGTAACACCCAATATAGGTTCCGGCCCCGTGCATGCCATCCCTGATCCGAGTCTTGCAAGTTCATCTGCCTTCTCGTTTCCGGGAATTCCACTATGACCCGGTACCCATACCAGTTGAACGTTTTTGGTCCTTGCTAGCTCTTCCAAGGCTTCTGCACACTCCCTGACTAGGGGTGACCTAGTGCTGGGATTGCACAATGCCTTTAGAGCGGCTTGACTGTCCGAGCAGATGTATATATCGTGCCCCCGGTGCTGCCTTATTTCCCTGAAATTTGCCGCTTCCTGTATGGCATAGACCTCAGCTTGGAAGACAGTGGAAAAGCGTCCAAGTGGAAAACTCTTTTGCAAGTCCAGGTCCTCCACGAAGAGTCCTGCCCCAGAGCTTTGGATGCCTTCCATACGCGAGCCGTCTGTATAGCACACCAAAGCGTTTGGCACAAATTGTATTTCTTTCTTTTCCCATTCTTCCTTTGTCGGAATCCTGAGAGAGAAACTTCTATCGAACTTTAATCGGTCCTCTGCTTCAATCGCTCTGATACTACTAATTGGGATGTCCCTTTCGGAAATATCAGCGATTTTGCCATGACCGTAGTTCGCCTTCCCGCCCATCCAACTACCAGAGTCCCTAAGTCTGAGAAAGCTAGCCATTGCCTCAAGTAGTAACTATAATAGATAAAATCGTAATATTCTAGTGTAAATTTTATTATAACTAATTCTAATAAACAACCTAATCTTTGTGCCTGTAATTAACATATTTTTAATTAATTCGCGTGCAGCAGATACATTCGCTATAAAGATAACAAAAAGTAACTGTTGTTTTACACAAGTGAAGAACTACACACAAAAAAACATCAAATAATAACCCTACCTACTAAACAATTACACTCCACTGGTGCCCTTTCGTATGCCAGTTTTTGTGAACACGATAAATCAAGAACGGAATGTCCGATCAATAAGAAATTTTCTATAGAAGAAAGAACCCAATTTTTTTCGAAAAAAAAAATATTCAAAAATAAATAAATACTTTTCAAAAAATTATAAACTCCAATTTTTCAGAAGACAAGACTTTGCTTAGATAGATAAAAATATTCATACAATTTCTAAAAGAAATCAATTTAATACAGTAAATAAAGAATATATATTCTATAACTAGTATGGAATAGACAATATTCCGCGCGAGCGGAAAGTTTGTCATACGAGCCAGCAGGCGAGTATGACGGTCCCGCGACCGCGGAATGACTATTCCATACGTGTTGGTGACTATATTTTTACTTCGACTGCAAATATGAAACACTGTATGGCTTTAAACTGCGGACAAGGTTAAAAACAATGTTTTTTGTGACTCGACATTGTAAATGCAACAAAACACATAGTTTTAAATAAAGCAATTAATGTTATTTAATAATTTTATCAAATCAGTAATTAAAAAAGATTTTTAATTAACTTTAGCACATATTTACAAATTATAATGCAAAAATTGAGGGTTATGTCAGATTGTTGTGACAGATATCAGGTTTAAATATTTAACAATAGATGGAGCAGTTTTAATTTTTTGAACTAAATTGATAAAAAACTGGTCAAATATTAAGAAAAACTTTATGTAATTTTAACGCAAAAGTTTAAATTGCATTAAATTATTCAATATTTCATGGTAAAATATATATATTTTTGCTAATTTTGATACAGTTTTCTTTACTTTTATAAACAAGAGATGTCACTACATGTGCTCATTCTAACACTAGAATGAATTTATTCTGTGTTTGAAAAGTGTGTGTATTTGCTTACATTCTAAAGCAATCGTAGAAAAAGTTTGTTTCATTTTTTGTATGTGTAATAGAAAAGAAGAACTGAAGAAAAAACTTTCTGATTTTTTGCTCTGTTAAATTGCAAAGAGCTTCATCTTATCTGCCTGCAATTAATTTCCTGAACATGTTATATAAATTGCCTGCTGCTTTTAAACAAATAATGCGGTTTTTATTAGAAATTAACACGTGAAAGTGTGCAATATTAAGTTAGTATGTAATTAAAATGAGGAGTTTTTTTTAAATATTGGTTTTACATAAAACGGTGATTTCTGGATAAAAAAAAAATCGTTCAAAGAACTTTTTTTTGATAAATTGTTTCCTTATCTCCCAAAGAAAAGTACCCGAAAACTTCTACACCCAAAATCCTTTGTTATTTGTGAGCAGTATTCAATTCTACGCCTGTGTACACTATAAAAAACTACATTGGTTGATAGACGGATTCGTAAAATTTTCCATTAAGCAATATGTAAATGGTTTATGATTAACCGACATTTTATTTTCTGTAAAATAACATAGTCCGTAGATAATAATAGGTAAATCAATTTATTATTCCATCAATCTATTTTATCTATTTTTTATTTTCTTAGTCAGCGTGCAGAGTTGACTCTGGTACTGAAGAGGGCCAGCTGCCCGAAACTATCAGTCTACAAATATCACTCTGTACTCTCATTAGAAAATAGATTCATGGAATAATAAATTAATATTTTTATAATTTTGTTTAAAATTAAAAATTTCTGTCCTTACTAATTCTACGTCTAACCACTCGTTAGTGGTATTATGAGCTTGAGACACACAAGTCTTCAACTTGCTACCATTCAAAAAGTCTCCAGACTAGGAGAGGTATGAGTAGTTGTCTATATCTAGCAACAGATGGCGCACAAGTCTCCATCAATCTAATGATTATATTCCTTTTGCGAAAAAGTACTGAAGAGGGCCAGCAAGCCGAAACTGTCAGTCTACCAATATACTAACTCGGTCTCTCAGAACACTGGACCGAGCTTAGCGGTTGCAGGCAGGCAAAGGAATTCCTGACCAGGCCAAGCAAAGCTAGGTCGGTCTGGCTACTAGGAAGGGGCCGAGCAACCATAAGCCTCCTTACAGGGGTCCTTACGGGCCACTGTGGGCTTATGCGACACCTAAGCCTCATGCGGACGGTAAACGATCCGACCTGCCCTGGGTGTGGGATGGACGAGGAAACGCCCTACCACTTCGTAGGGGAGTGTGAGGCTCTGGGCAGGCTCAGACAAGACGTCTTCGGAGTGGTAACACTAGCGAAGGAAGAGATGAGCCTCCTAGCCTGGTCAGATGTTATGAACTTCATCAGAAGGTCTGGCAGATTCAGGAAGAGGGAGGATAGGCAGCAGGTTGGGTAGGTAATCTTGGGGCAGACAAAAAGGGCCATTGGGCCTACTTGTCAGGCGTCGGAGCCTACCCACCTTTTACTACTACTTACTACTAACTCGGTCTCTCTCTCTCTCTCTCTCTCTCTCTCTCTCTCTCTCTCTCTCTCTCTCTCTCTCTCCCTCTCTCTCTCTACGCTTTTCCGAAATTCTCTCCAATACGCTCTAGTTTAATCTATCTGACGATTCCAGTGAATTTAGTTTTATTCCTATCTTCACCTTAGTCAGATTAATCTTATATATTATGTTTACAAAACGCCATATTTTGCAAAAATATTTCTCTGATCCATATGCTTTCTGTGATTAATTACGTTTTCTAAACGCCATACTGTTTCAGAAAGTATAATTAATTAAGCTTAAGCACTATATATTTAACATAATTTAATATATCTTTCTATAACAAATAAGATATATCACGAATTTTGCTTTCCCCTCATTTTTTTTAAACGAAAAGCAAATAAAAATAAATACTGAATGGATAAAAGGAGGTTTTTCTATATTTTTAAAAATTGTATGCCAAAAAGAATTATAATTATCAAAGAAATTTCATTAAAATTTATAAAATAATATTTACATATTCTAAACTTATTAACAATAAAAAAATTTAAAGTTTTTAATAGCATATTTATATCGTCACCCCAGTATTTTTTTTGTATCTCCAAAAAACCCATTTTCGGGAAATTGAGTTTTAAGATGTTTTTCTAAATATCTTGTAAATCTTATGCTGGATCAGTTTTAACTCTTTATATTAATTAATATATTAATTAATTTAAACATATATTGATAAAATGTTGGTTGGACTTTATATGTAAAAATCTCAAAATGTCCGAAAATGGAGATTCGACAAACCAATACTGGGCGGAACATATAAAATATACGTATTTATTTATGTTCTGAGGATCAGTTGATGGGCAATTGCTACCCATGGAAAATATTTAGTTTTTTTTTTATTTAATATGCTTTTTTTTTGGTCATTTTTTCCCAAATTAACTTTCCATTAAAATTACATTAATTAACTATAATAGGAAAGAAATTTACATACAGGGTGTTCCATAACTGGCATGCCAAAATTTAAGAGGTGATTCTAGATCCAAAAATATAAAAAAAGTTCCTATAAAGGTTGGTCCGGAAATGAGCCCTAAGGGATCTAGGGCCCTTTAAAATTGTAATAAAAATAAGGTTTTTAATTAATAACTCGGGTACCGTTTAAGCTAGAGCGGCGAGCTTTTGCATGTATACTAGTATTAATAAGGGCAATAAGTTTATGTTAATTTATTTTTTTAATTTATCCAGAGGCGTGCCCAGACGGACAAAATATATGAGGCTTAAAACATTTTTGCCCCAAACTTTTCTATGTGTATGTTTTTTGGATTTGTTGTAAAAAATATAGATTTCTAGAGTAAAAATACATATAAAATATCATATAGTGTAACACTGTAGGAGCAACCGTTATCAAAAAAAAATGCATTTAAGAGGAAGTAACATTTTGTGCCACCAAAAACGTTACTTTTTAAAAGGCTATTACTCCTTTAATATTAAATTTAGGTGTTTTGGTGTATAATACTTTTTTGCTCAGTTTTAAATGAAGAATCACCCTGCAGCATTAAAATTTTATTGGTGCTTTTTTTTTGTTCCCCATTCAATACGTCATCTTCGAAGGGCCGTAGCTCCCTTAGGGCTCATTTCCGGACCAACCTTTATAGAAACTTTTTTTCATATTTTTGGATGTAGAATCACCTCTTAAATTTCGGTACGCGAGTTCTGGAACAGGCTGTATATACTAATAAAAATAAAATGAAAAATCGCTTTTTTCCTGTGCAAGAATTTAAATATGTACAAAATGAACCCCTTACATTCTTTTATGATTTAAATTATCTACATGAACATATACTCACGTGAGCTATCTCCTACACGATACTATTTAAGCATATACCAACCTTTAAAAATAAAAATGCTTTACTTTCCAAAATATACTCTTCAAAGTTTGAAGTGATTTTTCAAAAAAAATATATATAATATATTATTTTTTAAAATTGTTTGTTTTCAAGAGTAAAAATGGCAAAGAAATCAATTCTATTGCCTCAAAATTTGAGGCTTATATAGACCTTATTTTTCTGTAAGTAATCGATCCTATTTTTTACTTTTCTCTGTATTATTACTAACCAAAATTTTGGTATTATTTACTAATCGTTATTTCACTACACACTGTAAATGAAAATATGGTAAAATGTGAATTTTTACCTGTGATTTCACAGTAATTTAAGCAGCGAATTAATGAGTATTTCCAGCAGTATTACGGGCTCTTGTAATTTTCGGGACTGTCTGTAAAAGTTTTGGACCACAAGCATGAATTTTAATGCAAAATTATTGTACCGCACTGTAAATGAAAATATGGTAACTTCCCAACAAATAAAGTAGGTCATATGTTACCAGCAAAGAAAGTGGTAAATTTAAATCAGTTCTGTAGATTCAATGTTATCTGTAAACATGTCAATTTTTATTTTGGTAACTTTACTACTATCTTTTGTGGAATGTAAGCTATAATTATGGTAATTTTCAACCAATATTGTAAAAGTGCCGGGTTTTTGGACCACATGCATAAATTTTAATGCAAAATTATTGTACCGACAGGAAAAGAGCTGAGATTTTACTAAAATGAGTAATATTGAGGTTAATTTAATAAATATTGTAAATTCACATTCTGAAATGGTGAATTTGCTTTAATTTGCTTTAATTATTACGGTTAATACTCTCTCTCTCTCTCTTGCTGGGCGTCGCGAACGATTTACCCAAAATTTTCCGTTATTTTGTTTATATTAATTGTGGGTTCTTCTATGACTGAAGAGACCAATCTGAGATCTGCAGGGTTTTTGACACACATCACAAATCCACAGTTGGCCTCCCCGCGCTGCTGCACCCAATCTAGGGTTGCGTTTTATCAGAGTTCCAGCTTGATTCACAAGGGAACGCCATTCCTTACGATTCAAAGCCAGTGTTTCCCAGGTGTCCGATATGTTGAGGTTGTTTAATGTAATGTGCAGGATATCCTTAAATCTTTTTCTTTGACCACCAGCTGATCTAGTGCCCTCTGATAGTTCGCCATACAGCAGACATTTTGGTAGTCTAGAATCAGGCATACGGATGACGTGGCCTGCCCATTGCATTTGCGACTTTGTTATATAATGTTCAATTGTTGAGCACTCAGTTTTGCGTAAAACTTCGCTGTTAGATATGACGGACAAATTTAAGGTGCGACAGGAAAAAAACTGAGATTTTACTAAACCGAGTAATATTGAGGTAAATTTTAATAAATATTGTAAATTCACGTTCTGACATGGTGAATTTGCTTTAATTATTACAATTAATATTACTGAAAGATTGATGGACAAATTTAGAGTGCATACTGTAACATACTTTAAACTAGATCAATAACACAACTTAACAACAACTTAAAGTATACCATAATATAAGTTTGATATACTTTACGAAATATAAAAGTAATTATTACTACAACATGGTAGAACTTATAAACATATGCTGCTTGTGTTTCCACATATACCAGCACGTTGTGTTATGTTAATTTGACAAGATATTGTACACAGTACTTACATTGTATAGTTTGACACACGGATCTGTGGCTACGGGAAATATGTTCGGAATGTGCAAGTGGGAGGCCCGTTGTAGGCACGCACGCCTTATAACGCTCTTGATGGAAAGAAGAGAGCGCGAATGATTCCTCCCCCTTTCGTCGGAGACTTTGTTTCATGCGGGTAACTATAGTATTTAACAAAGTATGAAATATCAAAAGTCGCAATATAAATAAAAAATATGTAATTACAAATAACATTCAATATTAAAACTAGAATGGCATTTTCTGCGTGTACTTTTCTATCAGAGAAGAGTTTGAAAAGAGTATTTCCTCCGGACAGACACATAGGGCAGAAGGGCCGTGGCCAGTTCCGGTGGAGATTGGACTCGGCCATTGAGAAGAACCATCTACTGTGACGGCACTTCCGGAGCACAGGTGCCCTTTTCTCTTCTCTTCTCCAACTTGGATAATGTTGTTACATTATTTTTATTTACGGTGATATAATTTAGATTTTTTTATTATTTTTTAATGGAACATTATTATTAATCTACTCTTCACAACGCCCAAGCGCTAGAATAGTATTATAATAATATAATAATATAATAATATACAGCCTGTTCCAGAACTCGCGTACATAAATTTGAGGGTATATTAAAAACCCTCTGAAACGTATGTAAAAAATTTAAAAAAAAATCATCTTTAATACTAATTAAAAAGGAAGCTATTTAATCTGACCAATCCTGTTGCTGATGTTAAATTACCTACAAATTAGTTTTTCCCTACTTATTAGTAACTATGGTTGCATTTTAATTGTTGACGCGTGCATTGTTTGAGACTTTCAACTTTAGAATCTTTTTAGGTTATTATATTTTGACAAAACCGACAGAGGCTATATATGAAATATTCTATTTTTATAGGGTCACTCCATCCGGCGCTGGTTTTTTGACATTAATAAATATTTATTTCACATTAATCACCATGTCAACCTACAAAATATATACCTGCAATAATTAAATTTGCTTTCATAGCTACAAATTCAACTTTTAAAGGTAATTTAACATCAGCAACAGTATTGGTCCACTTAAAGCTTTCTTATTTTTGAATTGAACGAAGATGTTTTTTTTTTGATTTTTTTCATATTTTCCAGAGGGTTTTTAATATACAATCAAATTTCTGTACGCGAGTTCTGGAACAGGCTGTATATACAGGGTGTCCGGAAATGATGAGCAAAAAACTTGGGGGGTGATTCTACATAGAAAATATGATAAAAAGTACCTGTAAAAGTATTTCTAAAAATGCGTCGTAAGGGAGCTAAGCCCCTTTGAAAATGGCAAAAAAATTCGGTTTTTATTTAATAACTCAGGAACCCTTTGAGATACAGCAACGAGGTTTTGCACGTGAACTAATCTCAATAAGGCCCATTCTCTTATGTTATTTTCATGTACTTATTTTTACCAGGGGTATGCGAAATAGGGGGGGCTTATCAGTTTTTTGTTCCAAACTTTTTTCTCTGTAACTTTTTTGTGATTTGATTTTTGGAATATGATTCCTCAGGTCAAAATACATAAAAAAGATACTCCTAGATAAAAAATTCTTGGACACAAATGAAGCGGCAATTGGATGAAGGTGTTATGTAACATTTTTTAAAAGTTTGAAATTTTCTATAACTAAATTTGCGTGGAGTATACTGTTACAAATTTTCAGTGTATTTTATTATAAACATGGTGTATACAACTACATGTAGTTTATAACTTGTAAATCTACCATACATATAGTGTATTTCAAAGAATATTCCCAAGTACTAAAGTGTAAGGTATAGTTATTTTAAACCTTCCCGCTTGTAAACAATCTCAAAATTACCATAGCAACGTAAGATACGCATGCGTCGTAAGCTAAATGACTAGGCCCAATTTACACAACCGTAAAACGTTGACGTGCCATTAACTAGAACAAAACAATGGTTTATTCCTCTAAATTATAGAAATAAAAGCGATTTTATAAGAAAATTTTGTTTCTACAGGAATAGAAAAGTGTTTTTATCAATTCTCTTTTTTTATCAAAACATCATAAAAACAAAGTAAGTAAACAAAAATTTTAAATTTTGGTTATGTTGACATTCAAAACAAGCCACATGCTTCAGTGTAAATCGGACTTTGTGGAGTATTTAGCGGCAAATTTAAAATAAATATACCTTAAAAAAATAAACTTTAGATATGGTATTTAGTATCCATATACCTACTCTATTCTATTAGAATAAGATTTACGAACGAAGCTAGTAAAGAACTAAGTGCTAACTTCGTTAAGATCTTCTAAATTAAACATTTTATTTATAATACTACTCAATATGGATTATATTTAAATGGAGGCACGTTAGAATATAATAAACACGGGTCGGATCGAAGTAGCCAGTACCGGGGGCATGTAAAAATTAGAATTTTAAAAAACTCTTTTTTCAAGTAAACTATTGTTCACCAAGCGGAATGTCATGTCGACGCTGTTTATACTCAGTGAGTCAGTTGGTCATGGTCCATGACTCATGGAGAAGGACTTAATTTTTTTTAATTGTTTCTATTAAAAACGAATAGCTAATACAAAAATATTGTTTTTTTAATAATTATTAGTTTTTTGAAAAGGAAAACAATTTTTTTTAAGTTGCAAACCCTGTCAAACATCGGCACTATTGTACACTAGAGCCATCTAGTTTGCAAATTTCAAACTAGGTGTTTTGTTTGATTTTAAATTGTGTATCTTTAAAACATTATATTCTAGCAAAAAACTGTATATAACATATTTTATAGGGCTTAAAAAGAGCTTTTATTTAAAATATAATTTTTTGAAATCGGGTTATAAATATGTGAGATATGCTAAAAAAACCTTTTACTGCTTTAAACGCCAATTTCTCGAAAACAATGCGTTTTAGGAAAACGTTGTTTATAACATTTTTTGACCAATTTAAAATTATCTTTTATATAAGTGCTAAATTAACCAAATACAATAATAATTGCCTTAATTACAAACAAAAAACGCTAAAAATAGGAGTTTCACCCTATTTTTACCCCCTTACCTCCAATTGTTTACCCCCAAAATCTAATCAGCTCTTCGAAATACGATAAGAAACAATATGAAAAAAACCGCAAGTCGATATCTCATATAGAAATCGAGTTAGAGAGTTTACACCCAGACAGACAGACGGACGCAAAAATTTTTTTTATTGATTTCGACTCAGAATGGTCTAAAACGTCGAGAAATGTAAAAAAACGTGGTCAAAGATTTTGACTTTTCGGCGAAGATTTCAATACATCGGCACTCTTAGTAGCACTAAGTGCCGATGTAAAATGTTGTTTTATCGCACCACCTTTTGATTTTAATAAACTACCAGTAACTCGAACTGTACTTAATCATTTTAATAATTCTAACATGCAATATATTAAATCGAAACGTTGGATTTTTGCATTTTATAATAGACTTTAACCATTAACCATTAAAATTAGAAAACACGCAGCGCTGGGACTTAAATCAAAATTAATTAACAATTCAAAAAAAAAACATAACCTAATTCATGTCACTGAAAATGTATATTTTTAATATGTAACCCAATTTATTAATTGTGTAATGTCCTTTGTGTTATTTATGACTAGAATGTTAAAGATGTCCCATTATATGTATTTAAGTCCGTAGATGCTATCTCTATTATAGCGAAACCGCGGTCACACTAATTGTTTTTAACAATAAAATTAACGTGAAGTTGATTATAAGCTTTTTAATTATTTTATAATTCAAAACGTGGTAAGCGCCAATTTTAAAAAATACTTGGTACTAGTGAGAGACATTACTAGAGCTCGGATTGAGTTATTCTTTTACCAAAAATCAGAATTTTAAAAATATTTTTTAAATAAACTAGAAGAAACGGTGCAAGCACCCTGTCAAAACATCGGCACTATTTTACACTAGAGCCATCTAGTTTGCAAATTTAAAACTAGGTGTTTTGTTTGATTTTAAATTCTGTATCATTTAAAAATTATATTCTAGCCAAAAACTGTATATAACATTTTTTTATAGGGCTTAAAAAGAGCTTTTATTTAAAATATGATTTTTTGAAATCGGGTTATAAATATGTGAGATATGCTAAAAAAACCTTTTACTGCTTTAAACGACAATATCTCGAAAACAATGCGTTTTAGGAAAACGTTAATAACATTTTTGACCAATTTAAAATTATCTTTTATATAAGTGCTAAATTAACCAAATACAATAATAATTGCCTTAATTATAAACAAAAAACGCTAAAAATAGGAGTTTTACCCTATTTTTACCCCCTTACCCCCAATCTTTTACCCCCAAAATCTAATCAGCTCTTCGGAATACGATAAGAAACAATGTGCAAAAAACCGCAAGTCGATATCTCATGTAGAAATGGAGTTAGAGAGTTTACACCCAGACAGACAGACAGAGAGACGGACGCAAAAATTTTTTTTACTGATTTCGACTCAGAATGAACTAAAACGTCGAGATATGTGATAAAAATGTGGTCAAAGATTTTGACTTTTCGGCGGAGATTTCAATACATCGGCACTCTCAGTAGCATTAAGTGCCGATTTAATAGTCACTTTAAACTATATTTGACTACTGGACTTTCATTCGACGCTGTTATTGCAAAGTCACTTAAAACACGAAAAAAACAATTGAAAACAAAATTAATTTTTTTTTCATATCCCACCTTGCAATAACAGCGTCGACATGACGGACCAGTTAGTGAAATTCAAGGAGAGAACTATCCGAACGGGTTAACTAATTCATACACTTGACAAGTCGCGTCGGCTAGCCTGAGTTTGATTCTCACTAGCGCCGATTGCCGTTTTCTTTTAATTAAAATTGAAATTGGGCGAAAGTTTGGACTTTTTTGGAAGTCACTTAAAGCCGGTGGTTCCCCTTACTACTAGCCCACACAAGTCCTGGACTTGCCTAATTAACCAGAATAGTACGATCTTAAACAAACAAACAAACAAGTGTTGATTTACTTTAAAACTTAGTTTTTTAAACATCTAATGTTTCCGAGTTAATAAATTTCTTAATGGGCCAAATTATTGCTGGTTAGCGTTTTTTTTTTCGTCATGAATTCGGGGGCGCAAACTTACCAAGGGCGTAAAATTTTGATCTTACCTCGCCTAAAAAAAATCAAGACACAGCGCTGAAGAAAATAACAACTTATTTCCTCAATTTTAGGGTTAATAATTCCTTTACTTTAATGATCAAGAAAAATGATGAAAATATGATTATGTGTTTTATTAATATAGGTAATAATATAAGTAATAATAACTGTATAGGTATCTAGATACCATGTATTATTAAACTCATTTTAATATACTTAAAATAATGTTATTGCCTTATAATTCGTTTCTAATAGATTGCTGTAACGTTACTCAAAAAATAACATAATAACATGTATTTATCGAAGCTAAAAAAATTGATTTTCCATAAAGTAGCATAAAGTAACATTACAGTATAAATTTAAATTTAATTAAAAGGTTAACCTAAAAATTGACTGACTTGACCCAATACTGATTTGAAAAAAAAAAGATATTTTTTACCAGAGATGATTTAATATAGTTTAATGGCGGCCATATTTAAAAGTTCACAAAAAATTTACGAGATGACACTACTTCCAGGCACTCCTTGCACTATAGAATATATATATGACTGGTACTCTACCCAGCTACTTTGCTGGACTTTTAATTTTATTATTTTTTTCCGATTACTTACCTTAAGCTTAAGGTTACCGAAGCTCTCATTAGCTTCGCTAATTTTTGCATAAACACCTTTAAAATCATTAAATTTACTAGTTTCTGAGTTATTTGTAATTTTAAATGTAAATATCTCATTTTTTCTGCTCATAATATCAGTTATCTTGAAATCCAACAACACTAAAAAACATTGTGTTAAAATTTCCATACACGTATTGGAAGTAATTAACTCAGACTGGTAATTTTTTAATAACGTGGTATCGGAAAAAATCAATACTTTTTATTAAAATAGTAATGTTTTTTGAGTGAGGTTTAGAAGTTTACTACTTACATTATTTTTACATATTTATGAAAAAAACATTTGTATGGTATTTTTCCCTTTATTTTCTACAGTGAAAAACTGCTTAGTATTTTTTCGGTAAAATACTTTTCAGCATTCCAGCCATCAAAAACATAAATTAAAGCATCGCGACGCCTACGTAGCCTACGTAGCTACATTGGGACGTGTCGCAGGGTCTATGGTCTGTTTTTTCAAGCAAGATAGTAAATTCGCACAGTAAATATTTTTACAACAGGAATAGTATATTCTATAACTAGTATGGAATAGACAATATTCCGCACGAGCGGAAAGTTTGTCATAAGAGCCGGTAGGCGAGTATGACTGTCCCGCGAGCGCGGAATGACTATTCCATACGTAAAGAACTTTCACTTTCGGGTTTAGACCGTGTTAATGGATTTTCACTTTCCGACGTTTCGTCTCTTACTACTAGAGACATCTTCAGGGATTAATCTGAAACTAAGTTTCGAATCAACTTGTGTCACTATTTATGACGAGTTGTGGTTATTCACCCGTGACGAGGTTTTTCCTATCAAAGACTTCCATATTGCAGGTAAGTGGTAACCAGTGTCCCGATTGATATTGTTAGGATGCTTGATGATTTCTATCGATTCCCGTATCTTCCTTGGCATTTTTCTGTTTTCTGTTAATATTTGTTTTGTTTCAGACAAATTGATTTTATGACCTGTTTCATGTACATGTTCGGCTACTGCCGATAAGGAAATTTGTTTCTTTCTTATATTGCGCTCATGCTCTTGAAGTCTTGTAGAAATTTTTCTCTTAGTTTCACCTATGTAAACCGTACCACAGGAGCAGGGTATTTTATATACGCCTTCTGAACTCAGGGGTATTTTGTCTTTTGTTGAAGTCAAACATTGACCTAATTTTTGGTTGGACCGAAATATAGGCTTAATATTTGACTTCTTCAAAAGTTTACCTATTTTATCCGTGATACCGCTTACATAGGGAAGTATAACTTGTGTCTGTCTGTCATTGTCACTATTGTCCTGTTGTTTGCGTCTGGGATTTCTGTATTTGTATATGGTCTTATTAATGTCTTTTTTGGTATAACCGTTCATGGTCAAGGCTTTGGTTAGTTTAAGGAGTTCTGTGTCTAGGGAATTCTTGTCTGAAATCATGAAAGCCCTATGAACAAGTGAATTAACTATCGAGCGTTTTTGAGAGGGATGGTGATGTGAAAATGCGTTTAGGTATCTGTCAGTGTGGGTTTTCTTCCTATATACCGAGTGTCCTATTGAGCCATTTTCCGTTTTGTAAACCAAAACGTCCAAAAAGGGAAGTGATCCGTTGTTCTCAATTTCCATCGTAAACCGTATAGATTTATGTTGGGAATTGAGGTGATTTAGAAAACCTTGAAGGCTTTCCATGCCATGGGGCCAAATAGCATAGACATCGTCTACGTATCTGCGCCAAATTTTAGGTTTTAATGGAAATGACTCAATAGCTTTTTTCTCGAAGTATTCCATGAAAGCATTGGCCGCAGGGGGTGATAATGGGGATCCCATTGCGGCGCCTGACACTTGTTCATAGAACTCTCCCTGTATCAGAAAATATGTAGATGTCAGACAAGCTTCAAATAATTTACATAACTTAGGGTCAAGATTTCCAGTTGTAAGTAGGTCCCGTATAATATTTATTGTATCGGGAACGGGAACGTTCCATACGTGTTGTAGACTATACTTTTTCTTCGACTGCAAATATGAAAAACTGTATGGCTTTAAACTGCGGACAAGGTTAAAAACAATGTTTTTTATGACTTGACATTGTAAATGCAATAAAACACATATCTTTAAATAAAGCAATTAATGTTATTTAATAATTTTACCCAATCAGTACTTAAAAAAGATTTTTATTTAATTTTAGCACACATTTACAAATTATAATGCAAAAATTGAAGGTTATGTCAGATTGTTGTGACAGATATCAGGTTTAAATATTTAACAATAGATGGAGCAGTTTTCATTTTTTTAACTAAATTGATAAAAAACTCGTTTAATATTAAGAAAAACTAATACACTTTATGTAATTTTAATGCAAAACTTTAAATTGCATTAAATTATTCAATATTTCATGGCAAAATATATATTTTTTTCCTAATTTTGCTACAGTTTTCTTTACTTTTATAAACAAGAGATGGCACTACATGTGCTCATTCTAACACTTGATACCAATATTCATACCGTATCTAGAGCTAGAATGGATTCATTCTGTGTTTGAAAAGTGTGTGTATTTGCTTACATTCTAAAGCAGTCGTAGAAAATAGTATATGTTTGTGTATAAAATATAGTTACGTAGCACATCCAATGTTCTAATCTGTTTTGAAAATATTCACTGTGCGATTTGTAATTTACTCTCCTACTTGAAGAAACAGACCATAGTTTACGCAAAAATATACAAATATCTTATGCTTTTTACAGATCTTAAACAACTCTTTTACTTGAAAAAATGCGTCTTTAAAATTTTTCTAAAATAAAATATTGTCTCGAATCTTGTTGACTTCCTTTTTTGGGTAATTATTATCTTCTACACAGTCTTTTATTAATAAGGCACTTAGATGCAAACTTACTGAACCATTAAATCAATCAACTACCTAAGCGACCCATTATGGGAGTCCCATATATATTTTCCGCATGTGTTCTACTAATAGGTTCCTACCATACGTGGTCTAGAATACACGAGGAAAATAGTGTAGTATTGAAACGTGAATGGAAAGTGTCTTATTTCGCATGACCGAATGTAAGAAATATACTTTCCGACAAGTAATACCCAGACAGCACATAATAACTATTAGATATCCAGGGGATATAATTTCTGGATATCCAGGTGATATACTTTCTGGATATCCAGGGGATGTACTTTCTGGATATCCAGGGGATATACTTTCTAGATATCCAGGGGATATACTTTCTAGATATCCAGGGGATATACTTTCTGGATATCCAGGATATCCATGATGGATCTTTAATGGATATCCAGTGGATATACTTTAGGAAGGTTAAAAAAATAGATGTCCACTGGATAACCCGTGGATATTCAGTGGATATCCTGGATATAGGCGGACATTTGGATGTTCATGGGATATCTAATGGCAATCCAGGCTATCCACTGGATATACTCTATATCCAGAAAGTATATCCCATGGATATCTAATAGTTATTATGTGCTGTCTGGGTGTACACTACCTCAACAAAATAAAATATGTAAATAAATTAAAATTAAGTAACAATTTAAAAAAAAAAAAAAACAAATATTCTAGCTGCAGTTTAACTGAAATTCCTAAATTTGGATGATTCAACCTTAATTAGTTAAAGTTTACCTTAGTCTCTTGTATATAATTTTTAACACTTTAACTGCCTCGTGATTTTTATGAAATTTTCCAAATACGCACAAGTCATTTTTTAATGTTATAACCTTATTACCACATAAAAATTAATTTACGGTCAAAAATAGTATATTTGTTTTACAGACGAGTAAAAAAATCACTTTTCCTCTGAGTGAAACATACTATTTTTTCTTGAAGCATCCTATATATTTTTTTTTAAATATTAATTTTTGAATTTAATTTATTCAGTAATAAATATGTTTTTTTTTTAATTAAAATAGACCAATAAAACCCTTTCGAAATAGACTTAAACCTTCCTTAACTCATTTTAAATTTTTTTCGTAGGCTAAATCGTACACTTTTCGCGAATCCGATGGTAACTTGTCCAATGTAGCATTTGCAATTCCGGAGAGATTTGTAGGTGTATAAACCATATATTCTTCTTCAATCATTTTTAATCAATTTCACACAAGGTTCTTGCACAGAATCTCGAGTCAACCACCTGTTTACATAATAAACAAACAACTTTGAAGTATGGATGTCATCAAGGACAAAGAGTGCTGCCGCCAGTGGTGGTTTTGCTAACTAACTTTTTTTACGGCGTACAACAATGAACTCATTTTTTACTGTAAAAAAAATGGATCACTTCTAACTGGTGTGTTTAGTTATAAAATATAAACAATTTAGTACGCTTGAAGAAAAATTAAATGGTTTGCTCTGTAGATTAATAAATAAACTCGTTTTCTGAGTGTAAATAGAAGAATCGGCGGTGGTACACAGGCTATTAGCAGGCATTAGCATGCTATTCGCTTTATTCATCGGATGCAAAGCTACACATTCCTTCAGGGTTATCGGGGGGTCATCTTACGGTCACGGCGGCACCCTGCAACGCACCGCCTCCTCGACTGACCGCACCGATGGACATTATAGACATATCACACCGGCAGGTGTTAGAAATACGGATTTTACATGCTTACTTGGATAGATGAATGAATTAGTCGATATAGATTTATTGGCAGATTTTTGTTTTGTTTGTTTTAGCTGGAAGTGTTTTACTTAGGGTTGCTGTAGCTTTCTGACTAAAATGCTCAAATAACACTACGCGATTTTTTGGGTCGATAACAAAAAAAATGGTCCAATGAGAAACTAGCCTTAAACGATTCCTTATAAGTCTAGCTTTAGCCCAGTCAAATAATAATTGTAAATTGCAATACATGTACATGTACACGGGCTGATATTTTAAAGGGTAGTAGTGGATGGTAACAGAACACTCCTGTTAGTTTTTGACCGGGTGATTTGCGTAAGGGGTGTCCGCTATCTTGAATTTTAGGGCTCAGTTGCTTAATATGCATCTTTCCTTAAACATTCATATAACCAATTTTGTTAAGGAGGAAATTTCCAACAATTTTTGTTTGTATCATTTTTTTAATATATTAATAATATTAATAAGTTTTATATGTGAAAATTGATTATTATCAATTTTTATAGGTACTTTGGTACGGTTACAGAGGGCGCAACTCGACTTTCAGCGCCCACTGTAACCGTAACAAAATACTTATGAAAATGCATAATGTATGCATAAGCTCATATCCTCCGATGAATAATTTGGCTGAAAAATTGAAAAAACCAATTTCATCCCATGTTGCGTGGGGATCCAAATGTATCAGCTCGGTCTGTATGTTAGTATGACAACATTTTGTATACAATACACACATTGCAGTATTTAATAACACAAGTAAAGTATTAAATACGATATAAATAAAAGATATGTATTAACAAATAACATTCAGTATTAAAAATACAACGAAATATTTAATTTTAAAATTTATGCCCTTATTTTGTTTGTGATTAAGCTTTTTCTTCATATGGCAGCCCTATCTTTTATTAAGTAAATTGCATATTTTATTCCTGACCTCTTTCACCTGTAAGATCCTTTTTCCTTTTTCCAAAGTCCAAACTTACAAATTATATGTATATCGAGTGTGATTAAATTTAATCGTCAACTTTATGATAGGTAGCCTACACGGTAAAAATAAATTACATTAAATTACATATTCCGTAAATGGTAATATGTTGCCATAGACCGGAATAGTAAAAATTACATAGTCCGTAATGGTAATGTTTTGCATAGACCGGAATAGTAAAAATTACATAGTCCAGAATGGTAATATTTTGCATAGACCGGAACGCTAAAAATTACATAGTCCAGAATGGTTGGGACTTGAAATTAAAAAAAAAATATTTATACTTAGAAAATGTTTGTTCCAAATTACAAGTCTCTGCGTCAAAGCTTTTTTGAACTATCGTAGCGTGAAGTTCATTTGGTTTAATAAACCAAACGATTTGCACCCTTAGTACGAGTATAAACTGCATACATCTTTCTATTGGTTGATAAAGATCGTAATTTATAATGAACGTAAATTTTAGACCACAAATAAAACATTTAAATATCGTACATAAATAATATTTACCTTTTTTTTACACTTTTAACACTTTAACCTAGCAGCATGCGTCGCTATCTCTCTAATAATAACAATATTAAACGGTCCGTCTCATGATGCGACGCCTCTTGGTTATTGTCCAAAGCGCACGCGCATCTTAAAATAACCGCCCGACATTGTAAAATCATGTAAAAATATGTAAATCAATGTAAATATATTTTTTTACATTATTTTACATTCTTTTACATTATTTTACATTCTTTTACATTCTTTTACATTCTTTTACATTATTTTACATTATTTTACATTCTTTTACATAAATTCATGAATTATGCATAGTCCAGAATAGTAAATTTACTATTCCGTACTATGTAAATTCATGTATTTTTACATTATATTACATTTAGTTTTTACAGTGTATACCTTTAGCTTAGGTTAGTTATCTTATAATATATTATGATTTATTTCATCATTTTCTTCAAGTTATCAGTAACTAGAAAATATAAAGAATTTTTTCAGGTTTTTGAAAACGTGAATATTCCTTTTGACGGATTTGGCTTCAGCCCTAAATGTCATATATTTCTGAAACCAGTAGATATATCAGTTTTAGCCTAAAACTAAAAATACCTAAAATTGGGCTTTATATAGGTAAAAACTATTTTCAACATTTCAGTCATCGAAACAATACTTTAAAGCTTCGCTAGGGTTCGCAACGTCTAGTAACTAGCCTCTAGTTTGTCTCAAATAGATGGCTTAGACTACGGAGCTCACTGCAAAATTTCTTTCATGAAAAATAAGATCCTAACTTTTCCTTGTGCGTACATCCTGGAATGTCTAGTTCATATAAAACAAAATGAAAAAAACTATTGCAAATACACAGATAATCACAAATATCCAACAAGAAATGGTCAGAACTTAACTTCCACTTTTTTAAGACTGTCAAAATCTCAAAAAAGTTATGAATATACTGGTTTAAAACTTTACAATGTTTTACCGTGCAGTATAAGAGTTCTTCCTGAAACAAGTTTTAAAAATACTATAAAGAAGTTTTTGCTGCAACAGGCTTTCTACTCGATAGATGAATTTCTGTATTTTAGCTTTAATGAGTATTGTCTAATGTAAGTTTTAAAATAATTGTTTAAATATTAATTTATTATAAATGTAATTTTATTGACTTGTGTAAGTATTATATGTACATCAGCACCAAATAAACCTATTCTATTTTATTCTATTCAAATAAAGTCAAACACCATATACGGTGTTTGAAATTAAATAAAGGGGACGATTCTACATTACAAAAAATGAAAAACCAGCAAAGGAACATCCAGAAATAAGCCGTAAGGACATTGAATTTTTGCATGAAAAATAAAACTTGAAGGTAATAAAATAAATAAAACTTAAAGGTAATACAGTGCGGTCCAAAAGTCACCCCCCCCCACCTTTTAACTTTTGAACGAGTTGAGATATCGACTTCAAATTTAGAACTCTTAAATAAGACAACTTAAACTATCTTTTAGCATATATTTAATATTTTTAGCTCTTAAAATGTGGGCAGGGGGGCATGGGGGGACATTTTTTTTAAATGGATGTGATACATCATTTTAAAGCCTATAAAATTCTCTATTTAAACTAACATTTTAAAAATTTTTAAAAATGTTTTTTAAGGTTTTGATTTTTCAATTTTTTGTGCTAAAGCATTCGATTTTTTAAGTTTTTTTTATAAATTTTTATTTATGTCAACTAAAATTAGTTTAAAAGTATAATTAACATTTTTTTATGATGAAATTAGGCATTTTTAAAAAATTATTTGTTTTTTTTTTAGAGGAATTTTAACATTAATACCCATTTTCAACCCCATTTTAAACCCAATTTTTTTTTATTTAAAAATATGGAGTTAAATGGAGAATTTTATAAGCTTTAAAATGATGTATTACACGACCCCCCTTTCTCTCTTATTTAAAAGTTCCATTTGAAGTCGATATCTCAACTGATTCAAGAGTTAAGAGGGGGGGGGTGACTTTTGGACCGCTCTGTATAAATAAATTTAAAAGTATAAAATGCTCGATAAAATGTATAATTAATAGTCACTGCTTATTTCAAATATGCCTCACATCATAGGCAAATATTATAAACTATGTAATTAAGTATATATATATAACAATACGAATGCCATCTAAGGAGTGATTCCATAGTTGGATTGTATGCAATAATATGCTAACCCACGTTGACCCTAAGATGACAGTAAGGGGCTGTCCATATATTACGTAACGCAATTTTTCAAAAAATTGACCCCCTTCCCCCCTGTGTAACAAACTGTCACATTTACGATTTAAGATTTAAGATTTTTTTTTAATATCAATGTCAACAGTTTTTTTTACTGATTACAGTATTATTTAAATATGCATAGTTTCGTCAATTTTTTTTGTGAAAAGGGGAATTATGGGCCACCAAATAGTAATTTTTGTTGAAATAAAAATACATCTGCCAAGCTTAGGAAATAAACATTAAATTTATTAAATTCCGTTTCGTATCGTTTACCTAGACCCCCCTCATCCCCCTGTCACAAACTGTAACAATTTCTCTGACCCCCTCCCCCCCCTAGGCGCTTTACGTAATATATGGACAGCCCCTAAGTTGTGGAACTTTTTCCTTCATGTATTTTTTGTATAACTGGGTGCCGGCATGCCGTACTTATACGCCCGTGAGTTACTTAACCTTCTTAATTTTCACCTCTTTTACCCATATGGGTGTCGTGAGTTAAACTCACGGATTTTGCTTGAGTTAAGAGCTTCCTAACTCAAGCATTTTCATTACAGAAACATCTTTTTCAAAAATAGTGCATAAATTAACAAGTGCCCATTTTACAGGGGTCATTCCAATTTAAACGCAACACTCTGTATATGGATTGAGATATTTACTTATATGTGGTAAGTTTTCCTGGAATCATCCTGAGATATCCATAGAATGTTTGAAATATATAAAACATTTTTCATGTCTCCTGGTTGACGATATTTAACAGCGTATGCTCGGCGTCAGGCGAGATTCCTTTGTAATTTGGGCCATAATTGCAAGTGACAATTTTGACATAAACACACGAGTAAGTGGTGATATTTTTTACTCATCCGTTCTACGATAATTTAATACTTTTTTTAATGAAATCATATTCTTAATGCGGCATATTTTACTTCACTAGAATATTTCAAATATCTTAAAATCGACCGTGTATTGCAGTAATAGTTATTTTTGTGCCAATAAAAAACTGGATGAGACGAGGCATGAGGCTGTTAAGAGGCGAGCCCAGCAAAATAATATTTTCAAGGCACAGAATATTTTTAAACATATACGTTACCTACTACTACACAATAAAAAATGTCTGAAATTTAGAATAAGGATAATTTCTGATTATTTTTAACGTTACGTTATAATATTCCAAGTTATTAACAAACAAAATGTGTATTTAATATAAAGTTGCCTACCCTCATTGGAGAGAAATAGATATGAGATACCTTTTGTTTAGTTTTTGACAAAAGCACAATTTTTTTTCTTTTTCTGAAAACCAATCATGGCCTTTGTTAAATTTTAAATTTTCAGCTACACATAATTCCCATGATTAAAAATTATTCAAATTATGTTACACACATGTTATATATTAAATTAACCCACTAATAAATAATTCTCTTAAAAAAAAGGGGTATAAAATTAGGATCCACTTAAAATTCATATATGTAAATTAACCAACAAAGCACAATATCAATTGGTTTTTTTTATAAAGAACTTTCACTTTCGGGTTTAGACCGTGTTAATGGATTTTCACTTTCCGACGTTTCGTCTCTTACTACTAGAGACATCTTCAGGGATTAATCTGAAACCCTGAGTTCAGAAGGCGTATATAAAATACCCTGCTCCTGTGGTACGGTTTACATAGGTGAAACTAAGAGAAAAATTTCTACAAGACTTCAAGAGCATGAGCGCAATATAAGAAAGAAACAAATTTCCTTATCGGCAGTAGCCGAACATGTACATGAAACAGGTCATAAAATCAATTTGTCTGAAACAAAACAAATATTAACAGAAAACAGAAAAATGCCAAGGAAGATACGGGAATCGATAGAAATCATCAAGCATCCTAACAATATCAATCGGGACACTGGTTACCACTTACCTGCAATATGGAAGTCTTTGATAGGAAAAACCTCGTCACGGGTGAATAACCACAACTCGTCATAAATAGTGACACAAGTTGATTCGAAACTTAGTTTCAGATTAATCCCTGAAGATGTCTCTAGTAGTAAGAGACGAAACGTCGGAAAGTGAAAATCCATTAACACGGTCTAAACCCGAAAGTGAAAGTTCTTTATATCTTAATGGCCGTGAAAGCTTAAAATCTAAAATGGTTTTTTTTATTTCGGCTAAAATAGTTAAATAAAACTAATAATACATTTTTTTCACTGTAACATACCAGTATTTATTATGTTTTTTATCCGAAAAAAGATTATCTGCACCTAGAGCAATAATTTTTTTTCTACCACTGCTTTAGAATGTAAGCAAATACACACACTTTTCAAATACAGAATGAATCCATTCTAGCTCTAGATATGGTATGAATATTCCGTATCAAGTGTTAGAATGAGCACATGTAGTGCCATCTCTTGTTTATAAAAGTAAAGAAAACTGTAGCAAAATTAGCAAAAATATATATATTTTACCATGAAATATTGCATATTTTAATGCAATTTAAAGTTTTGCGTTAAAATTACATAAAGTTTATTAGTTTTTCTTAATATTTGACCAGTTTTTTATCAATTTAGTTAAAAAAAAATTAAAACTGCTCCATCTATTGTTAAATATTTAAACCTGATATGTCACAACAATCTGGAATAACCTTCAATTTTTTCATTTTAATTTGTAAATATGTGCTAAAATTAAATAAAAATCTTTTTTAACTACTGATTTGATAAAATTATTAAATAACATTAATTGCTTTATTTAAAAATATGTGTTTTGTTGCATTTACAATGTCGAGTCACAAAAAACATTGTCCGCAGTTTAAAGCCATACAGTGTTTCGTATTTGCAGTAGAAGAAAAAGTATAGTCTACAACACGTGTGGAATAGTCATTTCGCGCTCGCGGGACCGTCATACTAGCCTGCCGGCTCGTATGACAAACTTTCCGCTCACTCGGAATATTCTCTATTCCATACTAGTTATAGAATATACTATTCTCTCCTAGTATTAAATACCAATGGTGGAGATATAAATAACATATATGCATTTTAAAATAAAATTTAGTATTAAAATTAGAATGACATTTTCTGAGTGTGTTTTTTTGAAAAAGTTATGGGGTCCGCGAGGCTTTTCACTGTCAAATTCGAAAAATATAGTCTGGTTAATAGTAACTGACTATTTTCTTTTTGTGGGCCTGTGTAATCAATGTCTTGTATGAAAACTTCGCATAAATAACATTTCATAAATTCTCCAGACATTAAATAGTTATCTTTATCTATCATATTTTTGAAAAATCGGATAGATGTAATAATATAAATTGTCAGTCTATAATAAAATTTTTAAAATGTTTTATGATACGGCCTCTAAGTTTAATAGCTTCCGACACTGTAATTTTCGTTACTGTATGTTATTAGACTCTTGGCAGCCTTCAGTAGAATAGTATACATCGCGACCTCCTCGAGACTGCCAAAATTTCAAATTTTGCTATAGCACTGGACAGATAGGTTAAATTTAAGGTAATAGTTTCACAAAAAATAACAAAAGCAATACTATTAGCCACTTTTGTCGGTGACATTTGTACATAATGAGTAACTTACTTATCTACGAAATATATTTCCCGTTTTCCGTGGGTAATACTGACGAAATTGTCCAACAGAGGAAAACACAATATAAATATTTAATAATAACTGTGGAAAAAACTTACACACATAAACAGACCACAAACACCGATAATAACATCCGCCATTAAAGTCACGAAAAACGCGGTAAATTTAAAATAATGAAGGTATACCCATCGTAGGATATCCCAGGGACATCCGAAAGGACATCAACGGGACATCCCCTCGGAACGTCCCTGGGATGTACGAAGGACATACCGTATATCTTTGGGATATACGGGCAGTATATCCTTAGGACATACCTTTCGGGATATCCTTGGGATATACGACTAATGTCCCGGGTCTTGCGACATTGAAAGGACATTGAGAGGATATCCGAGGGATACTGTGTGCTATATGGGATATTTGTATACAAGAATTTTTTTGTCTAGAATGTTTTTTGGCTATTTTGGGAAATTCGAGACTACCTTATTATACTATTCTAGCGCTATGCGCTGGGAATAGTACAATAAAGTGCGCGCTTGAATCATAATTTGGGAAAAATATCAACAGAAAATGTACGAAGTACACGGAAAGAAATTAGTGGGCTCTGCGCTATACATTATAAGATATTTGGTAACAGTGGCAAATTATAGTGATTTAAGCTATAGATTATAAGGGACACAATAACTAATAATGTTAAAAATAAATTGGAAACGATTATATATATTACAGACACGATTATATTTATTACAGGCACTATTATAAATTTACAGAAATTTTATTATATTATAAAAATTATTAGCACGGACAATAATTAAATCTATTTAAGCTATAAATGCCATACTATCTGTTATATTTTATTATTCACTAAACAATTAAAGTATTTCATATAAATTTTTACACTGACTGCCATAATTGTAAGAGAAAGCCTTGTATTTATATAATAAGCGATTATAATTAGCTTGGTATGTGTGTTATAGCTCTCCTAGCTATATTTTTTTTTTCCGTGTATTCAATATCTCCATGGCTTGTTTAATTTAGACCTAGTTCACAGTTATTTATGAGCATCACTTACTCAAAGGTTATATTAAATATAATAAAATATAAATCAATTTTGATTAAATCAATGGGTCCTTCCTAAAAAAAATCCATAAAACATTGTGTATTATTTTGCCCTGTAAGGGCAAAAAAATTTAATGTTTTATAATCATTTTTGGCTTTTATCTGTGAAACTGTCGTAATTAGCAACTCACCATCTATAAGATTTGAAAAAAAAATTCGTCTGTCTAAGATTAGTTATGTTATGTATATTGTGTATCTTGTATTCTATCTATATATGTATCCTATGTATTTGTGTATCTTATGTATCTTATAAATTACCAGATATAATTTCAAACGAGAGTGTAAAAGAGAGAATTGTAAAAAATCATATCTTACGTCTCTTATCTATCCTATATCTTATGTGTCTTTGTATTCTATTTATCTTATGTATTCTATGTAGGTATCTTATGTATTTTATATATCTTATCCATGTATCTTATATCTTATGTATCTTATAAATTACCAGATAGAGTTACAAACGAGAACGTATAAGACAGAATTTTGAAAATGCGCATTTTATTGTGAGCTTATGTATCTTATGTATCTCATGTATCTTATGTATCTTATGATTCTTATGTATCTTATTATCTTATTGTCTTATGTATCCTATATATCTTATGATTCTTATGTATCTTATTATCTTATCCAACGTATGTATCCTATATATCTTATGTATCTTATGCATCATATGTATCTTTTTACAAAAAAGTGTAGAAAAACGTATTCTATGAAAAGTGAGGAGAAGGGATAAAATGGTGGGTAAAATACTATGACATGAGACTCCGGATAAGAGCTTATTTAAGATATTTTGGAAAGTGAGATACGTTAAAAGAGAGTTATGCAGGCCAAGAATAGAATACTGCTCATAAACAAAAAAGGGTTTAGGTTGTATAAATTTTAGGGAAATTGAAGAATTTGCTAATAGGGTGATATGAATAGCTTCCTCATACCAGTCCTAGGACTGATAACTTGATGAACCATCAAGTTATCAGTTAATAATTTGTTGTTGTTTTGATAATAATGACCCATACATAGGATTTCAAGTATAAATCATTGTGCTAACGTATAAATGATATTAATTTAGTATCTGCACGATAACCGTTAATAAATATATAAGTTCTGGTTTAGCATAAAAGAAAAAATTCTCAACGAATATTGTATTTAAAGAAAATTTATAATACCTGCAATGAATAAATTCTGATGTTATATATTACTGAGGATATCCAACATTTGTTAGAATGTATTTTAGTATGCTTAATGTTACTTAACTTAAGTGGTAGTTATTTAGAATAAATACAAATAAGCTACACTGAAAAAAATTGTCCTTCAAAGTGACTTGGACTGATCAATATATTAAATTTTTTAACCGACTTCCAAAAAAGGAGGAGGTTATTAATTCGACGTGTGACTTTGTTTTTTTTTATGTTTGTTCCCGCATAACTTTGGAACGGATGAACGGAATTTGATGAAACCTTTTGCTACTTAAAGAGGACACTCCTGAGGTGGTCCCGTTTTAATTTGACGCTCGGATAATACCGGGTAAGCCGGATAATCTAGATAAATCTAATCGTTCCAACGCAATTTCACTTAAAACCGGCTTAATTTGGTTCTAATAACAACCAAATTTTTAGAAAATGATCGGACAACTCGGATAAGTCGGATAACTTGATTAAGGGGTCACTCAATATATTAAATTTTTAATATTGATTAATGATAGTAAGTTTCAAATCCAAAACGTTTTCCTTAATTTTACATACTAAAAAGTTTTTTGAAATTACAGATAAAAGAAAATTAAACTTCCAAGTCTTTGGTGACCCTGGATTTCAATTTAACAGTATAGGAAATTAAACACTTTTAGATAATGTTTAAGGTCTAAAATTCTGTAATATTAGTTTAATACGGCTAAATGAAAAAAAAAAAATTTTTCAAGCGTACTAATATGTTCATATTGTTTTGTTTGTTTGTTTAACCTCGTACTATTCTACTTAATTAAGCATCCCCTAAGTCCAGGACTTGTGTGGGCTAGTAGTAGAGGGAACCACCGGCTTATACTGACTTTCGAACCAGTTTCTAGGGAGTGTCCGTTTCACTTATCGCCTTCGCCAAATTTCAATTATTAATTAACTGAAAAAGGCAAATCGGCGCCAGTGAGAATCGAACTCACGATAGTAGACTTGCTATGCATACGCGCTAGCCACTACGCTATGCCTCCCATATTTTATAACTGAACACACTAGTTAGAAGTGATCTATTTTTTTACAGTAAAAAAATGAGTCCAATTTTGTACGCCGTAAAAAAAAGTTAGTTAGCAAAACCACCACTGTTGGCAGCACTATTTGACTTTGATGACAGCCATACTTCAAACTTGTTTGTTTATTTTGTAAACAGGTGGTTGACTCGAGATTCTGTGCAAAAACCTTGTGTAAAATTGATTAAAAATGATTGAAGAAGAATATATGGCTTATACACCTACAAATCTCTCCAAAATTGCAAATGCTACATTAGACAAGTTACCATCGAAATCGCGAAAAGTGTACGATTTAGTGTCCCTAACCTCATTTCACCACCTTTTTTATATCGAATGAAGATTACTCTTAATTTTGGGGGACATAAATAAAACTCACCCGGTATATAAAATGCCGCCGGGAGAAAACAATGAAATGAAAATGGTCACCAGCAAAGACTATTGGAAGACCTAAAACTGCCTGATGATGTTAATGAGTAGGTAATTACAAAACATAACAACGTTTACTTGGATATTAGCCCTTATTAAGTAAGAATTTAATTAGATTTTTTTTTAAATGAATAAAATAATTTTAATTAATGTAAAAATCTACTTTAAAAAGCAATGTGCGTTTATGATAAAAGCACGTAACGTTAATTACATCGGCACTTAGCGCTACTAAGAGTGCCGATGTATTGAAATCTTCGCCGAAAAGTCAAAATCTTTGACCACGTTTTTTTCACATTTCTCGACGTTTTAGACCATTCTGAGTCGAAATCAGTAAAAAAAAATTTTGCGTCCGTCTGTCTGTCTGGGTGTAAACTCTAACTCCATTTCTACATGAGATATCGACGTTATCGATATCGCGGTTTTTTGCATATTGTTTCTTATCGTATTCCGAAGAGCTGATAGATTTTGGGGGTAAAAATAGGATAAAACTCCTATTTTTAGCGTTTTTTGTTTATAATTAAGGCAATTATTATTGTATTTGGTTAATTTAGCACTTATATAAAAGATAATTTTAAATTGGTCAAAAAATGTTATACGTTTTCCTAAAACGCATTGTTTTCGAGATATTGGCGTTTAAAGCAGTACAAGGTTTTTTTAGCATATCTCACATATTTATAACCCGATTTCAAAAAATTATATTTTAAATAAAAGCTCTTTTTAAGCCCTATAAAAAATGTTATATACAGTATTTTGCTAGAATATAATGTTTTAAAGATACCGAATTTAAAATCAAACAAAACACCTAGTTTGAAATTTGCAAACTAGATGGCTCTAGTGTACAATAGTGCCGATGCTTTGACAGAGTGCTTGCAACGTTTCATCTAGTTTAATAATAAGTAAAAATACAAAGATATAATTATACATTTAATTAAAAGCGTTTATTGCAAACAATAATATTTAATAAGTTTTTGAATGGAATCATAAACAAAAGTGTTGAAGCAACATTCTTACCATATACGCATTTCCTACTAATTGCAAATGCTCTAACCAATAATCAACCGGGAATTAATAGCTATATTGAAAAATTAAGACGAGCGTTTGAAAACAGTCTTCATCAGCCTCAAGACTGGTTTAACCCTTTGAGACCCAATTTTTTATCTTAGTCGGATTCATAGGCGCCGACTTTTCAATATCCCAGGAGGGGCCCAAAATTTTTTGAAAAAAATTACATACAAGTTGTTTTGAGCTTAGGACTGTAATTTTGCTTTAATTTTCGATAGGTCGCATACTTGGTGTGAATCACAAAACGAGAACATGTTTTATAATTTATTTAATAGTATAAACATTGAAAAAGACACAAAACGAAAATGACGATGGACGCACGACTGTACGCATCGCTTTCTCTTACTTAACTGCTACTGCGCAAAAGGCGGGACAAACCGGCTTTGGCTGACGCAACAATTATCAGTACCGTAACCAGTACAGGGCGGCACTCCACAAATATTAAAAATAATAATTATTATAAAAACTGGCCAATACAAAAGTTATAAATTTTTATTAAATGAAAAAAAAAACTATAAATATATATTAAAAAATTGTCAATCGTTTATAATATTTAAAAGTATAGCAATATTCCAAGAGGGGCCAGCCTCCCCCCCTGATTCAAGTCCAGGGGGGGTATAGCCCCCGGGCCTCCCCGTAGTCGGCGTCTATGGTCGGATTATATATGTCCTACTGGCTATAGTATAACATAATTGTTATTTTGAAATTAAATTTTTATTAGGACAAAAAATACAAAAGTTTCCGCTGTTAATAAAGTTTGGTAGAAGTAACTGCTGCAAGTAAGTAAAAAATCCCAAAAATTTTTTTAACGTAAAATGGGACATGCAGTGAACAAGTGATTACTTAAAACAAGATGGGACATATATGTCACAGTGGGTCTTAAAGGGTTAAGACAGAGCTGTCTCTATTTTGCCTTATCCTTAGTCAATTCGTTCATTTCCTTAATATTTTTACACCTTAAATTCTTTAGTATTTGTGAGCAGTATGCCATTCTAGGTCAGCCTACCTTTCTTCTAACTTCCAGATCGCTCTTCAAAATATCTTTAACTTTGACTTACCTGACATAAGTTTTAGACTAATTATAGTATATTAAAGTACTAGTTTCATAACACCCGTTTTTAGCGCACGAGTAGAAGTTTACAAAGTGAAGTACTAGGGGGCTAAAAACGTGTTATGAAAAGAGTGCTTCATACTAATTTTTCTATTTTGCTCTAAAATTAAATAAAAATCTTTTATTTAAATTGATGACCGATTTAGGGATTTTTGCTACCCTACAAACCAAAATCCATAAGAAAGACAGTCCTTTCGTTTATGCTAGATATTTTCAATGCATATGCAAGCCTTAAGTGATAAAAGTAGGCATACAAAATTAAAGAAGCTAAGATATAGACATAGAGAATACGGATGTTCAGATGAATATCAATAACTCGTGCACACCTGCTATGTTTCGACTTTTTTCAGGATTCCTGAAATGCCGGTAGTTAATATAGTCTTCAACGCCAACTTTTTTAATTAATTACTAATATCGAAATTACTGTGCAAAAACCTGTTAAGTAGGTCTGTCTTATACATAAAATAATTAACAGATTCCCACGGTTTTTAAATCTATGCATTTTTTAACAAAATAATTAGAATTAAATTTAAGGGAAATTAAGGTATTGAATCCGAAAACAAAATTAAACATACCGTTTTTGAAATATTTTATCACAAATTTTTAAAAATAATTGATTATAATTATATGAGCTTTATAAATAGTTATTTATGATACTAGTGGGTAAAGTAAGATATTGCCCATGGGAAAATTAACCTGCGATGCGTCAGCCAAGCAGGTTAATTTTCGAGAGGGCAATATCGGTTTACCCATGAGTGCCATACACGGTTTTATCCAATAAATAGCATTTTTATTAAAATTTTTAATGACATTTACAAGAAAATAATTTGACAAGTGACAGTTGAGTGGGTAAAATAAATAATTATCCACTCAATAAAGTAAAAGCCACGTGGGGGTTATTATTGAGTTTATCTATTTAAAATAAAGCTGGTAATTGTCTTATTATCTGTATGTATTGGATAAAGTAAATTTATACAGCATGGTAAAAATTACTATTTCTTGTATATTTTTCCATGCTGAATCCAAATCAGTCAAAAATATTAATTTTTAAATTTTCGGTTTTTGTCATATTTCACTTCAAAGTCTTTAAAATAAGTAATGGGGATTTTTTTGACGTGTTTGGATTTAGAATTAAAAAATTAAAAATAAATAGTTTTTTGTAGTTTTTTTTTTAAGTCATATTTATATTTACCTGTTTTTATAACTTTATGGTCAAATTTCTCGAAAAAAGTACGTTTTAATTTTTTTGCCAGATCTGGATTCAGCATCGAAAAAGATATAAGAAAAAGTCAAAAGCAAAAACCACTGTAAACTACTATACTACTATACTGCCGAAATTTTTTAAAAAGCCTTAATCGGTTTTATCAAGGTGGGCATTGAAATCGTATATTTTACAACATAGTTTAATTTAGGTTTGTTTGTTTGTTTAATCATTTAACGTCGTTTTTCGCTGCTACACGGAAAAAAAAATTATAGCTAGGAGCGCTATAACACACATACCAAGCAAATTATAATCGCTTATTATATAAATACAAGGCTTTCTCTTACAATTATGGCAGTCAGTGTAAAAATTTATATGAATTACTTTAATTGTTTAGTGAATAATAAAATATAACAAATAGTATGGCATTTATAGCTTAAATAGATTTAATTATTGTCCGTGCTAATAATTTTTATAATATAATAAAATTTCTGTAAATTTATAATAGTGCCTGTAATAAATATAATCGTGTCTGTAATATATATAATCGTTTCCAATTTATTTTTAACATTATTAGTTATTGTGTCCCTTATAATCTATAGCTTAAATCACTATAATTTTCCACTGTTACCAAATATCTTATAATGTATAGCGCAGAGCCCACTAATTTCTTTCCGTGTATGGCCTAATTGACGGGACCGCCATCTTTACGTGCCCTCCGAAGCACGGTCCTCGACAGAACTCGCATCCACCCTGAAATGTGTTTACAGTTTCACCTGCAACCCACATTACAGTTAGTCATCGTAGTTCCATCTACCGACTACTTACACCACTATACATCCATGCTCTATGTGGGGCTCGAACCCACAATCTCAGTGTTCGCAGCCGGACGCACTACCAACTGCGCCACTGAGATCGGCTTCTTTAATTTAGGTAAGAATTAATTTTTAAAGTAAGGTTATTTATTTGTCAAATTCAAAACACATCAAAGCAAAAACACAGTATCCGCTTTGATTTTTTTTCTAAAAATTAAAATTGGTAGAATAAAATTTATCGGAAAAATAAAACAACCTAATTTACATAACTTTTCTGATTATAAAGCATTATAAGAATAATTTAAATAGTACAATACAAAAAACTAACAAAAAATCCAGTAAATATTTAAAACGATTTTGTATTTCAGCATATGAATTTATTTAAAATTAGCCTAGCGCTTTCGATCTAAGATCATCATTCAGGGCTTAGCTTCGTCAGAGCTAAAAACTAATAAAACCTAAATTACCTCTTAGGTTTTATTAGTTTTATTAGTTTTTAGCTCTGACGAAGCTAAGCCCTGAATGATGATCTTAGATCGAAAGCGCTAGGCTAATTTTAAATAAATTCATATGCTGAAATACAAAATCGTTTTAAATATTTTATTTATCACAGCATACAAGTCAACAATACTTAATTTTAAAAAATCCAGTACTTACTGTATTGACCCTAGGCGGTTTTTGTCAAAAGCTTAACCCAAGTTTTAAAATCTCTTGTCAAAATGATATGATGTTGCAAAATTTACGATTGATAAAACCTATTATTGCTTTTTAAAAAATTTTGGCAGTTATTTTAATAGTATATTAAAGTACTAGTTTCATAACATACGTTTTTAGTGCACGAGTACAAGTTTAGAAGTACTAGTGCTCTAAAAACGTGTTATGAAAGGAGTGCTTTATACAATTTTTTCTATTTTCCTCTAAAATTTAAAAAACTTACATTTAAATTGATGACTGATTTAGGGATTTTTGTTTTGGGTTGGCATTACAGTTTACACTATGTTTAAAATTCTAAGAAAAAATGATATTTTGAAATATTTTACAGTCATCTCTTCTTTCTTCACTGCAATTAACTACTCCACAATTTTAACACGGTAAAAAATAACCCAAACACAAAATTAAAAAAAAAAATTAAACTTTAAATCGACATTGACATTTGCACGCAAAACGTCAAGAGATAGGCTTTTGTATGTTGCCAACCCAACAGAAAAAAAAGTAGAGACCTCATATGGGCCTATAAGAACACGCAAAATACGTGTGATTATGAGCTTATAAGAGTCGCAAAATAGAAGAAAAAAATTAACGTTAGTTTAGTACCTAGTAGGTACTACCTACCCATAAGTAGGTATCTTTAAAAAAACTTTAACCAGTTTTTGCATCTAATTACATTTCATATCGTGCCGTACAGTCATTTGATATCGATTGGTGAAGATGAAAATAGCAAAGTTGCAAAATTAATCTTGTCGTCCCAGTAAAATATGATCCTATGAGGTTAAACCATAGCGACTTCATACCTGACTATTTTTTCTTCTTGTAATATAAAAGCACCTGGTTTAATTCGTATTCATGGATGGTATGTAGATTTATATTGGTCAAGTTAGGATTAGAAACATATGCATAATGATAGGGAGGTATATTTGTATTCTGAATTCCGTATTAAATATCTTTGAATAGATTTATGATAGGTTGACAATTTAAATTTATGAATCGTGATCATAAATGTTGTATCTTGCATGCAAAAGAACCACTTAAAAATTAAATAAAAATTTATTAAGAAGAATAAACCCAAGAACGGTTGTTCCCCACCTGATTTTTTTAAACGATGGAACTTTACCAAAATATTACTTAAAACCACAAAAAAAATTAAACCATTTTTGAAAATTATTTCATGATGCAAGTAAGTCAATCATACTTTTAAACTAATTTTGAATAATATAAATAAAATTTTACAAAAGAAATCTTAAAAAATCGCATTTTTAGCAAAAAAAATGAAAACCTTAAAAAAATAAAAAGTGTATTAAAAAAAATGTCCCCCTTGCCTCTCTCTCTTCATTGTGCCCCCTAAGCATAACAATTATATACCAAAAAATAATTTGGGTTAGATTATTTATGTGTTCTTTTTAAGTTGATATCTTAAGCCTTTTAAAAGTTAAAGGAGGGGGCGGACTTTTGACACGCTCTATACACTGAACCCAAATTTTACGTGATATCAATAAAAATTACATTGATTTAGTACCGATACATCGCGATGTACGTTTTTAATTGTGACAAAGAACATTTTATTATATCAATGCTTAAAATTGGTTGTCTAAATGTAAAATGTATTTAAATTATAAAATCTAATCTAATATAATGAATTTGTTATACATAAAGGCAAGGAATTTTAAGCATAGATACAATAACAGTGTTCATCGGTGCATTTTTTTTTTCAGTGTAGTTCTAAAGTCACGTACTTTAATATTTAATATTATGAAATGTTCCGTGTTTTTACAAAAATTAAAGTACAATCAGTTTACTTTTTACAGTGTGCATTTTAGTCAAAGAACTTTTACCTCAAGAAGGAACATGATGAAATCTACCGTATGTTTTGTTTGAAGCGTGAACCAACTACGGTGAGGGGCTAATGGGGAGTGACTATTGTTTACACTTAGTACGCATAAAGAGAGAAAAAGAAAGTCCAAACTCACAGTCTTATGTCGTAAAATGACTGACATGGGTACAGTGTTGCCGATTGGTAACATATACTTTGGATGTTTTATTGTAAGTTTTAAGCAACATTAGTTCTGTATGAGTTTTATATGAACTAGTAGTTTAATTTTAATAGATTTAAATATACTATATTATTAAACATAATTATAGTATATACAATAAAGTTTTTTACATTTTTAATTAAAGTATAGTGATTTGAATTCATGATAAGGTGGAAACTACGCAACATCGCTACTAGGTAGCCTGAAAGTCGACTAGCGACATCTACATTTTACACCACAAAGCTGTATCGCGTTTCTGTTAGTAGATAAACAAACAAAAAGATGACACCTTCATAATCATTGGTCTGAAATTACTTCTTGAGGTAAAAGTTCTTTGATTTTAGTACATAAAACCCGAAAATCGGAAGTTCTTCTTGGTATTTTGATAGGTATTGTGTATAAATAAAGATATGCGTGAAGAATTACGCTAATGGGTATTTAAAAAGCATAATTATTTAAAGAAGGTTAAAAAAATTAAAAAAAGTTCTTTGTCAATGATATCAAATTATAAAAGACCACTCCCGGTATAGCACAGTGCGTGTACACGGTGTTCTAGAAGAACTTTTAAATGACATGACAACTTCCATTTTTTTTTCTTTTTGGAATTTGTTATATGAGCTCTAATTAAAAAAATAAGACCAAAATTTTAAAAATCATTAGAGCCGTTTTTGAAAAAAATGTGTTCTTTAGAAAAAAGTCTTTGATATATCACGCTAACATACTCGGTTTGCCCTCGATGTCTCGGATTTTGACAAAACTTTGCATAGTGGTACCACTATGGTACCTAAGCACTCCATATAATTTTTTTTCAAAACGGTCCATCCGTTCACTATACTGGGTGTCCCACCAAGTTCTTGATATAGCTTATCTCCGTTATTTGAAAAGGTATTAAAATTTGCAAAAATAGCATTAAATCAAAGCCAAAGAAGATTTTACTGACTTATTCAACTTGCTTACCTACTCCCTTAAAACTACCCCAACTTCAAATAGCACCTCCTAATTCTTATTAAAGACTATGAAAGTGCACTTTACTCTGAATTCAACCATTTATTATAAGTGGTATCTTAGATTTTAAGGGGCTCTAAATAACAATTATTATTTATTAAGAGAAGGGTGGTATGTAGTTCAGTTCAGATAGATTTTTCAAAAACGGCTCTAACGATTTTTAAAATTGTGGTCTTATTTTTTTAATTAAAGCTCATATAACAAATTCCAAAAAGAAAAAAAATGGAAGTTGTCATGTCATTTAAAAGTTCTTCTTGAACACCATGTGTATTTACTATATTAAAAACCTCCATATAGTCCACATGACAATGAGTATGTAGAAGAAACTAGAATGGAAGTAGTAATTTTAATTTTAGGGACAGAATATATAATGGGATATTCATATTACAAAAAGCTACAGTCTTTGATTTGCGAGACGAGGTACGAGGCTGTTAATTAATTTTTTTTTCATGCGGCTATAAATATAATTCGCTAAAATTGAGAAATTATTTCTAAAAGTCCAATTTTTATAATTATCACTAAGGGAACGTTCAAGTATTACGTAACTCAAATTTTGATCATTTTAGTTCAAAACAAAATCAATTGTGGAGAAGCCATTTTTTAAGACATAACTGTTAAAAACTTTTTATTTAAAACATACTGTTACAATCTCTATTCGGGTGAACATTGATGTAACCATACCGCCGCGGCGCCGCATCATCGCGTACCCTGCGTATATGTTTTAATAACGCCTTTCGCATCCTGCACCGACTTCCGATATATAATAGTGCCTCGGAAATGTTTGCGCTTGCTCGTGTAGATACTTTGGATGCTCTACGCCGTAAAAAACTCTCTACGTACATCGCTGGAAGTTGTGTACCAACACCCTGCTTAAAGCCTTAATAGAATCTGACGTCTTCTGGAAATCTCCAGTAATCGCTAACTGGCGCCTCTTATGCTTTACTTAGGTTTTATGTTAATTATTTTTCATGTATATATGTATATGCTCTTATTATTATTTTCACTTGTATTTTTTTTGTATATGATCCTTTAGTGGTCGGAATAAACATATATTATTATTATTAGTCCCTTTTTTGACTTTTTGTCATAGGTCACCAGTGATTGAAATATCCGAGCCCAATCATAAGTTGACTTCCTCGCTCCTCCCGAGGGCTCGCCGAGTATTGTGTTGGGCGCCACGCTCCGGCAGTCAACGGTGACTTAGCCACTTCCGGTAGGGCACGTGCTCTCTCGCCATCTTAACTACTCCTTAGATCTTGCCTACTTGATATGTTTCCGAATACTCATGATTCAAATAAACTGCACTGTTTTCATTGGCGTAGATATGTAGATATGTATAGGTATATATGTATAGCTTTTTGTAAAAAAAAAAACGAAAAATTGAGATTAATTAAATTTTATTTATTTTTTTTTTCAATTTAACTTAAAATACCTAATTTGGCATTTAAGTATCACTTGACTCAATTGATCAAGTCATAAGGGGCTGTTAGTAAATGGCTGGCATTGCCTGGGGTGACAAAATTTTAAATATTCCTATCCAAAATTTTACAATAATATCTTTTACATCACATACAGCCTGTTCCAGAACTCGCGTACAGAAATTTGAGGGTATATTAAAAACCCTCTGGAAAATATGAAAAAAATGTCAAAAAAAATCCATCTTCGTTCAATTCAAAAATAAGACCGTTTTAAGTGGACCAATACTGTTGCTGATGTGAAATTAAAATTAAAAAGTTGAATTTGTAGCTATGGAAGCAAATTTAATTATTACAGGTACATATTCTGTAGGTTGACATGGTGATTAATATGACATAAATATTTATTAATGTCAAAAAAACACCGCCGGATGGAGTAACCCTATAAAAATAGAATATTTGATAGCCTCTGTCGGTTTTGTTAAAATATAATAACCTAAAAAAATTCTAAAGTTGAAAGCCTCAAACAATCCACGCGTCAACAATTAAAATGCAACCATAGTTACTAATAAGTAGGGAAAAACTAATTTGTAGGTAATTTAACATCAGCAACAGGATTGGTCAGATCAAATAGCTTCCTTTTTAATTAGTATTGAAGATGGATTTGTTTTAAATTTTATTCATATTTTCCAAAGGGTTTTTAATATACCCTCAAGTTTCTGTACGCGAGTTATGGAACAGCCTGTATGTACGATATACAAAAAAAAAATAATCTATTTCTGATATTTCTACTTAAAATTGCTTAATCCATGGATCCAAGGAACCTTGATTAAATATTTAATTGATAATTATGTTAACATTGTAGTTATCTTCCAGGAAGGTAACTTATGTTATATTCCTGGAATGTAACAAATAGTTCCTTATTGTTATTAAGTACATTTTTAGATATAATAATAATGTAATGTTTTAATTTGCCAACCCTTAAAAGGTTTCAGGAAGTTAAGTTGTGAAATGTTATGAAAATGGAAGGTTGCAGTGTTTTTGAAAGGTAGCTGGAACCATATGTGCTAACAGAGTAGTCATTATTTAATGACGTTTAAAGAAAAATACATAGTCTGCCACTGAAGTCATAAGTTAGGTCTGACTTTGATTGTTATAAAACTTAATTAGACGTATTTTAATCTTCATTCATATTCTACAGTCTGATTGGTAACGATCCTATTTTTAAACACTTAACGTTAACGGTATTCGTATATATATGCTAATTTTATTTATTTGTTTATTAATTTTATCTAACTAGAATACCCGTAGATTTTATGAGAGAATACAACACTTACAATCAATTATTAATAAAGACTTAAAAAAAAACAATAAAAGACTCAATGGGGTCAACTGCCCTGTTGAAGTCACAAAAAATCGAGTGTGACTAATGGATTCTTTCATCGTGTAATGCAGTTAAAGGAATCATCTATTAAATTATATTGAAACTGAAAGTACCTACATCTCTGTTAATAAATCTAAAACCAATTCGGGTAGAAATAGAAAAAAGTCCTTGCAATGAATTCCTACTAAAAATACCATTACGCTGTAGGAAAAGTTTGAACAGAATGAAACTAAGCACAAAAACGGATTATGTCAATTGTCAAAATAAGGCCAAGAGAAGAAGAGACGAGCGATATTATAATAATCAAATGTTTTGGTTAATTTTTAAAAATCCTAAGTATGCTAAAAATATATTTCAGGACAGCAGTACATTACATGTACATTACATGTACTAATGGATCGTGATAACCAAAGATATTTAGTTCTTTTTCAGATTATTAGTCTAATTTGTGAAAATGAACACTATAGCCGACAAATGCTATTAGATTCTGGACCCAAACTTAGTTCAGATATTTTAATTAATAGGTATAATAATAAAGTAAATATTTGCAAAAAAACTAATTAACTTTTAAAAAGTAGGTAGGTACTTATTACTGCAGTACAAAAAATTAAATGTATGAGGGTAACTAGGTATATGTACTTACCTTCTTTGTTAAACCAATACAGTTTTCCGTCGTTTCCGTACCTAAGTTTGTCCATATTTTTAATTATAAACGCAGAATCACAAATGTAACCTAATTTTGTGGCAGAATAAACATGAAAACCGTTAGTCATTTTTTTATTTTGACATTTGACATCTGTCATTCCCTCATTCGGACCTCTCCCGACCGTTTGGTCGGAATGGCGAGAATGGTCAAATGTCGGCAGTAAATAGTATATTCTATAACTAGTATGGAATAGACAATATTCCGCGCGAGCGGGAAGTTTGTCATGCGAGCCGGCAGGCGAGTATGACGGTCCCGCGAGCGCGGAATGACTATTCCATACGTGTTGTAGACTATACTCTTTCTTCGGCTGCAAATGTGAAACACTCTATTTAAACTGCGGGCAAGGTTAAAAACCATGTTTTTTGTGACGACATTGTAAATGCAACAAAACAAATATTTAAAAAAAAAAGCATTTAATGTTATTTAATTTTTTATCAAATCAGTACCTAAAAAAGATTTTTATTTCATTTTAGCAAATATTTACAAATTATAATGCAAAAATTGAAGGTTATGTCAGATTGTTGTGACAGATATCAGGTTTAAATATTTAACAATAGATGAGGCAGTTTTAATTTTTTGAACTAAATTGATAAAAAACTGGTCAAATATTAAGAAAAACTAATAAACTTTATGTAATTTTAACGCAAAACTTTAAATTGCATTAAATTATTCAATATTTCATGGTAAAACATATATTTTGCTACAGTTTTCTTTACTTTTATAAACAAGAGATGGCACTACATGTGCTCATTCTAACACTTGATACGGAATATTCATACCGCATCTAGAGCTATAATGGATTCATTCTGTGTTTGAAAAGTCTGTGTATTTGCTTACATTCTAAAGCAGTCGTAGAAAAACGATGATTCCGTTCAAACCAGTGGTAACAGAATGATGGAGCAAAACGCACTAATTGTGAAAAGTATACTATCGAATGCGAAACATTACATATCTTCAGGACTTATTTATATTTAAATTAAACTTTTTAAGGCTAATTATTTATTAAATATACCATAGGAAATACCAAATACCATTGGAAATATATCAATCAAATGACAATACATTAATTAATATGTCGTAAAACTCTTTTATAAATACAGCCAATTTATTTTCACCTTGTGCCCATTATACGTCAATAAAAAAATCAACAAGTTATCAATAGCAGTTATTAAAATATTTTATATATCCTGTGATTCTTCGTAATATATTTTTTCTATTTTGCGACTCTTATAAGCTCATAATCACACGCATTTTGCGTGTTCTTATCGGCCCATAAGAGGTCTGCACTTTTTGTTCTTTTGGGTTGGCAACAGACCTGGCCTATCGACGTTTTCCTTGCAAATTTCAATGTCGCTTTAAAGTTGAATTTTCTACAAAATTTTGTGTTTAGGTTATTTTTACCATGTTAAAATTGTGGCTAGGTTAATTGCAGTAAAAAAGAGAAGAGATGACTATAAAATATATCAAAATATCATTTGTTCTTAGAATTTTAAACATGGTGGAAACTGTAATGCCAATCCAAAACAAAAATCCCTAAATCAGTCATCAATTTAAATGTAAGTTTTTTTAAATTTTAGAGCAAAATAGAAAAAATTGTATAAATCACTCGTTTCATAACACGTTTTTAGCGAACTATTACTTTAGAAAACTCGCCGCAAGCGGCTCGTTTTCTAAACTTGTACTCGTGCGCTAAAAACGTATGTTATGAAACTAGTACTTTAATATACTATTATATTTCCTGTGATTCTTCGTAATATATTTTTTCTATTTTGCGGCTATTATAAGCTCAAATTCATGTTCTTGTAGGCCCGTAACAGATTAGTATATTTTCCTTTTGGATTGGCAACAGGACAAATGAATATCGCTTGAAGTAGTCCAAACTCTACATTTAAAACCCATGTAGATGCATCCCTGTGAGACTCACACAACTTGGTACATTACCAGCCACTGTGCCCAAATAGGGTCACACGGTCTGTGCAGAAAACAGGGAGCTCACCAATATGGTACACATGGTCTTTAACGTTAACAAAGTTGGTTGGGGTCTATATACAAAATCATACACTAAGTATTTGATACGGTAACTAATTCTTAGTGTAGAATATCAATTTTGGTAGACTGCTTTTATTTTTAAAACCCTTCTATTCACTTCACTTCCAAAAAGTCCAAAGTCGAAAAGTCCTCAAATTTGCCAAATGCTGTTTCACCCACTTAGAATAGACTTAGAGAGCTGAAATTTGGTATACATGCTTATCTGCCCTAACAAAATAATTTAATATAAATTTTACCCAAAGAAATCACAAATTCCAAAACCTTTCTTTTAAAAAATTCGTTTTTGTAAATTGGTATATCTTGTTTTCTACTTTTTAGTTATACATAATACGTAATCAATAGAAGGGTTTTAAGTTTAAAAACTTGTTTTTTATATAGTTTTATTCTCAGTCCGATGATAATGGTCCAATAATAATACACATAAGTTAAACTTTAAGATATATCTGACTATAGTTATAATATTACGTATGATCAGGCGATTCTCAACCGATAAGCATACTTCGATGTGTGAGTTTTCGAAACAATCCACGTTTTGCAGATATATATAGATATGTATACATATTAGGAATAAACCATTCTCGTTAGAGTAAAGGCACTATAACCATTCTTTCCATGTTGGGACAGCCATGGGAAGCACACCCGGTAACAAGGTGATTGTCGCCTATTTGAACCGCTTATCGCAGAAAAGGGTTAAATCCTTTTTAAAAATAGTATGACGGTCCTGCGAGCGCGGAATGACTATTCCACACGTGTTGTAGACTACTTTTTCTTCGACTGCAAATATGAAACACTGTATGGTTTTAAACTGCGGACAAGGTTAAAAACCATGTTTTTTGTGACTCGACATTGTAAATGCAACGAAACACATATTTTTAAATAAAGCAATTAATGTTATTTAATAATTTTATCAAATCAGTACTTAAAAAAGATTTTTGTTTAATTTTAGCACATATTTACAAACTATAATGCAAAAATTGAGGGTTATGTCAGATTGTTGTGACAGATATCAGGTTTAAATATTTAACAATAGATGGAGCAGTTTTAATTTTTTGAACTAAATTGATAAAAAATTAAAAAAGTATTAAGAAAAACTAATAAACTGTATGTAACTTTAACGCAAAACTTTAAATTGCATTAAATTATTCAATATTTTGTTAAAATGTATATATTTTTGCTAATTTTGCTACAGTTTTCTTTACTTTTATCAACAAGAGATGGCACTTCATGTGCTCTTTCTAACACTTGATATGGAATATTCATACCGTATCTAGAGCTAGAATGGATTTATTCTGTGTTTAAAAAGTGTGTGTATTTGCTTACATTCTAAAGCAGTCGTAGAAAAACTTATTTCTTTGCTAATATTTAGAAAAGTTTTCCCAAAATAATTTTTAATCAGAAAAACCTTATAAAAAATTCTGATAAAAATACTTTGATATCCCATGAACTTTCCTCAGATTTTATGTGGTCTATCTGGAAATCCAGATGTGCTGATGAAACCCATTTGATTTTTCATAAGAATATATACATTTTTTTTGTAAATCACTGATAAAGTTTCATATCAACTTCCTCATCGAGTTACATGAGATTTCATAATATATCACAGGATTTCATAAGATTTCATTCATGCTGTTTTAGATTTCTACATTAAAATTCATAGGATATTCATTAATTTTGATATGTGTATTGGAACAGGTTTTAATTGGAATTTTTTTATAGAGAAGATGCTGATAATAATATTTGGCTTTTTTTTGTCAATAAGATGTAATTGGACCATAAATTTGTAAGATATAACATTCTTGCACCAAACTCTTTTCTGGGGTTACGTATGTTTGTGGTCTGTTTTACGATTGTCGTGTTATCTGATCATGGGTATCCTTTTAGTCGATGCCTACTTTGATTTCACCGATTTTCAGCATTTAACAGTGAAACTTACTCACTTTCAGTAAACAATATCAATACAAATTCTTAATTTAAATATTGACTAACCAATGATTTAAGTATACAAAAATTTGTTGTTTCTAAAAGGAAGATTCGCTTTCTGTGGAAATAACTAAAAGTAGAGATGGATACTCTCCACTGGATAGCTAAAATTCCCAATGGTAAAAAGAGATATTAATCATAGAGAAGCATGCAATAATAATCGCTAGGAAAGAGTTGAAGAAAAACGTATGTTATGGAAAGGTTACTTAACAAAAATGTATCAAACACTGGGTTACTAAGACAAAGAGTAGAGACAAAAAATCTGGTAAATAGTATATTTTTACTAAGAGGAAAAGTGAAGCTTTTAGTCTGTAGAATTTACGGACGACGCGAAGCATCCTATATATATTTTTTTAAATATTTATTTTTGAATTTAATTTATTCAGTAATAAAGTATGTTTTTTTTATTAAAATAGGCAAATAAAACCCTTTCGAAATAAACTTAAACCTTCCTTAGCTCATTTTAAATTTTTTTTGTAGGCTAAATCATACACTTTTCGCGATTTCGATGGTAACTTGTGTAATGTAGCATTTGCAATTTCGGAGAGATTTGTAGGTGTATAAACCATATATTCTTCTTCAATCATTTTTAATCAATTTCACACTAGGTTTTTGCACAGAATATGGAGTCAATCACCTGTTCACATAAATAAACAAACAAATTTAAAGTATGGCTGTCATCAAAGTCAAAAAGTGCTGCCGCCAGTGGTGGTTTTGCTAACTAACTTTTTTTTTACGGCTTACAACAATGAACTCATTTTTTTACTGTAAAAAAATAGATCACTTCTAACTAGTGTGTTCAGTTATAAAATATGAACATTTTAGTACGCTTAAAGAAAAAAATATTATTTGATAGTTGGTAAATATGTTTTGTTGAGCGCACATTAAAAAAAATTATTTCTAAATGTTGCTACATGACGCGTCGTAAAAAAGTGCACTTCCAAATGGAGGGAGAATATGATGAATCCCAACTGAAGTCTCCAGTCTGGAGAATAAGAAAACGTTCAAAAATATGCAAGGTAAAACAAACAAACCTATTTTTGTATACGTCACTGTAAAAATTTGTCATGATAAAAAGATTTTGACACATTTATAACTAATGCCGGTTTAACATTTTCCTAGATTTTTTATGTCTTCACTCTTATTCTTGACAGAAAACGTCAGTCACATTAAGGCACTCTAATTGAGGGACCCTAGTCCTGGGAGGGACTTAAATAATTATATTCACATTTCTATTCTGCGACTCTTATAAGCTCATAATCACACGCATTTTGCTTGTTCTTATAGGCCCATAAGAGGTCTCTACTTTTTCTTCTTTTAGATTGGCAATAGACAAAAGCCTATCACTTAACGTTTTCGTGCAAATGTCAATGTCACCTTAAAGATTAATTTTCTACAAAATTTTGTGTTTAGGTTATTTTTTACCGTGTTCAAATTGTGGATTGGTTAATTGCAGTGAAAAATAGAAGAGATGACTACAAAATATATCAAAATATCATTTGTTCTTTGAATTTTATACATGGTGTAAACTGTAATGCGAACCCAAAACAAAAATCCCTAAATCAGTCATCAATTTAAATGTACACGGAAAAAAAAAAATTATAGCTAGGAGCGCTATAACGCACATACCAAGCAAATTATAATCGCTTATTATATAAATACAAGGCTTTCTCTTACAATTATGGCAGTCAGTGTAAAAATTTATATGAAATACTTTAATTGTTTAGTGAATAATAAAATATAACAAATAGTATGGCATTTATAGCTTAAATAGATTTAATTATTGTCCGTGCTAATAATTTTTATAATATAATAAAATTTCTGTAAATTTATAATAGTGCCTGTAATAAATATAATCGTGTCTGTAATATATATAATCGTTTCCAATTTATTTTTAACATTATTAGTTATTGTGTCCCTTATAATCTATAGCTTAAATCACTATAATTTGCCACTGTTACCAAATATCTTATAATGTATAGCGCAGAGCCCACTAATTTCTTTCCGTGTAAGTTTTTTTAAATTTGTAGAGCAAAATAGAAAAAAATTGTATAAAGCACTCGTTTCATAACACGTTTTTAGCGCAGTAGTACTTTAGAAAACAAGCGTATGTTATGAAACTAGTACTTTAATATACCATTGTTCTTTATTGTTCTTTATTGTGTAGATTTAAGGGTACAGAGTCATGAGTAAACATCTATTAAAGTTTTTACAGATTTTAAAATTGTTTTTTAAATTTTGTTTGTGGTTCTATCAAAGAACTTTTACCTCAAGAAGGAACATGATGAAATCTACCGTATGCTTTGTTTGAAGCGTGAACCAACTACGGTGAGGGGCTGGTGGGGAGTAACTATTGTTTACACTTAGTACGCGTAAAAACGGAGAAAGAATGTGTAAACTCACAGTCTAATGTCGTAAAATAACTGACAGGGGCACAGTGTTGCCGATTGGAAACATATACTTTGGATATTTTATTGTAAATTTTAAGAAACATTAGTTCTGTATGAGTTTTATATGAACTAGTAGTTTAATTTTAATAGATATAAATATACTATATTATTAAACAGAATTATAGTATACACAATAAAGTTTTTTACATTTTTAATTTAAGTATAATGATTTGAATTCATGATAAGGTGGAAACTACGCAACATTTCTACTAGGTAGCCTGAAAGTCGACTAGCGACATCTACATTTTACACCACAAAGCCGTATCGCGTTTCTGTTAGAAAATAAACAAACAAAAAGATGACACCTTCATAAACATTGGTCTAAAATTACTTCTTGAGGTAAAAGTTCTTTGGGTTCTATTTATAGATCATAAATAGTTTGAAATATACTTTACATAAATCTAGAAAATTGATAAAAATATACTTCTAAACTGGTTTGGCACTTAATAAATTAATTACGTACATTTCTCATTACTAGTACAACAAATATCTCAGTTAAAACAAATATTTCTATATTGCCATATGCTGCTGGAATATTAAAGAAACAAGCCGTGAAGATATGTAATGCTTCGCATTCTAGAGTAAACTCTTTACAGTGGACAGTATATTGCGTTTTCTCCCGATATACTCTCCAACGTAAGCGTGAGCTCAATAAGATATACCATGTTAACAATAAAAGATAAACGTGACATACGGACAGACGGATAAAAATTAAAGTTGTTGAACAATTGTTGTTCAGATTTCGTTAAAAAAATCTATAAAAAATAAATTAATTTTTGACAATTTTGTATATTTAAAAACCTTCGTATAACACTCTTTTACAGTTGCTTTTCACCCGTGAAACGAGCAACATGTACTTTTGGCAAGAATTAGGTAATCCGATAATCACGTTTAATTTTTAGCATCAATTGTTTTAGTATAGTTATTTATTTATTTGCTATCTTAGATATGCCCTGGATTCGATTTTATATATTTTATAGTGATTGTATGGATGATGTGCAGTAAAATGACGAACATGATATTATATTGGAGTAAGAAGTGAATTTTATGTTTTTTAATAATTTATAATGCTGATAAATTTTGATTTGGAAGCAACTAACACGTGAAGAAGTTTTTATACGTACGGAATTTTTTTATATACTAGCGCATGCGCAAATATAATTACAAATTAGAAAAAACAGCCTTGTCAACAGAACGTATCTGTGGATGCATTAAGAAGAAAAAGAAGACTGGGTATGGAATTATCCAGACCCCTTCACCAAGTGACCCAATCTTCTAGAATAATATAAATACAAATTTATATTGAGCTGGCCAAATTCTATGAAAAGGCCATTGATTTAAAGACGAAGAAGAAGAAGAAGAAGAAGAAGAAGAAGAAGAAGAAGAAGAAGAAGAAGAAGAAGGAGGAGGAGGAGAAGAAGAAGAAGAAGAAAAAGAAGAAGAAGAAGAAGAAGAGGAGGAGGAAGAACACTCTTTTAGTTTGAGAGCTGTGAAGAGTATGATAAAAAACACAAATCCATTTAACAGCTTATATTCTGTACTTTACGTTTATTTTATTAGAGTTCATTCAAATTATGGTTTAATATTATACATTAACCAGTTTTAAACGATGAAATATTCTCACATCAAAGTTAAATCATATTTAAATTCCTGTAAATAAGTATAGTTTAATGGATTTACTCTCAAACACTTTTAGTTTACGCAAAAATTAACATTTACAAACTAATAAGAATATTTATTACTCCATCAATCTATTTTCCAATCATCGTTCAGAGTAATATTGGTAGACTGACAGTTTCGGGCTGCTGGCCCTCTTCTGTACCAAGAGTCAACTCTGCACGCTGATTTTTTTAGACTTTATTCGCAAAAGCAATATAGTCATTAGATTGATGTAGACTTGTGCGCCATCTATTGCTAGATGTAGACATATCACTCTGTACGATGATTAGAAAATAGATTGATGGAATAATAAATTAATATTTTTAAGTTAATAACAATAACAATTTCAGCTATTTTTAGATAAAATTTGGGCACTTAAATAACAATTTTCCGTTTTTAGTAAGCTCCACGCATTTATCATGTACGTATCGATTACAATCTCATATCAGCGTGGCGATTCTCTTCGAATAAAAAGCAGAACCAAGATTCAGAACTCTCTGATTGTATTGTTACTTACTTTTCTTGTTGTTTTTTGTTTTTGTCATGTTTTTGTTGTCAACTACTTTGCATGGCAATATTAGAAACACACCTACTGAGACAACAATCTTAAAAAATTAACTTTTCGCTTCTTTATTGAGTAAAACAAAAAATGCCCTGCAATAATCGATGCTACCCAGCTTGCAACAGTCAGCACAATTTTACAAGTTTTTATAGTGGAAGAGCCCGAAACACGAACTGCGTTTTTGTGTACGCCATTACCAAATGGATACAGATACATCATATTTACAGGCATCTTTTCGATATAACAGATATAGTGGCAGTGCCATCTATGACACAGAGGATGAACTAACAAGTTTAAAAGGGGTGGCAATATTAGGAACATGACAATAATTGGCTCACTCACCTTATTATTATTGAAAAAAAAAACAAAACAAAAAAATAGCATTTTAGACATTGTTCTGCCGCCGTTGCTTCTGGTATTAATTTAAGATTTCTACGCCAAAAATTAGTTAAAATTTTATGAAAATTAAACAAAAATCCAATTCTAAACTATTTACAACCTATAGGCGAATTTAAGGGACCTTATTTCCTGTCAAATGAGGTATATATTTTCTTGTATCGTTTGATCGAACTATTTGATCGTTAAGGTTTATTAGTTTTTGCAGCTCCCGTCTGTTATCTGAAATCTAAAATGCAATTTCGAATATTTAGGAAACATCGTCGTGACTACCAACAAACTTGGATAAAAGTGCATTTATTTCCAGGTCAGTATTGAATATTTAACATATTATTGTTCACCACCTTTAAAGCACCCTGTCAAAACATCCGCACTATTGGGAAAACTAATAGCATGCTATTAGAATAGGGTAGCATAACATAATTACAATTTTACTACCACTCCTCACTGCACAAACTAACTTGTATAATATTTATATTATTGTTCACCACCTTTAAAGAACTAAAACTAGATGAAACGTTGCAAGCACCCTGTCAAAACATCGGCACTATTGGGAAAACTAATAGCATGCTATTAGAACAGGGTAGCATAACATAATTACAATTTTACTACCACTCCTCACTGCACAAACTAACTTGTATAATATTTATATTATTGTTCACCACCTTTAAAGAACTAAAACTAGATGAAACGTTGCAAGCACCCTGTCAAAACATCGGCACTATTGGGAAAACTAATAACATGCTATTAGAACAGGGTAGCATAACATAATTACAATTTTACTACTACTCCTCACTGCACAAACTAACTTGTATAATATTTATATTAAACTTTAGCTTTTCTTTTACACTTAATATATAATTAAAATTAATAATAAAAATATGTTTTTACTTGGATGCAAGTTGAACTTATTAATTACAATTTTTGATTAATTTTAAAAACAAATGAATGGAAGCTTAAAATTTGTACACTAGAGCTATCTAGTTTGCAAATTTCAAACTAGGTGTTTTGTTTGATTTTAAATTCGGTATCTTTAAAATATTATATTCTAGCAAAAAACTGTAAATAACATTTTTTATAGGGCTTAAAAAGAGCTTTTATTTAAAATATAATTTTTTGAAATCGGGTTATAAATATGTGAGGCATGCTAAAAAAACCTTTTACTGCTTTAAACGCTAAAAATAGTAGTTTTACCCTATTTTTACCCCCTTACCCCCAATCGCCTACCCCCAAAATATAATCATCTCTTCGGAATACGATAAGAAACAATATGCAAAAAACCGCAAGTCGATATCTTATGTAGAAATGGAGTTAGAGAGTTTACCCCAGACAGACAGACAGACAGGCAGACGGACGAAAAATTTTTTTTTACTGATTTCGACTCAGAATGGTCTAAAACGTCGAGAAATGTGAAAAAAACGTTAATTTTCTCATGGGCAATATCTTACTTTACCCACTAGTATCATAAATAACTAATATTAGTATTTTTTTAATTTTGTTTAAATTTTGATTATTCCTGACCTGACCAAACTTCTAATGAGTTTGAAGGCCGGGTCAATATTCCTTGTAGTATTCTAGTAGATACACCTGTAACAACGTAATAGGAGGGCAGATGGCAAGAAAAAAACGGTTACTGGCGTATCCTTAGAAGGCATTTAAACATATATTTTGGTTCGGGCGGTTTTTAAACGCGAAATGCCCGCCAAAACATAAACATATGACTATCGTATTATATAGTCCCATTTTTGAAAAAAATGTATACTTACAGGTGCTAAAATTGTCAAATTGTAAAGGACTAAAAGATAAAAATCTGCCGTAACAGGTCACATTGAGAACCTTAGGTCATTTATAGGTAAAAGTATATGAGATATCCTTTCAAACGTCACTACACACTTTAAATTTAATACTCTGTGGGCCGAGATTTATACATTCAAAAATATACGAATTGTATTGTAACAAATGTAAAAGAAATAGACAAAAAGAGAAAGAGAGAGAGAAGAGGAAAAAAGAGCGATAAGAGAGAGAAAGATAGGGAAACAGGGAGAAAAGGAGAGAACAATAAAGGAAGAAAAAGAGAGCAACTAAAAAAAAGAAGGAAAAAGGGAGAGGAAAAGAGAGAAAGTGATGGAAATTAGGAAAAGGTGAAAGAAAGAGAAAGGGATAAAGGAAAAGAAAGAGAGAAATTGAGAGAAAGAGAGAGAGAGATGTAGTTTTGTTTGGCAATAGAAGAAAATATACACCATGAACACCTCCTGTAAAAGTCAAATTTTTCAGGAGCGACGAAAAACAGTTCTTAAAGTTGCTTTTGACTCTATTTTTAATGTTGCGTAGTTTCAACCTTATCATGAATTCAAATCATTAACTTAAATTTAAAATGTAAAAAACTTTATTGTGTATACTATAATTATGTTTAATAATATAGTATATTTAACTCTATTAAAATTAAACTACTAGTTCATATAAAACTCATACACAACTAATGTTTCTTAAAATTTACAATAAAATATCCAAAGTATATGTTTCCAATCGGCAACACTGTACCCCTGTCAGTCATTTTACGACATTAGACTGTGAGTTTACACATTCTTTCTCTCTCTTTACGCATACTAAGTGTAAACAATAGTCACTCCCTCACCGTAGTTGGTTCATGCTTCAAACAAAGCATACGGTAAATTTCCTCATGTTCCTTCTTGAGGTAAAAGTTCTTTGATTTAAACTATTCTAGCTTATATTATAGTTAGAAGATATTGCAATATAATGGTCAAAAATTCAGTTAGGAGTTATTGCATATTCATGAACGATATAACATTTTAAACAAAAAAGTGAATAGAGTTTCGTCCTGCTTTAATGGAGCTCTCTACAACTAGAATTATGAAACAAAAGACGTCTACCCTATCTCTATCTCATTTGTGCTACACTTTCCAGCCAACCAAATAAATAGTGTATTTGTTTTTCATACAACAAATACAGTATTTATTTGGTTGGCCGGAAAGTGTAGCAGTGAGCGGCACGAACGAACATAGCTAATGTGAATCTGTAGAATAAGATAATTCTACTAAAATTTAGATGGCGCCAGTAATTTCTTTAATAAAAATGCACTTTTCGCCCGGCCAAGCAAATATTGTATTTGTTCAACAAAGAACAAATACAGAATTTGTTTGGTTGGGTGGAAGTGGGAGTGTATGTATGTCTTCTATCCTTTTTGGGTAGAACTTTTGTCCCTGTCTAATCTAACGGGAGAAATCTCCATTCGTGCCAATGTTTCAAAACATAAATTCGTCTGAAATTACGTATTACTGGCCCAGTAAGGCTACGTAAATCGTCGGCTAACGATAATCCTGATAAAATCAAAGGAGATGCCGATATCTCCTCTCTTATCCACTTTGGTACAGTGAAATAAAAAAAAGATTACTTACCAATATTTTTCCTGTTAACTTTTTATATTTTTTCCGAGGCATTTTACTCTCGCATATGAACGTTTTACTTTTGTTAGAAAAATAGTGTAATAATAATAATAATAATAATTTATCCAATACATACAGATAATAAGACAATTACCAGCTTTATTTTAAATAGATTAACTCAATAATAACCCCCGCGTGGCTTTTACTTTATTGAGTGGATAATTATTTATTTTACCAACTCAACTGTCACTTGTCAAATTATTTTCTTGTAAATGTCGTTAAAATTTTTAATAAAAATATGAATTCCCAAGCTATTTATTGGAGAAAACCTTGTATGGCACTCATGGGTAAACCGATATTGCCCTCTCGAAAATTAACCTGCTTGGCTGACGCCTCGCAGGTTAATTTTCTCATGGGCAATATCTTACTTTACCCACTAGTACCATAAATAACTATTATTACAGTAATCCTAAATGAAACTGTGTTAAAAAACAATCGATTGTCGTCTTTGCTATTAAAAATTTCTTGTTATAAAAAAAATTCAGAAACTTTATATACAACTACATGTAGGTATATATACCGGAAGTTTTCTTAAGAGCGATTATCTCGATTATATTTTAAAGCTTTTATCAACCAATCATTTAACAATATTTCTGGCCACGTGTTTATTTCTGTCCAATCATATTATAGCTATATTGGGAATTTTCCACTGTAGAAAATTCTAGTGAGAATCGCTGTAGTATTTTGTTTTTATGTATTTCTCTTTTACAACAAGATTTCATACCTAAAACTAATTAATAATTAAATATGAATATATTACTATTTATAATTATTGTCATTAATTTACCAAAAAATACCTCAAAATATTCTTCCTATAAAATATAATGACAGTTTTTATAGGTTGACTTTTATGAACATGCTTGCAAGCCTAGCGCAGTACCGCGCTAGTCAGTACTGCAGTAAGTGACTAAACTATTGACAGAACTATAATTTGTAATTTAAAAATGGACAAAAAGGTTTTAGTTTAGCAGTTGAGAATTTAATTAAATTAACCAAATCAAAGAATATGCCTGTAAAAATATTAAGATAAGTAATAAAACAATTTATATCAATTTGCGATGAAAAAAATATAGAAGTTGGTTTGACACATTATAAATCTAAAAAAATAATTTTCCGAATTACACATGATTCTTTGAATTATAGGGAAAAATTCACAGTTTTCATTCAAATTTGCTGTCAAAGGAAATAATTACTCCAGTGACATCGCCCCGGTCGTAATTATTTCCAGACAGAAAATTTTCATAAAAACTGTGAATTTTTCCTACATAATTATCAGCCTCTTGTGTAATTATATATGAAAACTAAGATTTCCATGCTCTTCGAGCTTTGCGGTAGTTTAATAAACTTTTTGTAAGCCAATCACTATCTAAAATATTCCAAATGGGGGTGCTATTTAAAAAAATACATGTTGGGGTAACTTCTAAGAGGACGTGAAATAGTAGTTTTTATTCATAGTATTTTTGCCTCCTTTGTTCTCTCATTTAAACTGTTTTTTGTAGAGCCTAAGATTTCGAGAAACTCCTGGTATTTTTGTTGACTGTACCTGAAAATGTTCGAAGGCATGCATGGTCCAGATCCCTGAGCCATATGTAAATCAGAAGTGACACCACTTGCAACCTCTATCTTATCTGCAACAATTATTTGTTGTTTACTGCCGCCAGAGGGAATTACTTACTGCCGCTCTGTGCAAATGGCGCTTTCCGCACGCTGATCTGCGGCGGATCTACAGATTATTTTAACTAGATATAATGGTGCCTACCACTTTGAAGCACTTATAGCTTTCAAGTGACAATATGTTTTTCGATTTATTATTGGCTATTGGGTAAGTTTATTTTCAGTTGCGATTTAAACGTTTCTTCCATACTAAGTTGCACTGCAAGAGCTATAGTCTGTACATAATGTGTATTACAGATCATTGGTAAAAATTAAGAATACCTTCGGACCTTAATTTCATCCTTGTGAAACACCCGATATTAGCTATTAATATAGCAAGTCAGTAATTATTATATAATAACTACTAATTAAAATATAATAACTAATTTTCTATATTTTTAGCTAAAAATTGGTGTCCACAAGGATGCAATTTGGGTCCCATGTTATTTTTAATTTTTATTAATGATATGTCAAATTTTATTAGAAGCAATATATTTTTAATAATTAGAACTCTTAGATGTTCAGGTGAATCACAACTAGTCATTTTTTAAATTTAACATATAAATATTTTTTTACGAAAATAATTTGGCCTGATTACACGTGTTATGCTTAAAATTTTTCAGGCGTAAAATATGGGTAATTATCCTGATTTTTCACACTAAAAAATCTAATTTCTCATACAAAATTGTTAATTTAAAAGCTTTTTAGACTAAAATTTTCAGTACATTACAGTAAAAATGCACTTTTTAAGGTCAAATATTTTTTTCTTCTAGTTGTATGTATTGTTATTTTCTTAGGGTGGTCAGCGGAGGATGACTTTAAGACAGTTGGTTTCCTTAAGAAACTTTCTGCAGCTGCAGTGAAGTTACGCTTTGTAAGTTTCGGTTTGCAACCGTCTTGTTTTTATCTAACCTTAAATTAGCTTTAATAGCATATGTTTTACAATAACATAATGACTTACACAGCTAGCGAAATATCTAGGGTAGCAATTATTGTTTTATTACTGGCGGAAACACCCGTTATTAAAGCCGACCAAAAAATCATTTTTTTTTGCATTTTCGGCTTGAGAATGTCATGAAACGTCGAGAAAATGTTAAAAAAATGTTAAAAAAATGTATGTCTGTCTGTATGTAAACCTTATAACTTTTTAACGGAATGTCCGATTTGAAAAATTCTTTCACCAAATGATTCAAGAGCTTTTCCTTTTGCGTCACATCAAATATGGTTAACATAAGCGTTGGGCAAGGGGGGCAAAATGGACAAAAACTATAATTTTTAGCGATATCTCACTTATTATTTATAGTAGGACAATTTTTTTGCATAAAGGCAAATAATGTTCGATTCCCTACAAAACATATGTAATCATTTTTATCGTAGGACTATTAGTTTCCGAGATATAGGCATTTTAATAATTTTTAATGTATTTTTATATTTTTAATTAGATGTCAAATAGTAGTAAAATTTCAATCATAGGTAAAATTAAGTCCAAAACCAGTTTTTTATGGTACTAGTTGGTAAAGTAAGATATTGCCCATGAGAAAATTAACGAGGCGTCAGCCAAGCAGGTTAATTTTCGAGAGGGCAATATCGGCTTACCCATGAGTGCCATACAAGGTTTTATCCAATAAATAGTTTAGGAATTCATATTTTTATTAAAAATTTTAATGACATTTACAAGAAAATAATTTGACAAGTGACACTTGAGTGGGTAAAATAAATAATTATCCACTCAATAAAGTAAAAGCCACACGGGGGTTATTATTGAGTTTATCTATTTAAAATAGCGCTGGTAATTTCTTATTATCTGTATGTATTGGATAAAGATTAAAGACTGAGTAAAATTCCAGTAATATAGATTATTTATTTTCTCAGAATAATACTAAAATTTATTAGATCTCATACAACTCATACGTTCTTTTCTTTTCGCGAAACAATAATTTATAATAATCCCGATAAATCATAATTGTTGCTTTAGACGTATTTAAACTGTCACGTCGGTAAGAGTTAACAAGTAAGTTTTTTTTCGGTGCTTAAGTTGGTATAAAGCCAACTAGATTTATTGCGAAGTGAGTTTCGAACGTTTCGAAAAAATTCGTGACGTTGATCGTGAAACGTTTAAACTTTAAGGCACGATAAATATATCTGTAATACGAGGGTGCCTTGAAATCAAGAGTTAAATATTGCATCTATATTAAATATATAGAGAATAGAGATAAATTTTGTATAATCTTTATGCTGACGGATGTCGGTAAACTTCAGTTTCAGGCCGCTTGTCGTCTTCACTGCCGAGAAATATATCTGTAAGCTAATTGAAAAGGTTTGAGACTTTTTTGTTTAAAAATAAATTTATTGCGTAGATCAATATTTGTTAAGAGATCATTGACAAAAATATAAAACATCATAGGACCTATATTGTATCCTTGTGGAATACCAAATTTTAGGTAGAAATATGGGAAATTGTTAATATCATAACTACAGTTATTTTGCATTAAAGTTTAGTTATTAAAATAACGTGCATCTTAAAAATGTATTACTTCAATAGTGTCTGACTTTTTACTATACTGACATTATTTGTATACATACACATATTTTTCCCATTATTTTTTACATGTAAATTTCCCAAATTTATGGCTAAAATCAGGTTCCACAAGGATCCAATATAGGTCCCATGTTATTTTATGTTTTTATCAATGATCTGCAGAATTTTATTAGATAAAAAAGATCAAACCCCGTATAGTAATATATTTAAAGCGAAAATATAAAATCCAAACTAATTTTGCTGCGGACAAGAGCTTATGTAGATTTTCATATTAATTCCCTTCCACTATGGGTAACGTTAATATGTAAACACCTCTTTGGACAGATATGGGGTCTAAGGTGAACCGTGAGAATTCGCAATGGTATGAAGCAAAAAGTCACTGAAAGAACATTTATACGATCACAGGTGATATATTATAATGCATTTGTTAAAACAAAAATAAAAGAATTTTACTTGAAACTCATATAGGTACATTTTTAACAAGTCCAAGAATCAGAAAGTTTTAGGACCACTTGCACCAAATTTTGATCTGGGATTATCTCGACTAAACCGAGTTTAAGTTAAAAATGCTGCGTTCCGATTGGTTGACCGTCCATTTAATCCAAGATTAAAGTTAAACCATCGTTGGTGCAAGTGGCCCTTAATGGACTGCCGTCTATTTAGATTAGATAAAGAGAGAAGTTCTACAGAAAGAGAAAAAAGTATAATTATTATTGTTTTGACATAAAATCATGCATCTTTTAGGTAAAAATAACATTTTAGATTATATTTTAAATTACATGAAGGTCAGATATTTGTTTTTTTTTAAGTAAAAAACTATTTTTTTTTAACTTTTATAATACAGCTATGTGTGCAGTAGATCTAAAGTTTCCTAGGGAACTTATGACCTACTCTTTAATTTGACAGTCATTGATAATACCCCGTTGTGTGTGAAGATTTTGTACTTGTTTTTGTGTTTAATAAGCTGTTTTATGTATTCTTTAATAATTTTGCATATCATGCACATTTTTTGTTGCACTGTGATAAAATCCAAATATAATATTTTTAGGGAATTTTCTTTTTGGGTTGGTATTGAAGACCTAAATTTATGTTGCCTAACGTATTGGACTGCTGTCAACGAACTAATAACTCTTCTCTCTAGAATAGGCATTTCATTCGTTAAAACTGTCAAAAACGTCGGCAACATAAACATTCGTCTGTCTTACTCGCACATCTTTGTTCTAACAGAGACAACAATACCAGTTACCTACTATTTGTTTACAAACAAACCGAGATGTTGGCGATACTTTATTTTAACGGTATGCGTATTCTAGAAAGAAGATTATTAGTTCGTTGACTGCTGTCCATTGAGGTATTTAAAGCGCGGGATTTAAAATTATTAGTAAAGACAGAAATTTTTAATTTTAAACAAAATTATAAAAATATAAATTTATTATTCCATCAATCTATTTTCTAATCATCGTACAGAGTGATATTGGTAGACTGACAGTTTGGACGTTTTTGGACCAGCAGCCCGAAACTGTCAGTCTACCAATATCACTCTGTACGATGATTAGAAAATAGATTGATGGAATAATAAATTAAAATTATTAATTATAATCGTTCTTTCAGTGTAGTTGAAGTAATTATTTGATACAGAAGTTGTATAAAATCGTGTTGGACAAGCCTTCTTGATTTTTCCTTTATCAAATAGGTTTTGGATGGTTAAATTATCGAGACCATAGGGCAATTACGTAGTTAATTCCCGATTTCAATTAACTGTAGCCAATTTAGTGTCTTCCATTCTCAACAGATTTTAATTGAGGTTATGTATAAGGTCGTACGGTTGCTCTACGCGATTTAATTTATTTATTGTCCAGTTTATTCTTTTATTTAATAATTAACCCAATCGAATCATTTTGTTCTGGATGTTACAATTTAAATTTTAAATATGTATGTGTAGAATAAAATAAATTAACTAATAGTATAATAAAGTACTAGTTTCATAACATACGTTTTTAGCGCACGAGTACAAGTTTAGAAAACGAGCCGCTTGCGGTGAGTTTTCTAAAGTACTAGTGCGCTAAAAACGTGTTATGAAACGAGTGCTTAATGCAATTTTTTACTATTTAGCTCTAATATTTTAAAAAACTTACATTTAAATTGATGACTGATTTAAGGGATTTTTGTTTCGAATTGGCATTACAGTTTTCGCTATGTTTAAAATTCTAAGAACGAATATTATTTTGATTTATTTTATAGCCATTTCTTCTCTTTTCCACTGCAAGTAACCAAGCCACAATTTTAACACGGTAAAACCAAAAAAAAGTAGAGACCTCTTATGGGCCTATAGGAACACGCAAAATACGTGTGATTATGAATCCAATCTAAAATCCAATACATACAGATAATAAGACAATTACCAGCTTTATTTTAAACAGATAAACTCAATAATAACCCCCGCGTGGCTTTTACTTTATTGAGTGGATTATTATTTATTTTACCCACTCAACTGTCACTTGTCAAATTATTTTCTTGTAAATGTCATTAAAATTTTTAATAAAAATATGAATTCCTAAGCTATTTATTGGATAAAACCTTGTATGGCACTCATGGGTAAACCGATATTACCCTCTCGAAAATTAACCTGCTTGGCTGACGCCTCGCAGGTTAAGTTTCTCATGGGCAATATCTTACTTTACCCACTAGTACCGTAAATAACTAATTTCTATTTTGCGACTCTTATAAAATATGTAACTTTCTTAGAATTTTAATATTTCTTGGAATGCGCGTTTTTGCACATTACAAGTTCGTTTAAAAAGCGTCCGTTACGAAATATGCGTATCAATTTAGCGTTATTTAGCTTTTTACAGCCATTATATTAACTTAACGAAATAATAACAGCACTCGGGACACCTGTGTCAACTTGTTTGCATTAAAATATTATTAATTTTGTGCACGAGGAAGTCGGTAGCGTGAGAATTGGTGTAATTAACTCTTCTTATTAAAAGTAGGGGAGAGTCTTACAAAACCGGGTAGTATGATAAAACCGGGTACATACTTGGTCATTTTTATAAACAGTTGCCGTCACCTATCCTCTAACACCAACATAATAATGTAAATAGATGAAGCTGAAGTTTGCAACGTTTTTTTGCATCGAAAATTCAAATAGTATATTAAAGCACTTATTCCATAACACGTTTTTAGCGCACTAGTACTTTAGAAAACTCGCCGCAAGCGGATTGTTTTCTAAACTTGTACTCGTGTGCTAAAAACGTATGTTAAGAAACTAGTACTTTAATATAGGGGAAGTCAGGGTTAACTGGGCCACAAGGTTTACTGGTCCACCTGGATTTTATCAACTTTTTTTATTAGTATTGGCGCCTTAGGTCAAATTCTAGTAATATTTAGTTAGTAGTATTGTTTAAAGTATTATGACGGACCGTGTTGTCCACGTGTAAGTTGTAGTAAAGAAAGTTAATTTTTTTCGATGAAAAGTGGGTATTTACCTTAACTTTTATTTTTTAATAATACTTTTTTTATTAATAGGAGGATCTAGACTAATATTTTACCTAATATACTGAGTATTTTATTAGTTATTCTGCATAATTTCCGCCTTTTAATATCTTATTAAGTAATAAAATTTTATGATTTGTTTCAGTGGTGTCACTCAGGGTTAACTGGTTCGGGGTTAACTGGACCACTTATGTCAATATTAATTAGTTCGGGGTTAACTGGGCCATGTCCAGTTAAACCCGGACCAGTTAACCCTCAGATATATCTAATATTTAACATATTATGTTGTCTATTTTTATGTTAGAATTAAATTTTATTTGATTTCAAATCGTTTTTATTCACAATAATTACAATAAAATACATTTTTGTTAGTGGACCAGTTAACCCTGAGTAGTGGTCCAGTTAACCCTGCCCTATGGGGTTAACTGGTCCACCGGGGTCGACTGGTTTATCGTTAATAACTTTTGTTATATAAATAATATTTGTCTGAAGTATTAATATGTTCTAACTATAGTATTAATCTACCTTTTGCTATAGAAAATATTTGAAAATTGTTTACATGTTTTTCAAAAACTCGATATGAAAAAAGCGGCCCAGTTAACCCCGACTTCCCCTACTATTTGTATTTTCTTTGCAAAAAAACGTTTCAAACTTCAGCTTCATGTAAATAGAGTTATATTGTGAGTGATGGTCTCTGCATTTATAAATTGCATAATGGTGTCGATAATCTTAGACTTTGAGCACATTTAACTTGATTTTTAAGGTACGTTTCGACACATATTGTTTTTAAAACATTTTGCCTAATAAATTACCTTTAATTTGGTATAGGATTTTGACTTAATATTTCATAACCTAAAATTTTGCCACGCGATTTCATTTTTTAATGCACAGTTTTACAAAACCGGGTAGTCATGATGGCTACAAAACCAGGTACCCACATTACGTGACAAGGATTCTGATACTTCGGGGTAAGAAGGTATTGACGATGCGTGTTTTTATTGCGATGGATTGTTTTGGAACTGTCGAATAAAGGCTGGATAAAATATGTGTCGTACAGTAAATGGTCACATCAAGCATGTAGTGACTGGCTGTGATTAGTACCTGGTTTTACATAACAAATCGGGTAAAATGACGTTTTAGCAAAAAAAAATAGTTTTGACTAAGGAAACATTTTTAAAAATGATAATTGTAGGTGATTTAGTAATATGTTAAAATGAAGCGAATGCTTTCGTAAAACTGCAATCCATACAGAATCCTTTTTCAACTATACCCGGTTCGGTACAACTCTCCCCTATACACATCTTGTATTCTACAATCACATTTGTTTCCTGCAAATCATTTCTTAATTCGAACATTTTCGACAATTATCAAGATTTTTTCGGTTTTAATTTCTACCAATGAGAATTCCAGCTAATCTATATTTTGCATCCTCTATAAAAGAGTTGGATTTTTTTTAGCAGTTTCAGGTGCATGTCCTCCTTACTTCATAGAACAAAGAAATCATAAGGTAACAAATTAATTAATATTTTTAAATAAACCCCGCGCAGAATCTAGTTGATGCTCATTTGTTTTTCATTTTATGGTTTCCAGAATAAATCTAATTCCCTATCAAGATGGCGTTAGCACCTCCAGTCATCTTGTTCCCTATACTATGTTAGGTTGGTTATATTGTCAACCAAAACATTATGACATTATGACATTACAAAAAATCCAAATCATTTTTGAAAAGCAAGAAGAAAATGGTGGAAAGGAAAATAAAAGCCTTAAAAAAGAAAACTAAAGCATCAATCTAGGTATTATCTTAATTTATATTATCGATAAAATGCTAAAAGCACAGACTACATCATATTATGAATAAAAAACTTACTTTTATTATAATTTTAAACAATCTTGTACTTTTTAAAAATATTTTCTTATAATTATTTGTAAAACGTGAAATGACAGTCAATTTAATCTAAATGTTAAAAATTACACTAGGCAACACGGTTTCTTGCCCCGATTGGAGTCATATGTTTTTTAACTAATTTTGGGTCATTTTATGATGTAGAACCATTAAAAAAACAAAAAAATACACAATATTTTGTTTTATAAATTATTTTTAAATTGGCATAATTGCATGTACTAAAATTTGAAGAATAAGATGTGCTGATTTTTTTTTTAAGGTCAAATTTGGATTCTGCGCCTTTAAATTGATAAGAAAAATATATTTTTTGGGCTCGGGAAAACAATTTACACTGTGTACTTTAATTTTATATCTTTTTCATTTATTTACTTTTTAGGAACAAACTAAGCAAAATAAAAAAATATTTGTATAAATATTTTTGTATAATCTACAAATTAAGTTTTATAAAGTTTTAGAAAAAAGTTGATAGTTTAGCCACAAATGAGCAATTAAGTAAACTCTGCACTTTCATTTTAACCTTTTTATTTTTTTTCGCGTACTTACTCTGACAGTAGGTTCTTGACATATAGATTTTTGAATTCCTCGTATTTTTTTTAATATACACTAAAATTTTCTAAATTCTACTCTTTTTTTTAAAGATTTTGAAAAAAAACCTCATTATTACCTGAACTTATATCTCAAAAATTTTAGGTGCTGGAATTTTTCTAAGGTCGGATTCGGATTCTACGCCCTCGAATTAGTAAGAAAAATTTACTTTCCGATCGGGGCAAAAAAAAAGTGTGTAGTGTTATCAAACAATCTTGTACTTTTTAAAAATATTTTCTTATAATTATTTGTAAAACGTGAAATGACAGTCAAATCAATCTAAATGTTAAAAATTATGAAGAGAAATTTTTCTCAAGAGTAAAAAATGTTATTACTCATATATGTTCTAAGTATTCTCACGAAAAAAGTCCTGGGAATATAAAACTATTAATATTTAGTATTTTTCATTAAAAAAATATCAATTATCCTTATAATAACATATCTATACATCTGTATCAAAATAATTACAGCTGAAAAAAACGCCACTTCGATTTGAATGTTAACGACATCCTTGATCTAGCATACGGTGCGTCCGTTGGTTGGTAAGACGTCTAACGTCTTCAACAGCTGATAATGGGGTTGAAGTATACTGTACACCTACTTATTCTCTTCAAAGCTCTAACTAGAAAAGTATATTCTATAACTAGTATGTAATATAAAAATATTTCGCGCGAGCGGAAAGTTTGTCATACGAGCCGGCAGGCGAATATGACGGTCCCGCGAGCGCGGAATGACTATTCCAAACGTGTTGTAGACTATACTTTTTACTTCGACTGCAAATATGAAACACTGTACGGCTTTAAACTGCGGACAAGGTTGAAAACAATGTTTTTTGTGACTCGACATTGTAAATGCAACAAAACACATATTTTTAAATAAAGCAATTAATGTTATTTAATAATTTTATCAAATCAGTACTTAAAAAAGATTTTTATTTAATTTTAGCACATATTTACAAATTATAATGCAAAAATTGAAGGTTATGTCAGATTGTTGTGACAGATATCAGGTTTAAATATTTAACAACAGAAAAACCTACTCAAATATTAAGAAAAACTAATAAACTGTATGTAATTTTAACGCAAAACTTTAAATTGCATTAAATTCATTGTAAAATATATATATATATATATATATATTTGGTCATAGCTTTTTTTATGAGGAAGTGTTCTCAAGAGTATACTTAATAATCCAAAGCCTTAAATATCCTGACGGGTGCTTTATTCTAATGGTCCTTAAAAATGCCGCCAAAGTTCAACCCTTGGTGCGCCATATGTTATTAAAAATGACTTACTGAAAATTTAAGGCCAATGTCTTAAAGAATTTGGGGTGTCTATTTTTTCCGGGGTTGATAAACAGAATGGAAAGAAAAAATTTTCAAGTTTACTTGAAAAAGCTTTTCCCATATAGGCCATCCCGGGAACTAAACTGGACTTTTTTTTGCATATAGGTATTTTTCTTGAAGACTTAAATTAAAAAACTGCCTATGGTTTAAAATTAAAGTTTTTAGATGAAAGCGCTCTCAGTTACCTTTGTGACAAATTATTTACCTATAAAAGGTCAAAAAAGGTAAAAAAAAAATAAATAAATTTTGATTTTCCAAGGCAGAACTTTCATACGTCTAATTTTTACACCAATAAATCTATTTTTCTACGACTGATTTAGAATGTAAGCAAATACACACACTTTTTAAACACAGAATGAATTCTAGCTCTAGATACGGTATGAATATTCCGTATCTATATATATATATATATTACCATGAATTTAATTAAATAATTTAATGCAATTTAAAGTTTTGCGTTAAAATTACATAAAGTTTATTAGTTTTTCTTAATATTTGACCAGTATTTTATCAATTTAGTTCAAAAATTAAAACTGCTCCATCTATAGTTAAATATTTAAACCTGGTATCTGTCACAAAAATCTGACATAACCTTCAATTTTTGCATTATAATTTGTAAATATGTGCTAAAATTAAATAAAAACTTTTTTAACTACTGAATTAATAAAATTATTAAATAACATTAATTGCTTTATTTAAAAATATGTGTTTTGTTGCATTAACAATGTCGAGTCACAAAAAACATTGTTTTTAACATTTCCCGCATCTTAAAGCCATACAATGTTTCATATTTGCAGTCGAAGAAAAAGTATAGTCTACAACACGTATGGAATAGTCATTCCGCGCTCGCGGGACCGTCATACTCGCCTGCCGGCTCGTATGACAAACTTTCCGCTCGCTCGGTATATTGTCTATTCCATACTAGTTATAGAATATAATATTCTACATGCATATTTTTAAATTTGGGCCATTGAAATTGTTGGGAGGCAATGTCGTAGATGTTTTTTTTCTATAGGGGGGTAATACCAATATCTTAGATATTTTAAAAAATTAAAAAATTAAAAATTAAAAAAAAAAGTCAAATTTATATTTTTTTTATACGATAATGCATTAAAAAAAAAGTATATTTTTTCCTATGGGGGGGATAATTACATTCATTAACCCCCTTATCTACGCCCTTTTAAAGTGCAAAATACGAGAATTCAAAAATGCATACTTGGGTACTTTTTGTAAAGTAAAATAAAAAAATCCAGTTACTTTTGTAGAAAATTGAAAATGTTTACATATAAAAGTGCAATTTTTATGCCAGCCTATCCAATATTTCTCCATATTTTGATATTTAGGCTATTTAAAATTTGTAGGGTTGTTATAACAGACAGTGGGTTAATTATAATTACAAGGATGCAAGGTGCAATGTCCTATTAATACATTTAAAATTTTTACGGTTATGCAAATTTTCTAGTTAAGTTTCTAATTCATTTGCTACGGTTATTATACGTGACTCTTCGCAGCAGAAACAGAATAATAGTTATTCATGGTACTAGTGGGTAAAGTAAGATATTGCCCATGAGAAAATTAACCTGCAAGGCGTAAGCCAAGCAGGTTAATTTTCGAGTGGGCAATATCGGTTAACCCATGAGTGCCATACAAGGTTTTATCCAATAAATAGCTTAGGAATTCAGATTTTTATTAAAAATTTTAATGACATTTACAAGAAAATAATTTGACAAGTGACAGTTGAGTGGGTAAAATAATTATCCACTCAATAAAGTAAAAGCCACGCGGGGGTTATTATTGAGTTTATCTATTTAAAATAAAGCTGGTAATTGTCTTATTATCTGTATGTATTGGATAATAGTTATTTATGGTACGTGGGTAAAGTAAGATATTGCCCATGAGAAAATTAACCTGCAAGGCGTCAGCCAAGCAGGTTAATTTTCGAGAGGGCAATATGGGTTTACCCATGAGTCCCATACAAGGTTTTATCCAATAAATAGCTTAGGAATTCATATGTTTATTAAAAATTTTAATGACATTTACAAGAAAATAATTTGACAAGTGACAGTTGAGTGGGTAAAATAATTATCCACTCAATAAAGTAAAAGCCACGCGGGGGTTATTATTGAGTTTATCTATTTAAAATAAAGCTGGTAATTGTCTTATTATCTGTATGTATTGGATAATAGTTATTTATGGTACGTGGGTAAAGTAAGATATTGCCCATGAGAAAATTAACCTGCAAGGCGTCAGCCAAGCAGGTTAATTTTCGAGAGGGCAATATGGGTTTACCCATGAGTCCCATACAAGGTTTTATCCAATAAATAGCTTAGGAATTCATATGTTTATTAAAAATTTTAATGACATTTACAAGAAAATAATTTGACAAGTGACAGTTGAGTGGGTAAAATAAATAATTATCCACTCAATAAAGTAAAAGTCATGCGGGGGTTATTATTGAGTTTATCTATTTAAAATAAAGCTGGTAATTGTCTTATTATCTGTATGTATTGGATAATAGTTATTTATGGTACGTGAGTAAAGTAAGATATTACCCATGAGAAAATTAACCTGCAAGGCGTCAGCCAAGCAGGTTAATTTTCGAGAGGGCAATATCGGTTTACCCATGAGTGCCATACAAGGTTTTATCCAATAAATAGCTTAGTAATTCAGATTTTTATTAAAAATTTTAATGACATTTACAAGAAAATAATTTGACAAGTGACAGTTGAGTGGGTAAAATAATTATCCACTCAATAAAGTAAAAGCCACGCGGGGGTTATTATTGAGTTTATCTATTTAAAATAAAGCTGGTAATTGTCTTATTATCTGTATGTATTGGATAATAGTTATTTATGGTACGTGGGTAAAGTAATATATTGCCCATGAGAAAATTAACCTGCAAGGCGTCAGCCAAGCAGGTTAATTTTCGAGAGGGCAATATGGGTTTACCCATGAGTCCCATACAAGGTTTTATCCAATAAATAGCTTAGGAATTCATATGTTTATTAAAAATTTTAATGACATTTACAAGAAAATAATTTGACAAGTGACAGTTGAGTGGGTAAAATAAATAATTATCCACTCAATAAAATAAAAGTCATGCGGGGGTTATTATTGAGTTTATCTATTTAAAATAAAGCTGGTAATTGTCTTATTATCTGTATGTATTGGATAATAGTTATTTATGGTACGTGAGTAAAGTAAGATATTACCCATGAGAAAATTAACCTGCAAGGCGTCAGCCAAGCAGGTTAATTTTCGAGAGGGCAATATCGGTTTACCCATGAGTGTCATACAAGGTTTTATCCAATAAATAGCTTAGGAATTCATATTTTTATTAAAAATTTTAATGACATTTACAAGAAAATAATTTGACAAGTGACAGTTGAGTGGGTAAAATAAATAATTATCCACTCAATAAAGTAAAAGTCACGCGGGGGTTATTATTGAGTTTATCTATTTAAAATAAAGCTGGTAATTGTCTTATTTTTCGAGGATTTAATGAACGCCATTGCAAATTTGCAACGAATCCGTATATTAGGCCTAGATCATTGTTAAAATGTGATCCAATAAACATTTTATAAGTTTATAATTTTTTAAGTGTTACGTAACATTTTCACTGAACCCCCCCCCCCCCCTCTGTAACGCGGCGTAACGTTTTTGAGACCCTCCACCCCCCTAGAGCGTTACGTAATAATTGAACGTTTCTTAAATCGACGAATTATGTTTATCTTCACGGCATATTTTATTATTATTATTAAATAATAATTATTAAATAATTATCCAACTAGCATGAAAAATTGATTTTTTTTGCAATATGTATTGATTAATATTTGTATTATGATAATTATGTAATCTTACAAGATTATAGAAAAACGAACAAATTTTTCGTAATAATTTAATAGTATATTAAAGTACTAGTTTCATAACATACGTTTTTAGCGCACGAGTACAAGTTTAGAAAACGAGCCGCTTGCGGCGAGTTTTCTAAAGTACTAGTGCTCTAAAAACGTGTTATGCAATGAGTGCTTTATACAATTTTTTCTATTTTGCTCTCAAATTTAAAAAACTTACATTTAAATTGATGACTGATTTAGGGATTTTTGTTTTGGGTTGGCATTACAGTTTACACTATGTTTAAAATTCTAAGAACAAGTGATATTTTGATATATTTTACAGTCATCTCTTCTTTTTTCACTGCAATTAACCAGTCCACAATTTTAAAACGGTAAAAAATAACCCAAACACAAAATTTTGTAAAAAATTAAACTTTAAATTGACATTGACATTTGCACGCAAAACGTCAAGAGATTGACTTTTGTATGTTGCCAACCCAACAGAAAAAAAAGTAGAGACCTCTTATGGGCATATAAGAACACGCAAAATGCGTGTGATTATGAGCTTATAAGAGTCGCAAAATAGAAAAAAACAATTACTCCATCAGGGTACGTACTCAAGTTTTTCATTTTCTAATGCACGCATTGCTTTTAATTTTTCGTTTTACTTTGTTTTATTGTTTCAAATACTTTCATTTTAATGTTTGTTTAACAGATGCATTAAATGTTTAGCTTTATTGATTACCCATTAATGCTATTTCCTTTTTTTTATTATAGAACATACACGATTAATTAATTTATAAAATAAACATATTGTGTAGATATGTAATGCTACGCATTCCATTATATACTATTAACACCGTGTTATAATGGCGATTTCTCCCGTTAGATTAGACAGGGACAAAAGTTCTACCCAAAAAGGATAGAAGACATACATACACTCCTACTTCCACCCAACCAAACAAATTCTGTATTTGTTCTTTGTTGAACAAATACAATATTTACTTGGCCGGGCGAAAAGTGTTACTATATTATTTTTATTAAAGAAATTACTGGCGCCATCTAAATTTTAGTAGAATTATCTTATTCTACAGATTCACATTAGCTATGTTCGTTCGTGCCGCTAAATGCTACACTTTCCGGCCAACCAAATAAATACTGTATTTGTTGTATGAAAAACAAATACAGTATTTATTTGGTTGGCTGGAAAGTGTAGCACAAATGAGATAGAGATAGGGTAGACGTCTTTTGTTTCATAATTCTAGTTGTAGAGAGCTCCATTAGAGTCACTCGATCGGTTGTTGCTTTGTGTAGTTTGTGTGTTAGTTTGTTTTGGTGGTTGGTTTCATAATTCTAGTTGTAGAGAGCTCCATTAGAGTCACTCGATCGGTTGTTGCTTTGTGTAGTTTGTGTGTTAGTTTGTTTTGGTGGTTGGTTTCATAATTCTAGTTGTAGAGAGCTCCATTAGAGTCACTCGATCGGTTGTTGCTTTGTGTAGTTTGTGTGTTAGTTTGTTTTGGTGGTTGGTTTCATAATTCTAGTTGTAGAGAGCTCCATTAGAGTCACTCGATCGGTTGTTGCTTTGTGTAGTTTGTGTGTTAGTTTGTTTTGGTGGTTGGTTTCATAATTCTAGTTGTAGAGAGCTCCATTAGAGTCACTCGATCGGTTGTTGCTTTGTGTAGTTTGTGTGTTAGTTTGTTTTGGTGGTTGGTGGTTAAGGGTTTTTGGGGTTTTCAGGCGAAAACTACTAGAAACCCATACGGTTAACCACCAAAACACTAGACAAAGTAACAACTGATCAAGTGAGCCTACGAACAGACGGATATTTTCAAAGTTTCTTATTTTTCCATGAAACACATTTGTAGGTATCTAAGATTTTTTTAGGACGTATTATACTATTCTAGCGCTCGCGCGTTGTGAATAGTATAATAAAAGTAGAGCGACAGGTACTTTAAATGTTTAAAAAGTCATGCTGGATACGGAAATAATAAAGGGCTGTTGCCTCCAATATAATTCGAACTTTCAGAGTTGTTCCAAATAGTGTATTATGCACCTAGTATGCGAACTAAGTCTTTAGCGTTCGAGACTGAAGTTTTTTTGCTGAGACGGAGTCGAGGCAAAAAATCAGTCGAGAACACTTTAGACAGTTCGCATACGTGGTGTATATACTATTTTTTCTACTACCTAAAGCTAGTAACTTCAAATATCAGTTAAAAATAAAGTTTAAAAAATATTTTGACAGCTGTCAGTTTGTTAAATAAGTTGAAAAAAGTTGGTAGTTGCCTCAAAAATGTTTCATTATTGACCGTCGTCAATAAACAATGCTTAACAACGGTCAATAATAAATGAGTTCACTGATTTTATTGGTTGCCAAGGTAAACAAGCCTTGACAACGGTAGATAATATGTAACCTAGCACTTAATTAGGTAGTAGAAAATATTCATTAAAACTGCGGCAGAAAGACTTAAATAATTTGATAAACAGTTGCAGTGGCGTACCATGCAAGTCCTAGAAGATGGGGTAAAAAACATAGTTGTACATTATTTGTTGCTGTTAATACGAAAAAAAAATAAGCATTCTTAAAACAATCAAAAGTAGAGAATGTTTAAGCTTCAAAACAAAAAAAGAATCAGTCAAATCCTTTAATTAGTTTTCGAAATATTTGAATTTAAAAAATGTCAATTTTTTAGTTGTCCGGAATTTAATGCGCGGCAGTGTATTTACTTTTTTTCTAATACTAGAACAACCCTTGTTCTAGTCCTAGTTAGACCTAACCTCCAAGTCTACTGGTTTCATCCATATGTTAACCCGGTGCACATATGATAGGAAATGCACGGTGTTAACGGCCGATCAGGTGTGACAGGTGGTTTTTAAATGACAAGTGCCTCGTGCCGTGGATAGTTTTCCCGCCCCATTAGAGATATGGTCGTTAGAAGAAAGGGATTAAAAACGCGTTTCTTATCTTTTTTTACATAATAGGTGGATGTTTTCCCTCGTGTTTTTTAAGCGCTTGGATTAACGGGCAATAAAAGTCGTTAACACAAACTGTATTATCTGTACTATCTACTCAAACCAACGAACTAATAACTCTTTTCTCTAGAATACGCATACCGTTAATATAAATTATCGCCAACATCTCGGTTTGTTTGTAAACAAATAGTAGGTATATTCAGGCCTGAACAATAACAATAACCAGTAACTGTTATTGTTGTCTCTGTTAGAACAAAGCTGTGCGAGTAAGATAGAGGAATGTATATGTTGGCTACGTTTTTGTCAGTTTTTACGAATGAAATGCCTATTCTAGAGAGAAGAGTTATTAGTTCGTTGACTCAAACCTAAACATTATCCACCGTGTACATATTGGTAGTCAGATTTTTAAATAGTATTTTATGCACCTAGTCTTTGGTGTTCGAGACTGAAGTTTTTTTGCTGAGACGGAGTCGAGGCAAAAAAATCAGTCTAGAACACTTAAGACAGTTCGCATACATGGTGCATATACTATTTTTTCTACTACCTAAAGCTAGTAACTCCAAATATCAGTTAAAAATAAAGTTTAAAAATTATTTTGACATAGCTGTCAGTTTGACAAGTAAGTTGAAAAAAGTTAGTAGTTTTCTCAAAAATGATTCATTATTGACCGTCTTCAATAAACAATGTTTAACAACGGTCAATAATAAATAAGTTCTCTGATTTGATTGGTTGCCAAGGTAACCCAGGTAGCAAGGGATGTTATATTACAAGAAATTAACATCACTTTTGGGTGTATTTTTAAACTAAATCATAACATCACATAATATTGAAAAATAACATGTATTTAACATCACATTTGCAACGTAACACGTGTGACGTCACAACCATGTTATTAAATAACAAATATTTAGCAACGCTGTGAATATATCGCATGTCACATATTAACGTGGCTTTCACGTGAATGTCATGTTATTTTGCTTCTCACCGACGTTCGAAGCAAAAAAATCGATATAAGATGATGTTGATAGAGTAAATTATTATAAGGAAATTGTATACACATTATACGATTTCCAATGGATAGGGGGCTCTGCCGGGCTTCTCAGCTTGAGAATCTCAAGACCACGGACACGGATTAAAGGATATATTCTCCGCTTAATCTGCAATTTCGTATTTAGAATCTATCTGTTTCAATCTGTGATTGTTTCAATTACTGATTGATTTTAAATCCGATTTTTTTATAGGGTTATAGCGTTTTTAATGGTTTTAATTTAGAAAAAGCTAATATCCTAAAATATTATTTAAATATTAAAGTAACGGCATCCATAAGATATTAGATATAACAGGAATGTGGATTTATGATGTCACAAACACGTTATTTTCGGGATGTCATTGTGTGATGTTATTAGGGGCGGACTTAGGACATCCCCAAAATGCTACATTCTTGTTAAATGAGACTACAATCTTAACATCACATGTCACATATTAACGTGACTTTCACGTGAATTTCATGTTATTTTGCTACCTGGGAAACAAGCCCTGACAACGGTAGATAATATTTAAGCTAGCACTTAATTAGGTAGTAGAAAAAAAAATAGTCGTAGATTTGTAAATTTTTATTTTGGTCGTATTTTTTTATTATTTACAATAGAAGAAAAATTTAAAAACCACTTAAAGGGTAAAATAAAATTATACAAAAAAACAATTTATTATCATTTTAAAAATACAAATAACGGCATTAAACCATTACTTATAACTCCACTTAATGGCGATTTCTCCCGTTAGATTAGACAGGGATAAAAGTTCTACCCAAAAAGGATAGAAGACATACATACACTCCCACTTCCACCCAACCAAACAAATTCTGTATTTGTTCTTTGTTGAACAAATACAATATTTACTTGGCCGGGCGAAAAGTGTAACTATATTATTTTTATTAAAGAAATTACTGGCGCCATCTAAATTTTAGTAGAATTATCTTATTCTACAGATTCACATTAGCTATGTTCGTTCGTGCCGCTCAGTGCTACACTTTCTGGCCAACCAAATAAATACTGTATTGGTTGTATGAAAAACAAATACAGTATTTATTTGGCTGGAAAGTGTAGCACAAATGAGATAGAGATAGGGTAGACGTCTTTTGTTTCATAATTCTAGTTGTAAAGAGCTCCATTAAAAACAGTTCTGTATCTTGTCTACAATTATTTTTATTCATCAAAAAAAAAAAAAAGTCTTCGTAGACCATTTTTTTTTAGAATAATATGTAAATTTTAATAACAGATGAAGGAAATATATTTTTTAATGGTTTTTTGATTTGGGTGATTTTTTAACTGTTTTTTTGTACAAATGTGTCATGTATTTTATTTGGTTTTTATAACAACAGTTGGTTAATAAGGTTTTTAGGTTAAAGCGTTATTTTTGGGTTAGGTACCAAGGGTTCGCTAGGTGTGGTATTTTTTAAAAGATTTTATTTATTTACCTATGGTCTGTTTCTTTAAGCAAGATAAATTAAAAATTAAAAAGTTTCTATGAGCATTACTCCCAAAATTTAATAGTTTACGTTCAATTAATTTTGTAACGCAAATTTTGATCATTTTGAACCCCCACCCCCCCTGTAACGCTATTTTCCTATACCATTAACAGGGGCGTGACACTCCAAAATAACCCCGACCCTCCCTAGGAGCATTACGTAATACTTGAACGTTCCCTTTATGGCAGAGAATTTTTAGGATTTCGAATACTTCTTGCAGTTTTCGAAAAAAAATTGGACTTTTTCACTCTAAAATTTGATTTCAGCGCCCAACAATATGTAAATTACGTTTTTTTTTATGTGGGCCTGTGTTAATTCTGACAATATGACGATATTAGTTATTTATGGTACTAGTGGGTAAAGTAAGATATTGCCCATGAGAAAATTAACCTGCGAGGCGTCAGCCAAGCAAGTTAATTTTCGAGAGGGCAATATCGGTTTACCCATGAGTGCCATACAAGGTTTTATCCAATAAATAGCTTAGGAATTCATATTTTTATTAAAATTTTTAATGACATTTACAAGAAAATAATTTGACAAGTGACAGTTGAGTGGGTAAATAATTATCCACTCAATAAAGTAAAAGCCACGCGGGGGTTATTATTGAGTTTATCTATTTAAAATAAAGCTGGTAATTGTCTCATTATCTGTATGTATTGGATAAAAAATATTACTTGAGGCCTATCCAGAATCTCGAATAACTAGCATAATTCATAACATACGATGCCGTGATTGGCTTGATGTGCCGTCATGTATCTCGTGCGCTGGCTTATAAAGTTATGTTAGGCTTGCATAAGAGCATGTGGATAGGCACTTTATACAGGGTGTTCCAGAACTCGCGTACCGAAATTTAAGAGGTAATTCTACATCCAAAAATATGAAAAAAAGTCTCTATAAAGGTTGGTCCGGAAATGAGCCCTAAGGGATCTAGGGCCCTTTAAAATTGTAATAAAAATAAGGTTTTTAATTAATAACTCGAGTACCGTTTAAGCTAGAGCGGCGAGCTTTTGCATGTATACTAGTATTAATAAGGGCAATAAGTTTATGTTAATTTATTTTTTTAATTTATCCAGAGGCGTGCCCAGACGGACAAAATATATGAGGGTTAAAACATTTTTGCCCCAAACTTTTCTATGTGTATGTTTTTTGGATTTGTTGTAAAAAATATAGATTTCTAGAGTAAAAATACATATAAAATATCATATAGTGTAACACTGTAGGAGCAACCGTTATCAACAAAAAAATGCAATTAAGAGGAAGTAACATTTTGTGGCACCAAAAACATTACTTTTTAAAAGGCTATTACTCCTTTAATATTAAATTTAGGTGTTTTGGTGTATAATACTTTTTTGCTCAGTTTTAAATGAAGAATCACCCTGCAGCATTAAAATTTTATTGGTGCTTTTTTTCGTTCCCCATTCAATACGTCATCTTCGAAGGGCCGTAGCTCCCTTAGGGCTCATTTCCGGACCAACCTTTATAGAAACTTTTTTTCATATTTTTGGATGTAGAATCACCTCTTAAATTTCGGTACGCGAGTTCTGGAACACCCTGTATATATGTTTTAAGTTTAAATAGAAAAATGAAAAAGGTGGATTAATAAAAACAAAGAATATTCAATAATTAAATGTTTATTAATATCCAAATTATACACGGAAAAAAAAAATTATAGCTAGGAGCGCTATAACACACATACCAAGCAAATTATAATCGCTTATTCTATAAATACAAGGCTTTCTCTTACAATTATGGCAGTCAGTGTAAAAATTTATATGAAATACTTTAATTGTTTAGTGAATAATAAAATATAACAAATAGTATGGCATTTATAGCTTAAATAGATTTAATTATTGTCCGTGCTAATAATTTTTATAATATAATAAAATTTCTGTAAATTTATAATAGTGCCTGTAATAAATATAATCGTGTCTGTAATATATATAATCGTTTCCAATTTATTTTTAACATTATTAGTTATTGTGTCCCTTATAATCTATAGCTTATATCACTATAATTTGCCACTGTTACCAAATATCTTATAATGTATAGCGCAGAGCCCACTAATTTCTTTCCGTGTATGGCAAAAAAATATATTCCCGCTTATAAACAAATTATTGTATATAATTATAATAAACTTGTTATATAAAAAAATTATAAAAATATTATTAGTAAAAGTAGAAAAAAAAATACACTAAATTCCAAAAAAAGTGACACATCTAAAATTTTGCCCTAATTTTATGTCCAATAATAATAATCGTTTGGACTTTTCGATTGTAACGATTTTTTTTTTTTTTAATTATTTATTTATTTATTATTATTATTTATTTAGAGCAGTTACACAGAGGCATGGAGAGCCCCAAATAAGCTTTATGCTTGAGCTAGGGGCTCTCCATTAATTTTGACAACAAATAAATATACAAACAGGAACATATCGCAGAAGTAGATTTCAATCACTGTAAATTTTTCAATAGGATTTCAGATCATATCTCCATTTCTTCACTATTCCTTCTTCTTAGTTTACAGACAATACTTTTTAGGCCATAATTAATTTAATTTTGATAAAATAAATATTTTTAGAAACTTATATATAAGTTTATAATGTCATTATAATGACAATTATTCTTTAAGTTTTTATTAAGCCCAAAAATGTAAAAATCTATCGGGTTGATGTTTGTTTGTTCGCAAAAGGGTTCACGTGACATCCATAACTTTTTATCAAATAAGCCTAATACCGACTAAAAATGATTAGAAAGAATAAGAACAAAAGAAGAATAATTCTACAAATTAAAAAAAAATCGTTACAGTTGAACAAACGGTTCAGAAGTTTTAATCATAATAATAATATATTTTTTCACCACCAGCCTAAAAGCACATCTTTATTACTGTTCTTTTCATTGGTAGAAATATTATTTCTCTACCTATGACGTCAAAGGTTCTAAAAATAATGAAATTGCACCATGGTTAATAATGAATTTTTATTCAGCTGTTTTGGCATCTGACGTTTCACTTAATTAATAAATCACATTGCTATTTACAAGTGTCTTTAGGCACCAAATTTATTTATTGCATGATAAATTAAAAAATATTAACTAAATTAGCACCTAAAAACATGTTTTACAAAAAACACTTCGAAAAGTGAAAATCATTGGTCCATCATATTCAACCATAGACTATACAACCCATATATTACCATCATAGATTACTAGAGGTACAACCCCCATATTATTGATTTTTGAGGCAATAGATTCTCCCTCACAGTTTTCGCCTGTCCCCTTATTTCTGGGGGAGTGCCAGAATCATCACTTTGCATTTCACTTTCCATTTTTATATATTTTATTATACAACACGGAAACACTTTAACTTAATAATTTCAGCAGATCACCAGAAAAATTCTGCCAGAAATGTCAAGTTATTCATTTGTTTTTTAATGGCCGCGAACGGCCAGCGTGATATTTTAAATTTATAAGCTTTTTCATTAAATTTCAGTAAAATAAATAAATAAATAAATAGCTAATTAATTGTACTGGTAGTGAAAAAAATACTATATTTTCCACGTGAGTGAAGATTTAACATTTTAGACCGCGTCTTGCGGGATTCGCGCTAACGCGCTCATCCCGCAATTTGACGCAGGTCAAAAATGTTAAACTTCTCTCACTTGGTAAATAATATACTATTATTCCGACCTTCAAGCCATATGTATCAAAATAACAAAGAACTTTTACCTCAAGAAGGAACATGATGAAATCTACCGTATGCTTTGTTTGAAGCGTAAACCAACTACGGTGAGGGGCTGGTGGGTGAGTGAGTGACTATTGTTTACACTTAGTACGCGTAAAGAGAGAGAAACAATGTATAAACTCACAGTCTAATGTCATAAAATGACTGACAGGGGTACAGTGTTGCCGATTGGAAACATATGCTTTGGATATTTTATGGTAAATTTTAAGAAACATTAATTCTGTATGAGTTTTATATAAACTAGTAGTTTAATTTTAATATATTTCAATATCATATATTATTAAACATAATTATAGTATACACAATAAAGTTTTTTACATTTTTAATTTGAGTATAATGATTTGAACTCATGATAAGGTGGAAACTACGCAACATCGCTACTAGGTAGCCTGAAAGTCGACTAGCGACATCTACATTTTAAACCACAAAGCTGTATCGCGTTTCTGTTAGTAAATAAACAAACAAAAAGATGACACCTTCATAAACATTGGTCTGAAATTACTTCTTGAGGTAAAAGTTCTTTGCAAAATAACAAAAATGAAAAATGTACAAGTTATTCAACATCAAACTTGAGCAGAATTTTAGGAGTGTAACTTTATTTTGGAGTTCAGTGTACAACAAAGAAAATTATTTAAATTTAGTCATTCTATTAACTTAATTAAATTGTAAATATAATTAGGTATATCTATATTATTTTATAAAAAAATATATATTTTCGTAGTATCTAATATAAGAGATCCAAAAAAGCAAAAACCAAAAACTAGGAAAATTACTAAATAGGTGTTTTAAAAGAAAGTTAATATTATACCCTTCTTGTATGATAAAAATCATATGAGCTCTCTATAGGCCCTATTAATAATAGGGCCTATTGCAGGGCTATTAAAGCCCTTATAGGGAAATGACTAAAAAAAAATGACTATACAGAAGATTCAGTGGCAGGCCTGAAATCAGTGGCAGTTAGGGCCAAAACCTGTTCACATACCTTTTTGTAGCACCAGGAATCTCCCTTTAGCCTTTTCCGTCTAATGCCAACAAAAGGATGCTCCCCAAACAACTCCTTGTTGTCCTTTTTCTTATTATTCTGCAAGGTACCAAAACTAAAGGGTCCTTTTTTATCTTTGATCGTGGTGGGGGTGCTGAAGTTTAAGGGGCCTTTTTTCAGGGTTTTCGTGGGCGACGTTACGTCTTCTGCTGATGGAGTTTTAACATGTTGCTGGCCCATGGATGGGACGTAGCAGATTTCCAATTCAAAAGAACACCCACCGTAGCGGCCTATGACGTTTGGTTCTAGTTTACCTCGAATAATAAACCTGAAACAAAAGAGACAGATTGATTTTGGATTTAGGAAATTGTTGACTCTAAAATACACTTAATACTATTATGCATAGATTACGCGAACCTAATTTTCAGTGCACAAGAGTGCGTATTTTTTACAAGGCAGAGCCAAAAAAACCCAAAAATTATCTTCAGTTTTATTTTATTAATTTGACGTTTTTTGTTTGACGTTCACTTATTTTCTGACAGCAGATATGTAAAATCAACTAGTGTTACTTTCCGACCGCTGTCATGGCAACGGATGGAAGCACTAACTACTAACTAAGTCGTAAAAAGGCATTTGTTGTTATCTCTTATAGTTTACTTTATTTTACCCTATTTTACCGCACTATGGACAGAATTTTAAATGTTTTAAATTAAGTTATGCCAAAATATGGTTCTGTTAAGCATAAAGGGTGTATACTGTATTAAAGGCATTTGTTAACACACAACCTATTTGGGGGGTAGCCAAAATATGAAATCTCTACAGCCTTTAATAACGCGAGAAACGGGGTACTAAGTGTATGAATTTTGGTGGTTACGTAATAAATGAACGTTCCCCTACATATTTGAACTTCAATTCATTTTCAGATTTTTTTACCACGCCCAATAACAATGTATTTTCAAAAACTGGTTATTTTTTAATGGAACATTTTAATCGAATATACCATGACTGACTTGCGTCACAAATTTTAAAGATGTTTATTTTATTTAATTTCCAACTGCGATTTTGTGTATTGAATTTAAGAATTTCATTCATAAATTCTTGTAGATACACAATGTCTTCTACGAAACGTATTTTAACTCTTTTTATTTAGTCCAGTCAAATAATAAATGTAAAATGCAATAAATATACACGGGCTGATATTTTAAAGGGTAGTAGTGGATACAAAGAACTTTTACCTCAAGAAGGAGCATGATGAAATCTACCGTATGCTTTGTTTGAAGCGTGAACCAACTATGGTGAGGGGCTGGTGGGGAGTGACTATTGTTTACACTTAGTACGCGTAAAGAGAGAGAAAGAATGTGTAAACTCACAGTCTCATGTCGTAAAATGCCGATTGGAAACAACGTTGGATATTTTATTGTAAATTTTAAGAAACATTAGTTCTGTATGAGTTTTATATGAACTAGTAGTTTAATTTTAATGGATTTAAATATACTATATTATTAAACATAACTATAGTAAACACAATAAAGTTTTTTAAATTTTTAATTTAAGTATAATGATTTGAATTCATGATAAGGCGGAAACTACGCAACATCGCTACTAGATAGCCTGAAAGTCGACTAGCGACATCTACATTTTACACCACAAAGCTGATCGCGTTTCTATTAGTAAATAAACAAACAAAAAGATGACACATTCATAAACATTGGTCTGAAAATACTTCTTGAGGTAAAAGTTCTTTGAGTGGATAGTAACAGAACACCCGGTGACTTGCGTAAGGGATGTCCGCTATCTTGAATTTTAGGGGCTAGTGCTGTTATCTCGCTAAATATGCATCTTACTATAAAAATGCATATAACCCTTTTTTGTTAAGGAAAACAATTCCAAAATTTTTTGTTGGGATCATTTTTTTATTATATTAATAACAATCGAGTTATAAATATTCCAAAATATCTATGTTGGGTTATAAGCAAACTTGTAGCTCTTGAAATTCTCTATAAGTTTTGTATATTATACATTTTCATAATTATTAATTTATTATGTTACAGTGGGCGCTGAAAGTCGAGTAGTGCCCTCTGTAACCGTACCAAAGTATCTATAAAAATTTATAATATACAGAGTGGTCCTAAAGTCACCCCCCCCCCCTCTTTTAACTTTTGAACGAGTTGAGATATCGACTTCAAATTTAGAACTCTTAAATAAGACAACTTAAAATATCTTTTAGCATATATTTGATATTTTCAGCTCTTAAAATGTGGGCAGGGGGGCATGGGGGGACATTTTTTTAAATGTAAAGGGGGGTCGTGTGATACATTATTTTAAAGCTTATAAAATTCTCTATTTAAACTAACATTTTCAAATGTTTTAAAAATGTTTTTTAAGGTTTTGATTTTTCAATTTTTTGTGCTAAAACATTCGATTTTTTAAGTTTTTTTTATAAATTTTTATTTATGTCAACTAAAATTAGTTTAAAAGTATAATTAACATTTTTTTATGATGAAATTAGGCATTTTTAAAAAAATATTTGTTTTTTTTATAGGAATTTTGACATTAATACCCATTTTCAACCCCATTTTAAACCCAAAAATTTTTTTTAATTTAAAAATATAAAAGTTAAATGTAAAATTTTATAAGCTTTAAAATGATGTATTACACGACCCCCCTTTCCATTTAAAAAAATGTGCCCCCATGCCCCCCTGCCCACATTTTAAGAGCTGAAAGTATTAAATATATACTAAAAAATAGTTTAAGTTGTGTTATTTAAAAGTTCCAAATTTGAAGCCGATATCTCAACTGGTTCAAAAGTTAAGAGAGGGGGGGACTTTTGGACCGCTCTGTATGAAACTTATATACAGGGTGTATTTGAAATAGGGTCGGAAATTTTAACAAGTGATTCTAAATAATAAAATATGACATATAACATAAACATAAACATATGTCTAAAAATGCGTCATAAGGGAGCTACGCCCCTTTGAAATTGGCTAAAAAAATCGGTTTTTATTTAATAACTCAGGAACCCTTTGGGATATATTAACGAGGTTTTGCACGTGAATTAATCCTAATAAGGCCCATCTTTGTATGTTATTTTCACGTACTTATTTAAACCAGGGGTGTGCGAAACGGGGGGGCCTTATTAGTTTTTTGTCCCAAACTTTTTTCTGTGTAACTTTTTTGCATTTTTATTTTTGAAATATGATTCCTCAGGTCAAAATACATAAAAAAGGTACTCTTGTTGTAATACTGCAGGATTAACCGTTTTCCAGAAAAGTTCATTTGAAGGGAAAATTTCACGGTTCGAGGACGAAAAATTAAATACTAAAATGTCGAAAACCAAAATTTTAATGATGCAATGTTATTCTACATCAAAAACTAAGAAAAAAAGTCTCCGTACATGTAGGTCGAAAAAACGCTTTTAAAGCTACCATAGCCCTTTAAAAATGGTGCATATTTAGGAGACCATAGCTCCATTAGGATTCATTTTTGGAAGTTCCTGTATATGAGTTTTTTTCTTACTTTTTAATGTACCTTCGCCCTGCATCATTAAAATTTTGGTTTTCAACATTTTAGTATTTAATTTTTCGTCCTCGAACCCTGGAATTTCACCTTCAAATGAATTTTTCTCGAAAACGGTTAATCCTACAGTATTACAACAAGAGTACCTTTTTTATGTATTTTGACCTGAAGAATCATATTTCAAAAATAAAATTGCAAAAAAGTTACACAGAAAAAAGTTTGGGACAAAAAACTGATAAGCCCCCCCCCCGTTTCGCACACCCCTGGTTGAAATAAGTACATGAAAATAACACATAAAAACGGGCCTTGGTAGGATTAGTTGACGTGCAAAACCTCGTTGATATATCTCAAAGGGTTCCTGAGTTATTAAATAAAAACCGATTTTTTTAGCCACTTTCAAAGGGGCGTAGCTCCCTTATGACGCATTTTTAGACATATGTTTATAGGAACTTTTTGTCATATTTTATGATGTAGAATCATCTGTTAAAATTTCCGACCCTATTTCAAATACACCCTGTAGAATTTAAAGAGGTACAAGTTTGCTCATAACCACTTTTATGGACCGATAAATAATTTGGCTAAAAAATAAAAAAAAAGCAATTTCAACTCCAACATGGCTATTTTTGAATTAACTCGATTGAAATGATCCAAACAAAATTTGTTGGAAATTTCCTCCTTATCAAAATTGGTTATATGCATTTTTATCGTAAGACGCATATTAAGCAACGCACCGAGGGGTCCCGCAATAGGTTTTGGGTGCGTCGTCTCCTTCAAAATCGGAAGTCTTTTGCAATATTTCGAAAGATTTCCTAAGACTTCCTATAATTTTCAAAAACTTCCCGGACTTCTCAAAGATTTCCTAAGACTTCTTACGACTTCCTGAGATTTCCTAAGACTTCTTACGACTTCCTGAGATTTCCTGAGACTTCATGAGACTTCCTCCGACTTCCCAAAGATTTATAGTGACTTCCTAAAGACTTCTAACAACTTTCTGCAATCCGTGATTTTTAAATTTAGCCCGCGAATTTTTTATTCAGGGATTTATTGTTAAAGTTAGTTTTCGGATCAGATTATTTTATAAGGACCTAATTTAATAATAATAATTATAATTATCATAATTATTATCACGGATAATGATTTACAGTGCCCGGGCAATTGCGAGCTATTATTATTCATCTTTTGTCATCTTTTTTAACTTTTATCATAGATTTACTAGCGTTGAGTTCTTGTGGAGTGGGGTCAGCCGTCTTGCAGCTGCTTCTTATCAATGCACTGCAGTGCTGAATTTATGCCCGCTTTTGCCCGAGGTATGATGATCATTCTGTGACTAAGTAAAAACATGAAACAATCGGTTTATTAAGGTTTATATTGTTTTCCGAAAATAGCAGTTCTGAATTGGTTCGGAACGTGCGCAGTTGCCATTGAGCACTGCCCAGTTGCAACTGCGCCAGTTCCGAACCAGTTTAGAACTGAGATTTTCGACAAAAAAACAAACCCAATGAATTCGTTCACTAAGTACATAAAGGGTTTAGGTGGGGGTCGAATACAGCGTTACACCATGTAGAATTTTAGTGAGAAATTATAAGAAATTGCGTTACGAGGTAGGAAGAGGTTACCTCTGGCCAAATTTTGCGTAATTTATGGTAGAAACTTGGGCAGACATTTATTTTTTTGTGTAATAAAACTATATCTCCTATTTATTTAAAAGTTTAATTATTTATTTTTATAGTTTAGTATAAAGTATAAACCTCCGTATAAACAAAAACACCTTAATTTTTAAAAATCGATCACTTTCTCGCGAAATAGATAAAATGAAGTGTGCTGCCGATATGCCGAAAACCACGCCACTTACACGGCGCGTGTGGAGGGGGGTAAATTACACCGTATTTTTCAAGTATTTTTATTAAAATAACGACTAAACGACTAAAGACTTCCCAGACTTCCTGAGACTTCCTGCGACTTCTCAAAGACTTCCCGGACTTTCCTAGTGACTTCCTAGACTTTCTGAGACTTCTCAAAAACTTCCCGGACTTCCTGAGACTTCCTAGAGACTTCCCAGACTTCCTGGCCAAGTGCGTCGTCTCCTTCATTATTGCGGGACCCCTCGCAACGCACCCCTAAAATTCAAGATAGCGGACACCCCTTACGCAAATCACCCGGTGAAAAACTAACAGGAATGTTCTGTTACCATCCACTACTACCTTTTAAAATATCAGCCCGTGTACATTTTTTGCAATTTACGTTTATTATTTGACTGGACTAATATATTTTAATTTTTTTTATTTCCGAATAAGGTTCAACAGCGTAACAAATTTTTTCGAAGGGCAGACATACATAAAGTGTGTGAATGAAAATGCGAGTGGTCACGCCAAAAGGGACCGGAACGAAAAGAATGTCCAGTATTGATTTACCATTTTGAAAATGTTCAAAATTTTGGAAAAGCCTTGTATTCGTGCAAAAATTTTCTCGCTCGGGGTTGTTTTTAGTGAACATTGGGGTGGGGCAAGGGGGCAAATGGGGAAAATACAATATTTTTTTTACAAAAATTTAAAAATTGCTATTATTGATATATACAGCCTGTTCCAGAACTCGCGTACCGAAATTTAAGAGGTAATTCTACATCCAAAAATATGAAAAAAAGTTTCTATATAAGGTTGGTCCGGAAATGAGCCCTAAGGGAGCTACGGCCCTTCGAAGATGACGTATTGAATGGGGAACAAAAAAAAGCACCAATAAAATTTTAATGCTGCAGGGTGATTCTTTATTTAAAACTGAGCAAAAAAGTATTATACACCAAAACAACTAAATTTAATATTAAAGGAGTAATAGCCTTTTAAAAAGTAACGTTTTTGGTGGCACAAAATGTTACTTCCTCTTAATTGCATTTTTTTTTGATAACGGTTGCTCCTACAGTGTTACACTATATGATATTTTATATGTATTTTTACTCTAGAAATCTATATTTTTTACAACAAATCCAAAAAACATACACATAGAAAAGTTTGGGGCAAAAATGTTTTAAGCCTCATATATTTTGTCCGTCTGGGCACGCCTCTGGATAAATTAAAAAAATAAATTAACATAAACTTATTGCCCTTATTAATACTAGTATACATGCAAAAGCTCGCCGCTCTAGCTTAAACGGTACCCGAGTTATTAATTAAAAACCTTATTTTTATTACAATTTTAAAGGGCCCTAGATCCCTTAGGGCTCATTTCCGGACCAACCTTTATAGGAACTTTTTTTATATTTTTGGATCTAGAATCACCTCTTAAATTTTGGCATGCCAGTTATGGATCACCCTGTATAATAATAGTTGTATGGGTTTTTAAGGTTTCTGAAATTGAATCTGATAATAAAATTTTTCTAACTCCACCCCCACGGGGGTGAGGGGGTAAATATTTTTTTTTACTTTTGTCAATATTTTCGTCACAATTGGTATAAAGGGGTTTTTGAGGTAAATAACACTAAATCTGATAATAAAAAAGTCCAAACTCCACATCCCTGAGGGGCGGGGGTAGTTTTCTTAAAAATTGGTATATTGGGGTTTTTGACGTCGCTTAAACTGAATCTTAGAATAAAAACTTTCTGAATCCACCCCCTGGGAAACGTTCAAGTATTACGTAACGCAAATTGTACCAAAATTTATACACTTCATACCCCGGTTCTCGCGTTATTATAAATTATATCATATTTTGGCTGCCCACCCTAATAGGAGGTGTGTTTGGACTTTTAAAAAATCCATTTCAAGCACGGAGGTAAAAAAATGGAAAAGCTTTTCTACTAGGCAGTGTATTTTTTCATAATAGCATTCTTTATAACAATATATTAACCAAGCAACATTTTTTTTTCAAATTTGGCGAAGGCGCGTGTGTATAAAGTAATCAGAAACTAGATGAAACGTTGCAAGCACCCTGTCAAAACATCGGCACTATTGTACACTAGAGCCATCTAGTTTGCAAATGTCAAACTAGGTGTTTTGTTTTATTTTAAATTCTGTATCTTTAAAACATTATATTCTAGCAAAAAACTGTATATAACATCTTTTATAGGGCTTAAAAAGAGCTTTTATTTAAAATATAATTTTTTGAAATCGGGTTATAAATATGTGAGATATGCTAAAAAAAACTTTTACTGCTTTAAACGCCAATATCTCGAAAACAATGCGTTTTAGGAAAACGTTGTTTATAAAAATTTTTGACCAATTTAAAATTATCTTTTATATAAGTGCTAAATTAACCAAATACAATAATAATTGCCTTAATTATAAACAAAAAACGCTAAAAATAGGAGTTTTACCCTATTTTTACCCCCCTTACCCCCAATCGTTTACCACCAAAATCTAATCAGCTCTTCGGAATACGATAAGAAACAATATGCAAAAAACCGATATCTCATGTAGAAATGGAGTTAGAGAGTTTACACCCAGACAGACAGACAGACAGACGGACGCAATTTTTTTTTTACTGATTTCGACTCAGAATGGTCTAAAACGTCGAGAAATGTGAAAAAAACGTGGTCAAAGATTTTGACTTTTC
>OY294046.1:1350515-1431571 GCA_958510825.1 Brachypterus glaber | reverse complement strand
AAAAGGTTTTTTTAGCATATCTCACATATTTATAACCCGATTTCAAAAAATTATATTTTAAATAAAAGCTCTTTTTAAGCCCTATAAAAAATGTTTTATACAGTTTTTTGCTAGAATATAATGTTTTAAAGATACAGAATTTAAAATCAAACAAAACACCTAGTTTGAAATTTGCAAACTAGATGGCTCTAGTGTAGTGTAGTGTAGTTTTGACAGGGTGCTTGCAACGTTTCATCTAGTTGTAATTTAAAAATAACAAATCGGCTGCCACTTTTCGTTTTGTTTAGTTATTAGCTGGTGGGCGTAAATGTGGAATAGACGTGCGAAAAATAACAAAGCTTATTAATTTGATTAACTGCGCCAACATCTTACTTAACAAATAACTAATTAGGTGCTAGTATGGCTGATTAGCGGATGAATTATGGCCATTTTGAGCAATTCGTTTTTGCCATCGTCATAGACTGGCTTAAAAATATCTGAAAAATTGGTAAAACACACGAAAACAAGATTCCTTGGACCAAGTCCACGTGTCTTTCGATGTTTAAAGCCATATTCTCTTGTTTCAAGTCTAGCATTTCTTTGAACCAAAGTCGATGTACTTGAGTGAAGAGCGCGGATCTTTATTCGAAACCCCGTGCCTTTTATTCAAGGACATTGACTTTTTCTTGTTCAAAGAAATGCCAGCCTGGAAACAAGAGAATATGGCTTTAAACGTATCAAAAAACACGCGAACATAATTTTCTATTTTCTATGAAAATCTGCAAAAACCTTAAAATCATGACAATCCTTAATATTTTAACAACTGAAAGATATATGAAAAAAAGTTTTAAACAAAATTTATAAGAGACTAATGAAAGCACAAAATGGGGTATATTCGCTATGGAGACAGGGCAAGGGGGTCAATTAAATAACTAAATTTACTTGTACCCTAAATAATTATTTAAAATTGCCTTGCCCTACACTGAAAAAAATGATCCTTTGCGGTAATGGCATATGAAATTAGGCCAAATGCTTCGCACTCTTGAATACGTCCAAAAGCGCCTTCTCTTAACATGAAAATATAATTAACTTGCCAAGATCTTTCTGATTTTTTAACTTAAATTTCTTTGATTTTGTGTAAAATGCAAGTGCACTTGTCTCAAAAGAATGATTCTTGGGCCAAAGTATTTAAAATTAGTTAATTTTTAACAATCTTAAAACAAGATAAATGGTTTTTGCCTCAAATGCGCCAGGTCCAAGAGAATTTTAAAAATATTTCAAAAGCGACACTTTTCTTGGGACAAGATAAATACTTTTGTTTGAAGATACAGATCTTTTAAGCTAAAAGAATAACTGCCAAGAGTGTTGACTACTTTGAGCTATTTTTTTCAGTGTACGTTATACGTTTGGAAGTGACTATTTGCACGTCCGACGTCCATGAAGCTATTTCCACGTCCAGTATTTTTTTGGCTGATGCTTAGGGATTTTAAGTCTTTTAAGGTATATTTTTCGTCAGAATTGTATTCTCCTCATTTAAATGGGGGGGGGGCTACTCGCCCCATTAGCATCAAAAACACCAAACAAAAGAAAAAACCAAAACAAACCAAAGAATTAGGTCATGTGACGTCGGACGTGAAAATAGCCACTTCGAATACGTTTTGCACTTACAATGGCGATTTCTCCCGTTAGATTAGACAGGGACAAAAGTTCTACCCAAAAAGGATAGAAGACATACATACACTCCCACTTCCACCCAACCAAACAAATTCTGTATTTGTTCTTTGTTGAACAAATACAATATTTACTTGGCCGGGCGAAGAGTATTATTTTTATTGAAGAAATTACTGGCGCCATCTAAATTTTAGTAGAATTATCTTATTCTACAGATCCACATTAGCTATGTTCGTTCGTGCCGCTTAGTGCTACACTTTCCGGCAAACCAAATAAATACTGTATTTGTTGTATGAAAAACAAATACAGTATTTATTTGGTTGGCTGGAAAGTGTAGCACAAATGAGATAGAGATAGACGTCTTTTGTTTCATAATTCTAGTTGTAGAGAGCTCCATTAAATACATAATAGTACTATTAATTGTTATTATAGAATACCTACTACTCTATATCAGCAAAAACAAAGTAGTTTAACGATTATATACAAAAACTAGGGATTATAATGGGATAAAAATCAAAATATACAGTTGCTATTTAAAATGCAAATAACACGCATTCTGGGTTTTTTTAATTATACTACCGTTTAGAATGACCAGTACTGAGAAAAGATGGCACATAATAAAGTTTTAGTTAAAAAAGGTATAATTGACCTGTTAGGTTTAATATAGATTTCTTATCCAAAGTTCTTCCTAAGAATATTTTACGATTATTTTAAAACATTCTAATTAGTATATTAAAGTACTAGTTTCATAACATACGTTTTTAGCGCACGAGTACAAGTTTAGAAAACGAGCCTCTTGCGGCGAGTTTTCTAAAGTTTTAGTGCGCTAAAAACGTGTTATGAAACGAGTGCTTTATACAATTTTTTCTATTTTGCTCTAAAATTAAAAAAAAACTTACATTTAAATTGATGACTGATTTAGAGATTTTTGTTTTGGATTGGCATTACAGTTTACACCATGTTTAAAATTTTAAGACAAATGATATTTTGATATATTTTATAGTCATCTCTTCTCTTTTTTACTGCAATTAACCAAGCCACAATTTTAACATGGCAAAAATAACCTAAACACAAAATTTTGTAGAAAATTCAACTATAAAGCGACATTGACATTTGCACGGAAAACGTCAAGCGATAGGCCAGGTCTGTTGCCAACCCAAAAGAACAAAAAGTACAGACCTCTTATGGGCCTATAAGAACACGCAAAATGCGTGTGATTATGAGCTTATAAGAGTCGCAAAATAGAAAAAGATATATTAAATACACTATTAAAATTGTAGATTGATATTATTTAATAATACAACAACGTTGTTGTAGTTTTTTGAGGAATGATAATTAATAAAGATGGGGACGATCAGTTGATTCTAATAAATGCTTTACCAAAATATTGAAAGTAGGCAGTTTGGGCTAAAATTTTTATATGCATAAGTATACTCAAGGATAAGCATGTCATATGTAATTTCTATGTGCATATAAATATTTAAAATACATTACACAAAATTTTGAAACACAGTAAGTAGAGAGCCGACGCACCCCGGGTTCAGCTAACCAACCGCACACGGACGGGTCAGATGAATTGCCTGCATTTTAAAGCGAGGATCGTGACGTAGTAAGGAGCGACAATCGACCCTGCGAAATTGCAAGCCCCGCCCAGTTTGCTCTCTGCGAGATAAAGAAAAACCTCATAGCTTAACAGTTCGTAGTTGTAAATCAAACAACTGCACTCGTTTGTAAATACCGAACACGTTTACTTTTTTGTTGTTGTATTCTATGCAATACGTAGTGGTTGGCGCATATACAACTATTTATTGTTGTAGTCTATAACCTAATTACGTTATTAATTACGCTTTTGTTCTATCAGTGTACCTATTTTGTTTTGGGATGTATTTTTTAATTTTTTTTGTAAAAATCAGCTATAATATACACTTTTTCTACGGTCCTCTATGAAAATGACATTTAGCACACTCTTTTGTTCTTTAGAAAACGCCTCATATCGCACTAGTTTGATATTTTTATATCACACTCGTGTGATATTTATGTATGGAGGTTTGCCTAATTTTATTTAGATATTTACCTAGTAGATTCTACGAATTTTATTCACCTTGTTTTATAAACCATTTTCCACCTTTCACCACAGCCTTTTTTGATATATTTTATGTTTTTTAATCCAAATATTTCTGTTTTTCATGTCAAAAATAGAAACTATAGTTATAACGTTACTATTTTGACCATTACTGTCTAGTCTAGACAGTCTAGATCTTATAAAAATTACTTAATTTTTTATTTAGTTACCTTACATTACATAGAAAACATCAAAATACACAGTATTTTTCTTATGAAACAGTACAATTTTACTGTCTTATATGGCAGCATAACCACAGAAATCTAATTTAAGAAGTAAACTCAAGTTTGCATTTATTTAGGAATAGGCAACCCATTAAACAGGTATGTATTGTATTAAATATAAAACCAAAAAAACTAAAGCTAAATGAATCATATTTCCTGTTTGACATACCTACATATATAAATTTGTATGCTCTTTATAATTATTTTGGGCTTTGCTTTTCTTAAAAATGAATAAAAATTAGAAAATTTTAAAATAAGAAGCTTCATATTTTTTCGGGATCGTAGGAAAAATAGTGTACATAACTCGTTGGAAAGTGTATTTCATTTGGTATTTCCATATTATGGAAAAGCGTTATTTTGTTTGCAGCAAATATGAATATTCCTTTCCACCATGTAGCGTATGCTAATAACTTGTTGTTGTTCTTGAAATATCGGTTACGTGGGGCCGTAAATTAGAGTCCACCGAAGAGAAAAAAGACGTTACCGACGTTTTACGGTGGTGGCGCGAACCCCAAGGCCACTTGGATCAGGCGCGTAGATAGGATTTTTTCTTGGGGGCGGGGTAAAATTTTTATTTAATTTAATTTTTATTTATTTGGCGTCCCTAACCAAAAAAAAACACATTTATTAGTTAATGTGAAAAATTGTATGTTGCCTGACATTTAATGTAATCTAATTTATTTTTTTTACGACTGCTTTAGAATGCAAGCAAATACACACACTTTTCAAACACAGAATAAATCCATTCTAGCTCTAGATACGGTGTGAATATTCCGTATCTAGTGTTAGAATGAGCACATGTAGTGCCATCTCTTGTTTATAAAATTAAAGAAAACTGTAGCAAAATTAGCAAAAATATATTTACCATGAAATATTGAATAATATAATGCAATTTAAAGTTTTGCGTTAAAATTACATAAAATTTATTGGTTATTCTTATTCTTCTTATTTGACCAGTTTTTTATCAATTTAGTTCAAAAAATTAAAACTGCTCCATCTATTGTTAAATATTTAAACCTGATATCTGTCACAACAATCTGACATAACCTTCAATTTTTGCATTATAATTTGTAAATATGTGCTAAAATTAAATAAAAATCTTTTTTAAGTACTGATTTGATAAAATTGTTAAATAAAATTAATTGCTTTATTTAAAAAAATGTGTTTTGTTGCATTTACAATGTCGAATCACAAAAAACATTGTTTTTAACCTTGTCCGCAGTTTAAAGCCATACAGTGTTTCATATTTGCAGTCGAAGAAAAAGTATAGTCTACAACACGTATGAAATAGTATATAGAGAAGAAGAAATTAAGCCAACATTTTCCCAGCATTATCAATATAAAACAAAAACAAAAAGTATTTTATGCGTAACACGACTTTTTAACATCGTACAGCTGTTTTATTGCTTATAGGTGCTGAATGAGAAGTCGTATTTGCAGAAATTCTTACATGCAAAGGGAATTAAGTCCAATGATTGGACTCCGATCTAAATTAACGTTTATTTTTAACAAACTTCAATAAATAAGCAACTAATTTTGACTTAATTACGCTCATATCTCTCACAAAACCGACACAAACGTACCAATTAATTCACAATTGTATAAATGTTGGAGCATTTCAGAAAATATGTTCAAATCAGTTCGGAATGCTCGTACCGAGCATTAAAGAATAGGCTAAAGGACATTCCTGATGAGGCCGCCATCTCTTGACAACGATTAACAAAATTACTGAAAAAACAAAACCAGATCATGGAGACCTATCAGTGGCGTCACTACTAGTGACGCTGAGCAATTTTTGCACACAGGCTGCCAATAACTAGTGACTCAATAGGGAACGCTCAAGTATTACGTAACGCAAAATTTGGCCCGAGTTAACTCGTTGACAGTAGATTGGCTCTTCTCCGCTTACCCGACATATTTTGCCAAATTGGTGAAAAATTAGCCACTTTTCCGAAAAAAAGTGGTGCGTCAAGAGGTTAAACCGGTTTTTAACCGGTTATTGCTTCCGTATTTTAACCCAAAAACGGTCTGATATAATTTCCGCAACCGGTTAACCGAAAACCGGTTATTGGCTATTGGCTATGGTCTTTTGGACATTTCATCTAACTGAAGTTATGTAGTACCCTGTTCGTGCTTTGGTTCAGAAGGTTTTGCGAAAAAGTGTCCGAAGTCACATACACCGTCCGAAGTTACCTCGGTTGACGGTAGTTATCCCAAGAACGATCCAGAAATTATATTTTTGAGTGGCAGATTCAGATTCAATACGTCAAACAAAAGTTGAAAAGAATGCGAAAAACCAGTGTAAACTAGTGTAATTAGAATCAAACGACTAAATTGAATTTAAATGATATTGATGCAAAAAACTAAGTCCTAACAGTTATCCTAAACAATTAAAATTAGAAAAAAGCATCGTTTAGTTCCTTGAACAACCAGAACAAAACAAAAACCAATGGGCAGTTCCACGAAACCTTACCTCGTGCTAAAAAAAGCTAAATGTGAAAATCGATATTTATATAAAATGAATTAAAATGTTTTTTTTTTAATTTTTTTCTTTAAAGTCCCTTATTAAAATTGTTATTTTTTTAAAATTATTTTAGTCTATTCAAAGAATTAAAGAATTTAAAGAACAAGAAAAAAATTCAATAATTTTTTTCTAACTTTTTTCAACACGTCAGTGTAGGTAATTTTTTAATTATATCATTTCGGAGTTTTATGAAATACCATGAAATTTTATTTATTTTATTTATTTATTAATTAGGCAATATATTACGAAGTCATGGGGAGTCCCAAATAAGCATGTGCTAGGGACTCCCCATCAATTTAGGCATAAAAAATTATCCAAAATATTTGTATTTCTGACAGTTAATTTTAAATGTTCTTCTTTTTTCTTTAATTCTTGCCAAATCTTCATGCTTTTCATATTCCTTATATTTTTTTCAGGTAATTGTAAACTTTTCTTTATTTATTAACCTTTTTATCCATTAAAAACTTTACAGAATTTTTTTGATAAAAGTAAAATTGAATTCAATGTTCAGTTTTTATAGAAAATATAACGTTCTCGTATAGTATGCCAGAATGCCAGAACAGTCGTAGAAAAAAGTATATTCTATAACTAGTATGGAATAGACAATATTCCGCGCGAGCGGAAAGTTTGTCATACGAGCCGGCAGACGAGTATGACGGTCCCGCGAGCGCGGAATGACTATTCCATACGTGTTGTAGACTATACTTTTTCTTCGACTGCAAATATGAAACACTGTATGGCTTTAAACTGCGGACAAGGTTAAAAACAATGTTTTTTGTGACTCGACATTGTAAATGCAACAAAACACATATTTTTAAATAAACCAATTAAAGTTGAGTGGCCAAGAATGTACGAAGCAAAATATTTGAAGGGGATAGGGGAATCTCAACACCAGTGCAGTCTGCAAAACAAACCATTGCGCATCTAATTTGAACACGGCCAATGAGGAGCACTGGCGCTGAGATTCCCCTATCCCTTCAATCTTTTGCTTCGTTCATTCTTGGCCACTCAACTCAACTACAATCCAAAGTGTTCCATACTTTTCACGCGCACTGTATAAAGGTGTTGGATTAAATCAATTTTTTTTAATCTCTTTAGTTTTTTTTGGTTTAGGAGTAAGTTCAGTGTCACACCTGTAACTACGGACTCGCCGAAAACAAAAAACAAACAAAAACCAAACGACAATTGAATGACAATTGAAACTCATTGTGTGCAGGCACTAAACTTTTCACATGGCTCCGTCTAACGACGGGAAGTAAAGTCCAGCCGCAATTTTACGTGATCCGGAAAAAATCGATTCATCGATTATTTACCGATCTTCAAACGATGCTCAATTATTTATTAAGGGAATACATCAGATGCATTTTATAAACAGAAAATTATTTTTCTACGACTGCTTTAGAATGTAAGCAAATACACACACTTTTCAAACCCAGAACCAATCCATTCTAGCTCTAGATACGGTATGAATATTCTGTATCAAGTGTTAGAATGAGCACATGCAGTGCCATCTCTTGTTTATAAAAGTAAAGAAAACTGTAGCAAAATTAGCAAAAATATATATATTTTACCATGAAACATAGAATTATTTAATTCAATTTAAGGTTTTGCGTTAATATTACATCAAGTTTATTATTTTTTCTTAATATTTGACCAGTTTTTTATCAACTTAGTTCAAAAAATGAAAACTGCTCCATCTACTGTTAAATATTTAAACCTGATATCTGTCACAACAATCTGACATAACCTTTAATTTTTGCATTATAATTTGTAAATGTGCTAAAATTAAATAAAAATCATTTTTAAGTACTGATTTGATAAAATTATTAAATAACATTAATTGATTTATTTAAAAATATGTGTTTTGTTGCATTTACAATGTCGAGTCACAACAAACATTGTTTTTAACCTTGTCCGCAGTTTAAAGCCATACAGTGTTTCATATTTGCAGTCGAAGAAAAAGTATAGTCTAAAACACGTATGGAATAGTCATACTGTTTAAACAAGGTGAAACGGAAACTGTTGTAAAAAGATACACCTGAACTCCTTTTAAGATCCCTTAAGATTACCTCGAAAAACCCGAATTTCCCCTAAAAATTACCTCCAATATTTCCTCCGATTTGTACACATGAATTCCTCACCGGTTAACGGTAAACCATTTACCCTCGCAATATATCACGTGTTTTTTTGCTTTCCCATTCTTAATTTTTTTTTTAAATTTCAGTTTAGTCTAGTGGTTGATACTTAATGGAGCTCTCTACAACTAGAATTATGAAACAAAAGACGTCTACCCTATCTCTATCTCATTTGTGCTACACTTACCAGCCAACCAAATAAATACTGTATTTGTTTTTCATACAACAAATACAGTATTTATTTGGTTGGCCGGAAAGTGTAGCACTTAGCGGCACGAACGAACATAGCTAATGTGAATCTGTAGAATAAGATAATTCTACTAAAATTTAGATGGCGCCAGTAATTTCTTTACACTTTTCGCCCGGCCAAGTAAATATTGTATTTGTTTAACAAAGAACAAATACAGAATTTGTTTGGTGGGGTGGAAGTGGGAGTGTATGTATGTCTTCTATCCTTTTTGGGTAGAACTTTTGTCCCTGTCTAATCTAACGGGATAAATCGCCATTGTCAAATATGTCTAACCTTTTGTAATATATGTAAAGAAAATAGAAGAAATGTAAATTTACTTTTACACTAAGATAATATCGGATAATAATAGATAATATCCGATAATAGTAATTATATACCAAGGTAGAGAAGACATTTTTTATAGCCGAGCGTATTAAATTCCAAGCTGCGTAGCAGCGAGGGATTTAAGAGTGCGAGGCTATAATAGTCTTCCCTACCGTAGTTTATTTATTAGTTTTTTCACTACTAGCACTATTTAACTATTTTTATTCAAATAATAAAATAAATTATTAACAGAAATGGCATTTAATGAAATTTTCATAAAAATCAAGTAGCCTTGATAAATGACATTTGCTCAAATAAATACTTTGAACTGACGTTTAAAAATTTAGTTTTTTTTTTAATTTTTTTCATAATATTTAGCTAATTATTAATTGTATTAATTGGTAATAATTATAATTAATTATATTTAATAAATAAAAAATTATTTAAAGCTATATTCTTGGGGTTAATTAGTAAAAATTGCACAAAGAACTGAAACATCTAAAGTGTCAGAAATCAATTATTTATAAAATTTACTCCTACTAGGAGAGAAAAAATTATTATTGCTATAGGTGAAGAAAATTGATTTCACAGTCTGAAAACATGATAAATAAAGGTAAGTTCTAAAGTTAATAGTGAAAAAAAAAATAGATTATATTTGATAATATCCGACTTTTTTGTATAAAGCTGTATTGTATTTTTTTACATTTCTCGACGTTTTTTATGTAAAAACCTGATTTCCGCGAAAAAAAAATTGTGCCAAAGACATAAAACTGGACAATAAGTTCCTTATGTAAAGCTCTCGATTGGGATTACTTTTGGTAAAATTCAGGGCTGAAAAAATTTTTTGATGTAAAAATTTTTAGTTTTGCAAAATAAAATTTTTTCTTTCCATTTTTTTTTTTTTTTCGTTATCTTTTGTGAATATAAACTACAGGGAAAAGTAGAATTTTAGTGTCCCCTTAAAGAAGATATGTGCAATAATTGCAGAGGTATCGATGTCGTGATGAGTCATAACGCGTATTCCACTGCCATTTCGCCATGGTCGTGCACACGAAGCTGAAGCTGAAAAAGTTCGGATTTTGATTTCAGTAATTATATGCAAAACGTTTTTGCTTATTAGCGAACATCGCGAGATTCTTCTTAAGTATGTAATAGTACAGTAAACAGGGAATACACTTTTTCTACGACTGCTTTAGAATGTAAGCAAATACACACACTTTTCAAACACAGAATGAAGCCATTCTAGCTCTTCTAGATATGGTATGAATATTCCGTATCAAGTGTTAGAATGAGCACGTAGTGCCATCTCTTGTTTATAAAAGTAAAGAAAACTGTAGCAAAATTAGCAAAAATGTATATTTTACCATGAAATATTGAATAATTTAATGCAATTTAAAGTTTTGCGTTAAAATTATATAAAGTTTATTAGTTTTTCTTATTATTTGACCAGTTTTTTATCAATTTAGTTCAAAAAATTAAAGTTGCTTCATCTATTGTTAAATATTTAAACCTGATATCTGTCACAACAATCTGACATAACCTTCAATTTTTGCATTATAATTTGTAAATATGTGCTAAAATTAAATAAAAATCTTTTTTAAGTACTGATTCGATAAAATTATTAAATAACATTAATTGCTTTGTTTAAAAATATGTCTTTTGTTGCATTTACAAAAAACATTGTTTTTAACCTTGTCCGCAATTAAAAAGCCATACAGTGTTTAATATTTGCAGTCCATGAAAAAGTATAGTCTACAACACGTATGGAATAGTCATTCCGCGCTCGCGGGACCGTCATAAAAAGTCTCTTTACGCATGCGCTAAAAACAATATTTTTTCTACGAGCGAGTTAAAAATAAAATATGCTTTCATAAGAATACTTATAAATTTTATTTTTATAATTTTTTCAAATAGAAAAACAATTACCAGTTAAAAAATTTTATTTAATTTCATGAATCATCAAAACAAACAATTTTTGTTTAGTAAACATATGTCCTCTTTAATGATTACTTCTAAAATATAGTTCCTGCGACGCCTACCGACAATTTTTTTGCTCAAAATGGATTTTTTTTAAATTCGGCTTTTCCCATTTTTAAAAATTTAAATGGGAAAGCAATAAAAATGAAGAAAATTCGTCTTTACGATTAGCGAATTCCGTCACGCAGAACACGTATCTGCGTTCGTGTATTGCGAGATAGTAGGCTTAGAGACGATCACGTCTCTTCAGCAGACGTCATTTCAATGTCGCGTTAAAACTGAAAATATCAGAGCCTTAAGGCTTGACAAACAAATATACTACTGTTAAAAAAATTACTTTTAGTTCCAATTAATTTTTTTTTTTTTTTGAAAAACGAAAATATCTAAAAAAAATTAAATAGTCAAAACGAAATGTAAAATTCCAATATTCATAGTTGGTTTGTCCAAACCAGAAATCTACATTTTGTTTTTGACATTAACAAGATACCGAAACATACCGAATACGTAATTTTTATGCATGCACACATGATACGCGATACATACAGGGTGATCAGTAACTGCCATACCAAAATTTAAGAAGTCCAAAAATATGAAAAAAAGTTTCTATAAAGGTTGGTCCGAAAATGAGCCCTTAGGGAGCTACGGCCCTTCGAAGATGACATACTGAATGGGGGACAAAAAAAGTATCAATACAATTTTATTGCTGCAGGGTGATTCTTCATTTAAAACTGAGCAAAAAAGTATTCTTCACCAAAACACCTAAATTTAATATTAAAGGAGTAATAGCCTTTTAAAAAGTAACGTTTTTGGTGGCACAAAATATTTAAATGTTATTTCTACTTAGTTGCATTTTTTTGAAAACGGTTGCTCCTACAGTGTTACACTATATAACATTTTTTATGTATTTTTACTCAAAGAATCCATATTTTTTACAAAGAATCCAAAAAAATTACACATAAAAAAGTTTGGGACAAAAATGTGTTAAGCCTAATACATTTTTCCGTCCAGGGATGCCTCTGGATAAATTCAAAAAAATAAATTAACATAAACTTATTGCCCTTATTAATACTAGTATACATGTAAAAGCTTTTCGCTCTAGCTTAAAGGGTACCAGAGTTATTAATTAAAAACCTTATTTTTATTACACCGTAGCTCCCTTAGAGCTCATTTGCAGACCAACCTTTATAGGAACTTTTTTTGATATTTTTGGATGCAGAATCACTTTTTAAATTTTGGCATGCCAGTTATTGCTCACCCTGTACATGTATCACGTTATTTTATATATTTTTTGTAACTATGCGTGATACAAAACGTAAATTTTTGTTTCATCCGAAATGTAAAAATACACTTTACTTTTATGGACAAGAGATGGCACCACATGAATGGATTCATTCCATGTGAGTAAACTGTGTGTATTTACCTAAATTCTAAACCAGTCGTAGAAAAAATAATTTTTTCTTCAAGCGTACTAAAATGTTCATATTTTATAACTGAACACACTAGTTAGAAGTGATCTATTTTTTACAGTAAAAAAATGAGTTCATTGTTGTACGCCGTAAAAAAAAGTTAGTTAGCAAAACCACCACTTGCGGCAGCACTCTTTGACTTTGATGACAGCCATACTTCAAACTTGTTTGTTTATTATGTAAACAGGTGGTTGACTCGAGATTCTGTGCAAAAACCTTGTGTGAAATTAATTAAAAATGATTGGAGAGGAATATATGGTTTATACACCTACAAATCTCTCCGAAATTGTAAATGCTACATTAGACAAGTTACCATCGAAATCGAGAAAAGTGTACAATTTAGCCTACGAAAAAAATTTTAAATGAGCTAAGAAAGGTTTAAGTTTATTTCGAAAACGTTCTATTGGCCTATTTTAATAAAAAACATACGTTATTACTGAATAAATTAAATTCAAAAATTAATATTTAAAAATATATATATAGGATGCTTGAAGAAAAAATAGTATGTTTCACTCGGAGGAAAAGTGCTTTTTTTATTCGTCTGTAGTTTCCGGACTCCGCTTCGCGTCGTCCGTAAATTCTACAGACTAGTAAAAAAAAGCTTCACTTTTCCTCTTAGTAAAACAATATACTAATCGCCCCAAAACCTGCGCCTTAAAAAGCTAACGCCAATATCAATTAACACTTACGGCTTTTAAGAGATTTACTCTCGTGAGCGTATACTTCACATCCGAATTGCAAGTGCGAAGGAAAAAGAAAAAACCGCCGAGCTGATAGTTTATGGCGTTCTAAGGACACGACCAGGGTGTCTTAAAAGCAAAAAAATCCTTTACGTTTTAATTAGTTTTAATCTGGCTGGACGTCTGAAAGGTTCTCGGTGCACCACTTACGGAAAGTCACATTATTGCCTCGATTATTACTTAATTTATGGGTGAAATTAACATTATTAATACATTTTTGAGTAAAATGTGTATTAAGTGGAAGTAAACTTAGGAACAGGTTATACAGAGCGGTCCAAAAGTTGAGATATCGACTTCAAATTTGGAACTTTTAAATAAGACAACTTAAACTATCTTTTAGAATATATTTAATACTTTCAGCTCTTAAAATGTGGGCAGGGGGGCATGGGGGACATTTTTTTAAATGGAAAGGGGTGTCGTGTAATACATCATTTTAAAGCTTATAAAATTCTCCATTTAACTCCATATTTTTAAATTAAAAAAAAAAATGGGTTTAAAATGGGATTGAAAATGGGCATTAATGTCAAAATTCCTCTAAAAAAACAACAAATTTTTTAAAAATGCCTAATTTCATCATAAAAAAATGTTAATTATACTTTTGAACTAATTTTAGTTGACAAATAAAAATTTATAAAAAAAAACTTAAAAAATCGATTGTTTTAGCACAAAAAAATTAAAAATCAAAACCTTAAAAAACATTTTTAAAAAATTTAAAAATGTTAGTTTAAATAGAGAATTTTATAAGCTTTAAAATGATGTATCACACGACCCCCCTTTCTATTTAAAAAAATGCCCCCCCATGCCCCCCTGCCCACATTTTAAGAGCTGAAAATATCAAATATATGCTAAAAGATAGTTTAAGTTGTCTTATTTAAGAGTTCTAAATTTGAACTCTATATATCAACTCGTTCAAAAGTTAAAAGGGGGGGTGACTTTTGGACCGCACTGTATATCGCACTAGCTATATTTTTCGTCGCAATTGTTAAGTTAAATAAAAAAACAAACAAACAAAAAACCCTAAACTTCAGTCTTTTGTACTCAAATGTATTACTCTCAAATGGGGCGTTCGATGTAGGACGATCTTTTAACTCTTTTGACTCCATTGCTAACGTCATGGCAACTGTCATTGTCATTGATTGACATGAAGTTAGCAATAGAGTCAAAAGAGTTAAAAGATCGTCCCACCCGAAGGATTTTTCTAGGGACCCTAAATGATGACATTAAACAAGACATAAGTGTAAAATGTCACTTTATTCAGGGACCCTACATTTTACTAAAGCCAGCACTTACCCTTTTCTATTGACGTTAATCCCTTTCCTCTCCAGAGCTTTTGATAGTTCATTTATAACAAATTCTGGATCACGGCATTGCGTTGTTGAAACATTGCACAATTCCTGAAAAAAGAAAAATATACGAGGAACATTTAAAAACGCAGTTGTTGCCTTTGTGACACATAGCAGCTTGTAAGTTGTTGCATTCAAATTGCCCATATAGTGACAAGCCTGGTAGAAAAGTACATAAATCTAACTTAACATAACATTAGATTAGTGACATTTTTATGTTTAGTCTCAAACGTTATACAAAAACGTTATAACATATATAAATCTAACCTTAAAAACTAACGTTTGACAAAAACGTTATAAAATATATAAATCTAACCTTAAAAACTAACGTTTGACAAAAACGTTATAAAATACATAAATCTAACGTTAGTTTCCCAACTAAATTCTAACCTTTTTTAACCTTATTCTAACTTTAAATATTTTTTAAATTTCCATTATTAATACGTAAGCTATAGTAGAAAATACTCTTTTTAGATAGCTAATGTGTCTAGGTTTGATAATTATTTATTATTTCTATAAGTTTAAAAAAATATCCCCCAAAAGTCAAAATTATAGTAAGTCTGGCAACGCTGTACTAGAATTGAAAAAATATTTTAAGATTCTGAATGTATAAATAAATATTAACTAACTAAATATAAAGTTTTTCTGAGAGGTAAACGTATTTATCGAAGTATAACAGCATATTATACGAAAAATATTTAAGGCCAGCTAAAAAGATGGCTATTTTTGTAAAAAATGTAACGAAATTTTGTTTAAAAATATTATGATTGCTAAAATATATTAAGATTTATTTACATGAATAAATTTGTCTCCATCTGCCATTTTATGATGCAGGTAGAAATTTCCTAGTTGGCCACGCCACCTCCGAAAGTTAGAAATTAAACGTACTTATAACGTATTTCTAACTTAAAAATCTAACGTTAGATTAACGTTTGTAACTAACGTTTGATTCTAACGTTAAAAAGCGGGACATTTGCACATATTTTATAACGTACTTTGGGAACATTCAAGTATTACGTAACGCAAATTTTGATCATTTTTGACTTTTGGGGTTTAAAAAAAAACTTATTATAAAAATAATAAATAATTATCAATCATAGCTTTCTAAAATGAGTATTTTCTACTATAGCTTACGTATTAATAAAGAAAATTTAAAAAATATTTGAATTTAGAATAAGGTTAGAAAAAGGTTAGAATTTAGTTAGGAAACTAACGTTAGATTTATGTATGTAATAACGTTTTTGTCAAACGTTAGTTTTTAAGGTTAGATTTATATATTTTCTAACGTTTTTGTATAACGTTTGAGACTAAACATAAAAATGCCACTAATCTAATGTTATGTTAAGTTAGATTTACGTACTTTTCTACCAGGGTAGGGTTGACCATTGATTTTTTTTCTTTAAAAATTTGCTATTTTTCGCTATAAAAAAATGTTTTTTTTTTCATTTCATCACAATACTTTTTTTACGAGAAAGTAAAAAATGGACTTAGTTAAACCGCCTGTAAACTAATATTATTATTAACATTTTTATGGAGTAGTAATAAAAAAAGCATTTCAAATTAATAGCAAGGCAAAATCCAATCATATGTAAAGCAATTAACTTGTGAAGAATTGGAATTATTTGTGAAATGGAATTTTACATATATGGCCAGAGAAATGAAGAACAAGCCAAGAGGAAGAAAGGGTTTCTTTTATTTTGAGACCGGCTAATGGAACGATAAATTATTTATGAAAGATATCCTTATTTAAACATTCGGACATTTGTTGCATAACAATTTCTTTAGAAAAACACGAGGCATATTTGACATTCCATTTTATTCGTTCCATTATCTCAACTTAAGCACACGTTTATATTATTTTTTCTACGACTGCTTTAGAATGTAACAAATACACACACTTTTCAAACACAGAATGAATCCATTCTAGCTCTAGATACGGTATGAATGTTCCGTATGAGCACATGTAGTGCTATCTCTTGTTTATAAAAGTAAACAAAACTGTAGCAAAATTAGCAAAAATATATATATATTTTACCATGAAATATTGAATTATTTAATGCAATTTAAAGTTTTGCGTTAATATTACATCAAGTTTATTAGTTATTCTTAATATTTGACCAGTTTTTTATCAATTTAGTTCAAAAAATTAAAACTGCTCCATCTATTGTTAAATATTTAAACCTGATATCTGTCACAACAATCTGACATAACCTTCAATTTTTGCCTTATAATTTGTAAATATGTGCTAAATTTAATAAAAATATTTTTTAAGTAATGATTTGATAAAATTATTAAATAACATTAATTGCTTTATTTAAAAATATGTGTTTTGTTGCATTTACAATGTCGAGTCACAAAAAACATTGTTTTTAACCTTGTCCGCAGTTTAAAGCCATACAGTGTTTCATGTTTGCAGTCGAAGAAAAAGTATAGTCTACAACACGTATGGAATAGTCATTCCGCGCTCGCGGGACCGTCATGCTCGCCTGCCGGCTCGTATGACAAACTTTCCGCTCGAAGTTTCAAATAAATGGAGCCCATTTTGTTTGAAGTGATTTTATTTAGTTAAACAAAAACTTTTTTTTGAAAATGGGCGTTCACGTAATTTCAAAACGACCTTCCCGCCTGTAGGACATATCAATATTAAAAATGGATTGTTAGTTTCATAATGAACAGAACCCAAAGTGTGAAATTTGGAGGTGTCCTATCAGGTATAGTCGAAGTAACATCTGGTGTTCCTCAAGGATCTCATTGCGCCCCTCTGATATTTTTAATATTTGTTAATGATAGGTGATGACATTCTTTTTAGTGAATATTTAATGTTTGCTGACGATTTAAAAGTTTTTCGCGAAGTTAAATCTAGGGAGGATATGTTACTATTGCAGTATGACTTGGACATAATATTTAACTGGTCGATAAAAAATAAACTAGAGCTTAACATTGGTAAATGTTGCTATATCAGTTTTTTTACAGGTACAAAAAAATGTAATTCTTTTTATAATTTAAATAACTCGCCCTTAAGCTACGTATCATCGGTTAAGGATCTAGGTATAACATTTAATGAAAGTTGCAATTTCTCTGAGCACATAAAAACAATCACCTCAAAATCAAATAAAATCTTGGGTTTTATTGTGCGAAATTTAACTTCATTTAATCCATCAACTATTCTTACAGTATATAAATCTCTTGTGCGGTCTAACTTGGAGTATTCATCTATTATTTGGGCTCCATACTACCAAATTGATATCAAACTTTTGGAAGGGGTACAGCATAGAATTCTCAGAAACTTAGCTTTCAAGGTAAACTTTACTATTAGGAACCACGATTATAACGCAATTCAAAATCTGTTAAATCTGAAAACACTGGAATCTAGAAGAACATTTTCCCATGTGTGTTTTATATATAAAATAGTACACGGATTAATTGATTGTCCAGATTTACTTAATTTGTTAAAATTTTCGGTCCCAAGACCCGGTATTAGGCAAAGTCGTACTTTCCAATTAAATATTTATCATACAAACTATCTTTTAAATACGCCGTTTAATAAAGCTTTGGTTTATATAAACAACTTTGATATTGACTTGTTTAGATTTAATTTTCAAAACTTTAAAAGTTCACTTTTAGATACATTGCAGTAGTTTAGTATAAAATTTCTAGTTTGGTATACATGTGCATTTATATTTAGGTATATTTTTAGCTATCTTTAAGCTTAGAATTTCTTTTGTTATAATTAATAATATGTAATTATTTCTGTAATGGGGAAGTCCCGTAAAATAAATATATAAATAAATTAAAATTTCTCTGGATTTAGGCGTAAAAATTCGGTCAAATCAAGCGGCATAATCGGTTCCGACTTCTTTGCAATTAGTATCCGTTTTACAAGTGTATTTCTAGTCAATCGTAAAATCGGAATGCAAATATAATTATGGCTAATTATGGGTATTATTAAATACTAGTAAATATTAGCTTTTAATATTACTCTTCGCATTGATCGATTCGGATTCGGAATCTACTGTTTTCTTATTGATCTAAATATTTTTAACCGACTTCTGAAGAGGAGACAGGACACATTCGGCCTTATCTTATTTTAAGTGTACATGGCAACGCTCAATATCACTGGATATCATCGTTTCAAGTTTCAAGCGCTGAAAAAAAAACAAGAAACTTGTAAAATGTCCGTCCGCCCGTCCGTCTGTCTCTCCGTCCGACCGTCTGTTTGCCTGTCCGATGTCACGATGTTTGTAGACACGATAACTCAACAACGAATAATCCGACCAACTAGAAATTTTTAGGAAAAATCAAGTTATATAAGGGGAAGATCACTATTGCTTTTGAAAATAATCCCCTTCAAAACAAAAAAGTTACTGGGAGTTAAACTTTTATAAAAATATATATTTCTCAAAAAATAATATTTTTTTAAAACTTATTCGTTTTTTCCAAAATAAATTTTTGAAAAATGTATTAATTTATTTCATTTTTTTTTTATTTTTTCGTTTTGAATAAAAAAATTGTTATTTTTTGTTTTGTTTTTATTTTTTTCAAAACTTTTTCATTTTTCATAAAAAAAAATTTTAAAAAAATGAAAAAAAAGTTTTTATTAATAATTTTTTTCATTCTTGAAAAAACATTGTTTTTCCAATGTTTGAAAAGTATACAGGGAATGCAAAGCAACCAAGTATATTCCACGGTTTGCTAATTTACCAATTGCCTATTAAATACCTAGATAGCAAGTCGGTAGATAAACGTATCAATCAAACAAAATAAAACATTGGAAATATCATGAATTGGAATCTCAAGTGTTTATTTTACTATATTTGAGGAGGTATCAATCAAAACGTATACAGTGCGATTATAAAGTGCCGAACAGTTTGAAAAGAAAATACTCTTTGTTTGAAGCCACGCCTCTGTTAGAGTTGTACGCGACAAGCCCATGTGATTGCTAGGTACAACAGCTGGGTGGCCAGTAAAACGCACACAGCTTTCTTGCATTTTACTCATCGCTAATGCCAGTTTTGCATTAAAAAGTGTTCGGCACTTTATAATCGCACGGTATATGTACTTTACCCAAGAAAAGTCTCTGTTCTATTTTATTTTTTTTACGTTTCTCGACGTTTTATGTGTAAAAACGCTAATTCCCGCGAAAAAAAAATTTGTATGTCGGTCAGTCTGTCTGTCAGTCGGTCTGTGCGTCAAAAGGAACGCTTTAAGCTAATGACTTCAAATTTGGACCATTTCGTATCCAAAGCTCTCGGCTGGGAGTATTTTTTTTAAATCGAGGTAGAAAAGGGAGTAAAAACTTTTATCCCGATTGTCGCTTTACTAAAGGCTGCGAGAATCGGGGTATGAAGTGTATGAATTTTGCCCAAAATTTGCTTACGTAATACTAAAACGTCCCCTGTATCGGATTTTAGGCTAAATGCGCAAAATAATAGGATTTTGCACTTAAAGATATACAAAAAATACTTACTTTTCCCAAATTTCAGCTCTTAAAATTTTCCAGAACAATTTTTTTTTACTTTTTGAATTGCAAATTCTTACATACAAAAATGCAGGATATAAAAACATCGCAAGTAAGAGAGCCAGAAAAAATAGCCCTTATTGCTCAATTTAAAAATCGCACTAATAATAGATTATGTTGAGTGAAGCGCTGTTGCCAAATTTGCAATATTATAATGGATTTTGCTCTTTTTCTTCTGAATAATTAACCAGGGTTTATCTATATAATCATGAGGTTTCCAGTGCGTAAGTACTAATCGGATATGTATCCTGACTTGCGCACTAACACTGATAAATTACTACTGTAGTAATTTCCACGCTAATATAAAAAGTTATCATTAAAAACACACAAAAAAAATTAACTTCAAACGTCCATTATTATTCACTTAAAATTCAACAGTTCACACGATTAATACCCATATATATATATATGGTTCACTTTAACTTGTACATAAAACATTAATATAAAAATACTCTAGTCACATCATAAAAGATGGCAAAACAAAAATACACGAGGCACATCATTAAAGATGGCGAATTCGCTGCACTGGAATGTGCCAAGAAGGCTACACCCGTCCCTTTCAAAGGCCACGCTGTAACTGATATATTTTTGTCGCTTAGCCCGAAATTCTTTATTAAAACGAAATGCTCATTTGCGCTATATTTCGTAATGTAAACCTAGCTCAATAAAGTAATACTTTGGAACATTGTCATTACTTTTAACGTTGAAAAATGGCCATAAACCGTACGAAATAATTTGAAAAATATAGAGGAAGCCATCAACAGACAGGCGTACCACCCAACAGGTATTGTTCACCGCGGCAAGGTAACTCTTTTACCACGGTACCACTGCACATAGGCAAAATTTTCAGAGAACATGGCAAAATTTTAAAATGCAGTCTACCACTACCTGGTACGATGTGTTGCTGAAAAGTTTTAACAGAAAAAAATCTACGTTATTTTGGCTAAAATCGTTATTTTTTTTTAATCAAGAAAGGTACAACTTTTAATTTTTTAATTTTTGACGTCAAATATATTTTTTATTATCTAGCTTTTTTTTAATTTAACAGATCAATATTCTTGTGAATATCGTTTTTTTTTTCATTATTGTTGTTATTATACTATTCACAAATAAAAAAAAAAATAAAAAAAAAAAAAAAAAATATAAAAAATCGAAGACAAAAAATTCTTGGATAAAACATTTTTTCTTTTTTTTCATGAAAAAATAAGAAACTTATTTTTTGTCCGTCTGTTTCTATAATATCACAATTTTTGTAGGCACGATAACTCAAGAACGAATAGACCGATCGAGTTGAAATTTTCAGGTAAAATCAAGTTATATAAGAGGAAGGTCTCCATTGTTTTTGAAGGTAATCCCTCTAAAAATAAAAAAAGTTATGGGGTGTTAAATTTTGACTGACTAAAAAAGTCGAAGAAAGGTAAAAGAATATTCTGATTAACGTAACTTTTTCAGGAAAAATTACTTTTATCCAACACCTTCACAGAAACACTTGTTTTGAGCACTATTTTAAATGTCAAAAGTGAGTTTTTTTCCACTAGTGACTAAAAAATTTTTCACCCACTCTTTTACGTACAGCTCTTGATCTCACCCAAAATTAGTTACATACCCTATTAATTAAGTATTATAACTATTCTATAAATAAAAGCACGTTAACTAAACCATAAAAATTAAAGAAAACCCCAAATTATTCTTTAGTTTTTGAATAAAATACTGTTTTTATTAAAAATTCTGTCATCACCGCGTCCATTTTGACTTTTGTAAGAAATGTAAAACTAGCAATTGTTTATTTTTAATAGGCATACTTAGGCCATGGCTACCTATTATTTTAGTATTAAGAAAACTTAATCTTAATATTTTTGACATAATTTTTCGCAAAATTATAGATTTTTATTTAAAAATAAAAGGTGTTGGATAAAATTAAATTCTCAACTCGTGTATTATGTGATTTTATCCACTTAAGAATATCAGCCCACGAGGCCGTCAGGCAACCCTGTATTTGATATTTTTAGGAAGCACAGTGGAGGCAGGGGGCAAGGGTTTTTTTTTATGGAAAGGGGGAACATTTGATACATTATTTTATGAAATTCTCTATTCTATTATTAAAATACCAACAAATCATTTGGGTTATGTTATTTGCGTGGTCCAAATTTTAATTTCATATCTTAAGCAGTTCAAAAGTTAAGGGGGCGGACTTTAGACACGCACTGTATAGGTTTTTGCCGTGTTTTCGAGAAATTCAGCCAGAGTGCGCCGGTGGATGATGTATGTTCCTATTAGAGAGTTCTTCGAGACAACTTAATATCGGTTTCGGTTTTTTTGACTGGCCGATTTTTCCAAATTCCGTAATTGTTTGCCTACAGCTCGAACTAGGTGGAATCGAGGTAATAACTTTCCTATACGTGGCTCTGTGGTGACCACAGAAATTACATCGGCACTTAGTGCTACTAAGAGTGCCGATGTATTGAAATCTTCGCCGAAAAGTCAAAATCTTTGACCACGTTTTTTTCGTCTGTCTGTCTGTCTGTCTGTCTGGGTGTAAACTCTCTAACTCCATTTCTACATGAGATATCGACTTGCGGTTTTTTGCATATTGTTTCTTATCGTATTCCGAAGAGCTGATTAGATTTTGGGGGTAAACGATTGGGGGTAAGGGGGTAAAAATAGGGTAAAACTCCTATTTTTAGCGTTTTTTGTTTATAATTATGGCAGTTATTATTGTATTTGGTTAATTTAGCACTTATATAAAAGATAATTTTAAATTGGTCAAAAAATGTTATAAACAACGTTTTCCTAAAACGCATTGTTTTTGAGATATTAGCGTTTAAAGCAGTAAAAGGTTTTTTTAGCATACATATCTCACATATTTATAACCCGATTTCAAAAAATTATATTTTAAATAAAAGCTCTTTTAAAGCCCTATAAAAAATGTTATATACAGTTTTTTGCTAGAATATAATGTTTTAAAGATACAGAATTTAAAATCAAACAAAACACCTAGTTTGAAATTTGCAAACTGGATGGTTCTAGTGTACAATAGTGCCGATGTTTTGACAGGGTGCTTGCAACGTATCATCTAGTTTGAAATTTGCAAACTAGATGGCTCTAGTGTACAATAGTGCCGATTAATTGACAGGGTGCTTGCAACGTTTCATCTAGTTTACTATTGCAAAGAAAATGCTGGTGCTAACAAAATAATATTTTCTCCTTTAAATTAAAATTCAAAAAAAAAAAAAAATCCGAAATAAAAAATAAAAAAAAAAACATTGAAAAGGAAAAAACTGAAAAAACTATTTCTACACTCACTGAAATTTTTAAGCTTTCTGTGATTTTTGAAAAATCTTGTTGAAAATTACCGAGATTTTTCTGAAATTCTTGAGAAGTTTTAAAGATTTTTGAAAGAAATCTGAAAATTTGTACACGGACTCCCCATAGTGATTCACCCTTATTTTATTATTTTTTTTTTCAATAAATAAACCCTGTCAAAAACTTTTAACAATGTCAAAATGTAAATTCTTTTGTCTAAAGGCGTTCTTGAGTTATCGTGGTCAAAAATTTTCCCGGAGAAATCAAGAAACAGACCAACAGATTTTATTTATTTATTTTTTTTTTTCGTAGAAATCGTCTTTGCATAATATAAATCGTTGAGAAATGTCTAAAATAGCAATATAAAAAAAAAAAACAATTTTTTACAGCGAGGGGTCGACCCGTTCACTGCTAAAATTTTCTAATGGTTCACCTTTTAACTAATACAAAAAAAAAGTCCCGTTTAGGCACGGTTACCCATAAAAATCTGGCAAATGACTTACCTTGCCGGCTAGGGATACTGGCTGAACGGGGCCAGCGTCTATTGCGGGCTTCTTTGGTGTAAGAACATGTCTGACCCTGTGAAGGGAGCGCTCAATACTACCCAACACTCGACGCGCAGATCCGGGAGTTTCATTGTTCGACGACGGTCTTTTACTGAAAAGTAATAATACAAAATTTCTAGAAAGTAATGCAGACTATTTTTTATGTACAGCCTGTTCCAGAACTCGCGTACAGAAATTTGAGGGTATATTAAAAACCCTCTGGAAAATATGAACAAATTTTCAAAAAAAATCCATCTTCAATACTAATTAAAAAGGAAGCTATTTAATCTGACCAATCCTGTTGCTGATGTTAAATTACCTACAAATTAGTTTTTCCCTACTTATTAGTAACTATGGTTGCATTTTAATTGTTGACGCGTGCATTGTTTAGACTTTCAACTTTAGAATCTTTTTAGGTTATTATATTTTGACAAAACCGACAGAGGCTGTCAAATATTCTATTTTTATAGGGTCACTCCATCCGGCTGGTGGTTTTTTGACATTAATAAATATTTATGTCACATTAATCAACATGTCAACCTATAGAATATGTACCTGCAATAATTAAATTTGCTTCCATAGCTACAAATTCAACTTTTAAAGGTAATTTAACATCAGCAACAGTATTGGTCCACTTAAAGCGTTCTTATTTTTGAATTGAACGAAGATGGATTTTTTTTACATTTTTTTCACATTTTCCAGAGGGTTTTTAATATACCCTCAAATTTCTATACGCGAGTTCTGGAACAGGCTGTATAAGGACTGGTAACTTGTAGTTCGATTCGGTTACGTATTGACTAAAAACCGGTGGTATCTACGAGCGAGATCGGAAGCCTTCTAGATCGTAATTTTAATTTTTAAATGGTAGTTAGTCGGTGGCTGCTAGATGGCGCCATGCGTAAAGATTGAAATTATAAACATATGTTCACAGTGACGTTTATTTTTAGTGTGTGTTTTTATGAGAACATCTTTGGTTATTCTAAGGTAAGTTATAGATACCTGGTATATCATTTTAGAAATAACAATCAAGTCTCTAAATCTTCATATCGATACCCCCAAGCAACAAAGCCGTAACTCATATACTGTCATTTTTCACGACAGCTGAATTTCTAAAATATTTTTTTTTGTATTTAAAGGTGGGTAAATGATTGAAGTGGAAAAGGAAGTCATGTGATACATCATTTGAAAGCTTATAAAATTTCCCTATTTAACTTATTAAGTATTATTGTTTATTTACTGTTCGTTTCTGATAATATTCAAGTTTAGAATTTCTTACTTTAGCTATTTTAAGTAAACTTTTGCTTAAAGTGTGGACAAACCTGAGTAGTACCACCATATGTGTCTTTTTTCAAGGCGTTTACCTATGAGTATAACTTAAAATGGGTCTAACTTGAGTTACATCCTTGTTGCTTGGGAGTGTCGATATGTGGCACATCAAAAACTGTAACTACTGATTTAATTTTGAATTCTTAAGTACTATATTTTCTTGTGTCAACTATAAATACGTTTAATGTTACCAAATTACCAAAATACTAAAAGTAATCACATAATACTGATAAAAAGTATTATAGTTTAGTAGCAACTTGTAAAATATTTTGACGTTTATTTCTAACATAAACAAACTTTGAGGTTATGTGTCAGAATTTTATAAAATCATAAATCTAGAGTGCTCCATATCTCGCTCGCAGACTATTTCACCATCTGGTCGATTTCAGTCATTACGTAACACGAAAAAGCTAGTTAAAACTTCGGAGTGTCACAGGGTTGGTGCCCGACAAAAATTTGAAATTTAATTTTAATACACTCCTGTATAATTGTAATTTAATAAATAAGAAATTAATTGCAATCGTTTATCTGGTTAAACTACCAGTTTAGATTAATATAATAGTTCCCATCACCCTTTTGGTAGAAGGGGTGTCTAGTTTTCCACTGTGACCAAGTTAAGTTATTTTAATTGCTTGGTCTGTTGTTGCGCTCATAGGGGTGCATAATACAAGGGTGTTTCAAAAAATAACCGTTCGATCAAAATTAGAAGGAACACAATGTTTATCCAATAGATACAGATAATAAGACCAGCTTTATTTTAAATAGATAAACTCAATAATAACCCCCGCGTGGCTTTTAATTTATTGAGTGGATAATTATTTATTTTACCCACTCAACTGTCACTTGTCAAATTATTTTCTTGTAAATGTCATTAAAAATTTTAATAAAAATATGAATTCCTAAGCTATTTATTGGATAAAACCTTGTATGACACTCATGGGTAAACCGATATTGCCCTCTCGAAAATTAACCTGCTTGGCTGACGCCTCGCAGGTTAATTTTCTCATGGGCAATATCTTACTTTACCCACTAGTACCATAAATAACTATTGTGTCTGTGGAGTTAAAATATAAATAGTAGGAGGTTAAAAATAAATAAATAGGCTAAAACTACACACTGGATCAACTGATACTTTTCGGTTGGTTGGGTTTTTGAAAGTTCTCGTTAAAACCACCCGTGCTACATGATACTCAAGAAATCACATATTAATAACATTTTAAAAATGAAAATAAGAAAAATTGTCCAATATCTTGATTTTAGGGTACACGTTTGAAGGTTTTTGCAAATATCTTCTAATTGCTCAAGTTAAAAAAAATAAGTTTAAAAAAAAGAAAGCTTAGGGGCTGTCCATATATTACGTAACGCGCCTAGGGAGGGGGGGTCGGAGAAGTTGTTAAAGTTTGTAACAGGGGAGAGGGGGGTCTAGGTAAAAGCTACGTAACGGAATTTAATAAATTTAATGTTTTTTTCCTAAGCTTGGCAGATGTATTTTTATTTCAACATAAATTACTATTTAGTGGCCCATAATTCCCTTTTTCACACAAAAATTGACGAAACTATGCATATTTAAATAATATTGTAATCAGTAAAAAAACTGTTGATATCGATATTAAAAAAAAATCTTACGGTCCTGTTATCATCGGCGATGATACATTTTCGCGCGGAATGTGTACTCACAGAACACTAATGTGTGTACTATTTTGTGTACCTGTGCCTAAACAATATACGTGTTATATCCTTATTGAAAATGACGGGTCTGCGCGGGTATAAATGTTGCATAGACCGGACTTGAGCGGGTGAATAAAAAGAGGTACCTAGACTAGGTAACCTAGTGTTTCTTCCCTGTGTGATATTGATTATGAATATTTTTTTAAAGTTTGAGTGATTTTTTCGTGTACATTTTTTTTAAGGTTATGTTATACTATATTTTAGGTTCATGTTTGTTTTTGATAAAAACGAATCAATAGTGAGAATACAGTTAAATTTATTGCGAAACAAAATTTTTATATTGTTACGCGTTACACAGGTGTTGGTAAATGTGACAGTTTGTTACACAGGGGGCAGGGGGGGTTAATTTTTTTTGAAATTCTCTACAAAATACTTTTGAAAAAATTTCTACAACTTATTTTTTTAGAAAATGGGCATAAGTTGTGACGATATTTCATTATGCTTAGTTTACGATATCCCCTCGTACACCATCCCCGGTTCAAGATAAATTAGACAACAAAAGGTCCCACCGTTCGCAAAACACAAATATCGCCTATTAAACGCGACGGTGGTAATTGAAGCAGTAAAGTGTCGAGTGTATACGACTCGAACTGGGCCGTAAACATGGGCCGGGGGGCCGGTTGTTACGTGTTTGGTCATCCTGCACAAACACGGCCCCTATCCCGGACTGTTTAGCGTCGGCGATCGTCATAAACATCGGTTTCCGGTCCCGGATTTCCTATTAGTTACGATTTAATTTCGTTCGCCGAGATTGATGGAAGATTTTGTACCATAGAGCTGTTCCACGTTTGAGATTTTCGTATGTAATACACCGACAGAGAGTTATATTTTTTATATACACGGTGTTTGCAGTCTTATGGTATATATTAAAGGGGATTATTGTACATCACAAAACAATAAGCATAGGAACATCCCTGGTAGAAAAGTACATAAATCTAACTTAACATAACATTAGATTAGTGACATTTTTATGTTTAGTCTCAAGCGTTATACAAAAACGTTGTAAAATATATAAATCTAACCTTAAAAACTAACGTTTGACAAAAACGTAATGAAATACATAAATCTAACGTTAGTTTCCTAATCAAATTCTAACCTTTTTCTAACCTTATTCCAACTTTAAATATTTTTTTAATTTCCATTATTAATACGTAAGTTATAGTAGAAAATGCTCATTTCAGACAGCTATGTGACTAGGTTTAATAATTATTTATTATTTCTATAATAAATTAAAAAAAATATCCCCCAAAAATCAAAATTATAGTAAGTCTGGCAACTCTGTACTAGAATTGAACAAATATTTTAAGATTCTGAATGTATAAATAAATATTAACTAACTAAATATAAAGTTTTTCTGAGAGGTAAACTTATTTATCGAAGTATAACAGCATATTACACGAAAAATATTTAGGGCCACCTAAAAAGATGGCTATTTTATAAATAAATGTAACGAAATTATGTTTAAAAATATTATGATTGCTAAAATATATTAAGATTTATTTATATGAATAAATTTGTCTCCAGCAGCCATTTTATGATGCAGGTAGAAATTTCCTAGTTGGCCACGCCCCCTCCGAAAGTTAGAAATTAAACGTACTTATAACGTATTTCTAACTTAAAAATCTAACGTTAGATTAACGTTTGTAACTAACATTAGATTCTAACGTTAAAAAGCGGAACATTTGCACATATTTTATAACGTACTTTTATACAGTTTTCTAACATTAGAAAAACGTTATTCTAACGTTTAATTTCTATTATGGGTAGGTTCATAAACGAACCCTAAGAAAGTTACGACCCTTTAAAATTGTACTTTAAGTACATAAAGTTTTTAATTAATAACTCTGGTACCCTTTGAGATAGAGCGACGGACAAAATATGTGCAGCTTAACACATTTTGCTCCAAACTTTTTATGTGTTTTTTTTTTAATTTCCTTTAGTACTGTACCTGTAAAATCATTTTAATTTTAGAAAAAATTACATGTTTAAAGGACATGGCACAATTTATAGGGAATTTTGGCCCTCGGTGAAATTCGCTAAATTTTTTATATGTTTTAGTTTATGCTTTTTAAAAAGGAATTAGGAACGTTTCAAGCACTTTGTATGTACAGTTTTTTTTCTATAACGAAAATAAAAAAATATTTTTGCCCCAAACTCCTCATAAAAATAAGTTTAATTAGCTTAATGATTAAGAAAAAAGCTTGATTGGTATAAGTCAAACTGATGTCTGTCAATTTTTTTATATATTATTAGTAATATAAAATTAATTTAGCATGGCTTTTAGAGCCTTTTTCAAGTAAATTGCTTTGTATGCAACCGTCAAGGTGGTCAACAGCAGATGCCCCGAATGGGAGGAAATGAAAACATTTTATTTATTTTTTTATAAAAATGTCGTAATGTAATACTGTGAAAAAGAATTGAATCAAGGACACATGTCTTTTGATAAGTACAACACCATATTCTCTTATTTTAAGGCTAACATCTTAAATGAAGAGCGCGGATTTCCATTCAAAGACCCGCGCTAGTTATTAGGTTCATAAGAAATGCTAGTCCAAAAATAAGAGAATTTGGCTTAAAATATAATCGAAAGATGCATTTTCTTGATTCATGGATCCTTTTTTTTAGTGTTCATATTTTAAATTATCGAGGGCTTCATAGCAAAGGGGCATATCTGCTATATGTTAACACGGTTGATACAGCCCTGTTATGAAGCCCTCGGTATGATAGTTATATTGGATAATTTATTCTATGCAGAAACACAGTATTTCACTTTCAACTTAGTTTTTCTGTTCTGTTTTACTTCTTATTTTATTATTTTATTAAGTTCTGGAGTTTTAACATGGGTTCCAGTACATTATATTACAAAAACACATATTCAATTTCTTCTATGTAGAATTTTGGAAATAATTGTTTTTTTTTTGCCGTACAAAAAATAAGGGATACACTTTCGGCATTAAAATCGCTTATTATTTTACAAACGATTCCCTTAAAACGTATTTCTATTCTGCTTTTCTTCTTATTTGATTCTTTAGTTCAATTTTATATACGTTTTAGTACTTTTTACCAGGTTAGCAAATAACTTATTTCACGTATTTCACTAATTTAGTCCTTAAGAAGTATTTCTGTTGCACTTTTCTTCATCTTATTTAAATATTCTGTCCAATTTCAATATGTATTTCATTACTTTTTCCCAATAAAACTGACAATTTAGTCTAAAAAACTTCAAAAATACGTCAGAATATCCTTCACTGACAAGTTGTCAAACGAAACAATGCCTACTAGAAAAATATTTTTATGAGGAGTGTAGGGCAAAAATATTTTTTTATTTTCCTTATAGAAAACCAACTGTACATACAAAGTGCTTGAAACGTTCCTAATTCCTTTTAAAAAAGTATAAACTAAAACATATAAAAAATTTTGCGAATTTCACCGAGGGCCAAAATTCCCTATAAATTGTGCCATGTCCTTTCTTTACGCTTTGTTTTGAAAAAAATTGTAAATTTTTACAAAAAAAAAATAGTTATTTATGGTACTAGTGGGTAAAGTAAGATATTGCCCATGAGAAAATTAACCTGCGAGCCGTCAGCCAAGCAGGTTAATTTTCGAGAGGGCAATATCGGTTTACCCATGAGTGCCATACAAGGTTTTATCCAATAAATAGCTTAGGAATTCATATTTTTATTAAAAATTTTAATGACATTTACAAGAAAATAATTTGACAAGTGACAGTTGAGTGGTTAAAATAAATAATTATCCACTCAATAAAGTAAAAGCCACGCGGGGGTTATTATTGAGTTTATCTATTTAAAATAAAGCTGGTAATTGTCTGATTATCTGTATATATTGGATTTTCCTACATCAACACGGACCCTAACCCAACATGGTAAGCGTCGGCAAATGTCGTAAACATTGGTTTCCGGTCCATTTAAAGGATTCTCGATTAGTTACGATTTCATTTTGTACAGTCGGTGCGAATGATGGAAGGTAATAGCTTCAAGGTATTTTATTGTAAACCAGTTAACAATACTGCGTTTGAGACTGTTTTGTCACTGATTCTGATTGAAAATAAAATTACTACTAAAAGACTTGAATGGTAAGATCTTAAGACCCTTAAGAGTCAAGGCACTAAAACTTACTAAATACATTACTTATATGCTCCGTCCAGTTACGCAAGATAGTAAGGGACGCGGCCCGCTTTACACCACAGAGCGCATAAATAGCATAATTATGCATAAATCGTAGTGTATCAAAAATTTAACAGATGTCAGTACTGTTTTCCTGGAAAGGGCCTATCCAAAGACTCGCTTAACAAGCATAGTACATAAGAATGCGATGCCAGGATTGGCTTGATGTGTCATCATGTATGGTTGTTATGCGAGCCTCTGAATAGGCCTTAAGTTGTAATGTAACCTGAAAATTTGACGTTTTCCTTGTGTTCAGTATAATTTACGTTTGTACAATATGTAGAACATGCTAATTTAGTGTGAGTGTATGAAGAATAAACCAAAAAAGTACCTATTTCAATACCATACAAAATAACATTAAGTATAACCATTTTTTTATGTAACTTTCTCTTCTTTTATTAGCTTTAACGACCGTCAATCAATGTCATAGGCAAAAAATGTCACAATATTTTATATGTTAAAAGGTACGAGTTTTTAACCAATGATGTAGCTTAAAAATCGCGGGAATTTTAAACTACTATCTTGCATAATTGGACGGACTATAGTAAATAGTTTCTCAAGTGTTTTTATTTAAAAATAATTTTCTTTTCAATTAAGGCCGGTTAAACAGATAAAAAATCGACAAATAGCAATTGGTGAAGGTATTTTCTTAATTGTATATAAGATATTATCTTTGTTTTTGAACGCTAGTACAAAAAAAAATACTTACTTATCTGGAGTTTTTAACGGTGTAGATTTTCCAGTCGTTGGCTTTTTGGCAGGAACTAAAAAAAAAATACGTATGATAGTAATGAAAATACAGTTTTTTGAAAAAATATATACAGAGGGTGATTTATTGGCCTCTTTGCAAACTTTGGCAATGAAATGTAGATTTAATTTCATAAAGACATGTTCCCAGACAGCACATAAACCATTAGATATCCATTAGACAGCCCTATATCCACTGAACGTCCAGTCCATAATGGATCTCTAATGGATATACAATGGATATACTGAACGTCCAGTCCATGATAGATCCCTAATGGATATCCAATGGATAATATAATTTCCCAATGGATATCTATATGGATATGGACTTTTGGATATCCATTAGATATCTACTGTCAATCCAGGATATCCACTGGATATACTGGATATCCAGAAAGTATATCCCCTGGATATCTCCTAGTTATTATGTGCTGTCTGGGTTCATATGAAGGTAGGTCCTATCTTTCAGTGTTCAGAAGTTATAGCGCTTTAAAAATTTCTTAGCTGAAAAAATAACATTTTAAATTACATTTTAAAGAGGCCAATGAATACCTAAAATATGCATAATTTTATTTTAGAAAATCATAACAATTATATTTTTGTCTCCTTCTGTAGAACTTCTCTCTTTATCCAATCTAAATGTAGCGCTGACCATTGACATATATAAACAATTTTTGACAGATGATTATTTAAAATGATAGATACTAAATTTTGTTTTGCTAAATTTGTTTCAACTTAAAAAATTTAAAAGCGCTATAACCTCTGAAAAAAGGATAAGGTAAATTTACCAACCAACTAATAACTCTTCTTTCTAGAAAACGCATACCGTTAAAATAAAGAATCGCCAACATCTTGGTTTGTTTGTAAACAAATAGTAGGTATATTCAGGCCTGAACAATAACAATTACCAGTAACTGGTATTGTTGTCTCTGTTAGAACAAAGATGTGCGAGTAAGACAGACAAATGTATATGTTGTCGACGTTTTTGTCAGTTTTAACGAATGAAATGCCTATTCTAGAGAGAAGAGTTATTAGTTCGCTTAGTTCACTTAATCTTAATTGGTAATAATAATACCATAATACCATATTATGGTATATTCTCAAAATTTGAAACAAAATAAAACTAGATAAATCGGCCTTCAATCCATAAACTGACGTTTTTTTTCTATTATTATAAAAAAGCTCCATACCAACCAAACTAATTGTCATTTTCGCCAATCAGAAATGTCACCTCAACTAATTTTTTTTTCAATAAACAAACGAGGTTAGTTGAAAAGACAATTTTTAGTTAAGTGTAGTATTAAAACTTCATAAACCTTCTATAAATTCCCCGTTAAACTATTGACATTTCTTAAACGTTACTTTGTCGTTTTTTAAAACTAAACTAAAACTTAGAATTGTCATTTTTACCAACCACATTCAATTCATCAATTTTTTATTATTAAGAAATTTTCCCGATTGGTGAAAATGACAATCTTTCGTTTAGTGTAGTTAAAAAACGCTCCATAAACTAACCTTTAAAGGTTAAAACTTAAAATAAAACTGGATATATCCGTCTTTAAACTTAAAGTAGATGAAACGTTGCAAGCACCCAGTCAAAACATCGGCACTATTGTACACTAGAGCCATCTAGTTTGCAAATTTCAAACTAGGTGTTTTGTTTGATTTTAAATTCTGTATCTTTAAAACATTATATTCTAGGAAAAAACTGTATATACATTTTTTATAAGGCTTAAAAAGAGCTTTTATTTAAAATATAATTTTTTGAAATCGGGTTACAAATATGTGAGATATGCTAAAAAACCTTTTACTGCTTTAAACGCCAATATCTCGAAAACAATGCGTTTTAGGAAAACGTTGTTTATAACATTTTTTGACCAATTTAAAATTATCTTTTATATAAGTGTTAAATTAACCAAATACAATAATAATTGCCTAAATTATAAACAAAAAACGCTAAAAATAGGAGTTTTACCCTATTTTTACCCCCTTACCCCCAACCGTTTACCCCCAAAATCTAATCAGCTCTTCGGAATACGATAAGAAACAATATGCAAAAAAAACGCAAGTCGATATCTCATGTAGAAATGGAGTTAGAGTTTACACCCAGACAGACAGACAGACAGACAGACAGACGCAAACATTTTTTTTACTAATTTCGACTCAGAATGGTCTAAAACATCGAGAAATGTGAAAAAAACGTGGTCAAAGATTTTGACTTTTCGGCGAAGATTTCAATACATCGGCACTCTTAGTAGCACTAAGTAATTAAAGGTGTGGTTAGAACTTTTTTGGATCCAATTCCTTTGACCATTTTACGTTCTAGTTTTCAATATTTTAATAGCTTAAAGAGTCGTTAACAATGAGTCTTTAAACTATAGAGTCATTATGCCGTAAGAGCCCATAAAATAAACTAAAATAAAATATTAGATCTAAATCTGCGCCTTTTACATGTCCCAGTGTGACAATAAAAGTAAATCCCATCCTGTAATAGTATCCCCAACATTAAAGTGGAACGATATAACAGATCTTGGGAATCATCAGCACTGTCTTTCCTGTATGGTTTGGTTTTCCCAAAAGGCAAATCGCCACAATTTAGGATGTACAGTAGCGTGCATTTAAAATGCAACGGGCCTAAAGCATGATATGTACCTTTAGCCGGTATTGCAGAGTTTAATAAATTAAGAATCGACAGTACAAGCTGTTATACTGTCAGTCGGTTTTAAACCGAAAAAATATATAGAAAGTCATCTATATTTCGTTATATTTATCTAACGTTTTTATTTCAATATTAACAACATACAGGATAGATATAGATAGATAGATACACTGTTTCCTGTCCATTTAATTTTAACGACCCCTTAGGGGTGGATTTGTAATAATTTTATTATCAAATTCAGTTTTGTCGTCCCCAAAAACCCCTATATACCAATTTTGACGAAAATATTAAAAATATTTAAAAATATTTACCCCCTAACCCCCATGGGGGTGAAGTTAGAAATTTTTTATTATCATATTCGATTTCAGCAACCTTAAAAACCCCTATATAGTAATTTTCAATTTTTTGTGAAAAATTATTGTATTTACCCTATTTGCCGCCCCTTACCCCACCACAATATTTACCAAAATCAATCCCGAGAGAGAAATTTTGGTAACATACATACCTGTATGCCAAATTTCAAGTCTATACCTTAAAGCGTTCTTAAGTTATCGTGGATACAAGATTACCCGGACAGAACGACCAATCGACCGACAATTTTTATTTTGCTTGAAATTAATTTATATCGACATAAAACGTCATAAAACGCAAAAATACGCAAAAAAAATGTTTGAAAATTTTTGCACGAATGCAAGGCTTTCCGAAATATTGAAAATTTTAAAAATGGGAAAGCAAAACTAGCAAAATGAAATTTTTTTTATGCTGTCTGTTATCTTGAATTCGAAAAAATACTATTCGTTCCACCCTAGTCGAAACTTCACGGAGAAGGTGGAAAAAGGGGTACGATTATAGTAGTAACAAAAGTTAAAACGGCCATATTTTAGCGCGGGCCTTCAAGGGTGAGCGATATGGCCCCGGGGACCACTTCTTAGTAGTGGCACGGCAATATTTTCGAGCACTTTCTTATTAGTGTTTAGGAACATTTGCGCAAAGTTGAACTAATTTAAGAGTTTCAAAGCAATAAAGAAGAAAGTAACAACCCTTGGAGAAGAGCTCTTTCGGACACTGATATACACATCTGCACCTTGAGATGCACTCCTTGGGAAAAGTTTTAACTACTTTCAGACAGAAAATGTCACCTGTATTGTATTGTTCGGGTTATAAATCTCCAGCGTTAGATTAAGTTTTATTAAGTTAACTTAAAATGAATTAATTACATCGGCACTTAGTGCTACTAAGAGTGCCGATGTATTGAAATCTCTGGCGAAAATTCAAAATCTTTGACCACGTTTTTTTCACATTTCTCGACGTTTTAGACCATTCTGAGTCGAAATCAGTAAAAAAAATTTTTGCGTCCGTCTGTCTGTCTGTCTGTCTGGGTGTAAACTCCATTTCTACATGAGATATCGACTTGCGGTTTTTTGCATATTGTTTCCTATCGTATTCCGAAGAGCTGATTAGATTTTGGGGGTAAACGATTGGGGGTAAGGGGGTAAAAATAGGGTAAAACTGCTATTTTTAGCGTTTTTTGTTTATAATTAAGGCAATTATTATTGTATTTGGTTAATTTAGCACTAATATAAAAGATAATTTTAAATTGGTCAAAAAATGTTATAAACAACGTTTTCCTAAAACGCTTTGTTTTCGAGATATTGGCGTTTAAAGCAGTAAAAGGTTTTTTTAGCATATCTCACATATTTGTAACCCGATTTCAAAAAATTATATTTTAAATAAAAGCTCTTTTTAAGCCCTATAAAAAATGTTACATGCAGTTTTTTGCTAGAATATAATGTTTTAAAGATACAGAATTTAAAATCAAACAAAACACCTAGTTTGAAATTTGCAAACTAGATGGCTCTAGTGTACAAAGTGCCGATGTTTTGACAGGGTGCTTGCAACGTTTCATCTAGTTAATTATTGTTTTTTTTTTTATTTTTGTTTAATTGGTACTTACTTGGAGAGCTTTCAGCGTCCAACCCTGGGCTCCGTATCCTCTTCAAAGGCTTCCTTATGCCCATCGGCCTTCTGGGCTCCAAAAAGTCGCCGCAGGGAGTCCTGGGACTGTTCAAATGGTTCATGTCGACCATTTTTGGAGTTATTGGAGTATTTTCAATGTCTACGTGCTTTGTGGGGGTGTCGACTAATATTTTTGGCGTTTTTGCTGAAGGTTCGAAGATTTTTTCGGTGTTCGGTTTATCCATTTTTTTAGATTCCTGAAAAAAAGAACAAAATATCCCTTACCCGTTTTTTACAAAAAAAATCCCGATCACAATTTTCCGAAAACAATTTTTTCAGATAATTTTAAGTGAGCTAGTTTTTATTCCTTTTTTTTCAATTTTTAAGATCTTATCGAGGATCTTTAAAAAAAAATATTTTATTTTTGTTTTTTTTTTGAAATTTTTAATTTGTTTGTTTTTGTGAATTTTTTTTTCAAGTATTTGGGAAAAGTCTTTATACCATTTACTGTGAATAGTATATAATGGAATGCGTAGCATTACATATCTTCATGGCTTGTTTTAAATTTATTGCTATCCAAATCAAGAAAAAGTGTACAGCTATCGTAGATAACATTATACAGATGCGGGAGTAAAAACAAAAAATAATAGTATATTCTTTAACAAGTATGGAATGACTATTCCATACGTGTTGTAGACTATACTTTTTCTTCGACTGCAAATATGAAACACTGTATGGGTTTAAACTGCGGACAAGGTTAAAAACAATGTTTTTTGTGACTCGACATTGCAAATGCAACAAAACACATATTTTTAAATAAAGCAATTAATGTTATTTAATAATTTTATCAAATCAGTACTTAAAAAAGATTTTTATTTAATTTTAGCACATATTTACAAACTATAATGCAAAAATTGAATGTTATGTCAGATTGTTGTGACAGATATCAAGTTTAAATATTTAACAATAGATGGAACACTAAAGTGATAAAAAACTGGTCAAATATTAAGAAAAACTAATAAACTTTATGTAATTTTAACGCAAAACTTTAAATTGCATTAAATTATTCAATATTTCATGGTAAAATAAATATATTTTTGCTAATTTATAAACAAGAGATGGCACTACATGTGCTCATTCTAACACTTGTTACGGAATATTCACACCGTATCTAGAGCTAGAATGGATTCATTCCATGTTTGAAAAGTGTGTGTATTTGCTTACATTCTAAAGCAGTCGTAGAAAAAGACATTTTTTTATTCTACTAGTCAAAAAAAAACTTACCGATTTGTTTTCTTTTAACGGCAATTTGGAGTTGACGCTGTACAATTTTAAATTAGATCCCTTTTTCTTCCTCGCCATTAATAGATGGTAGGTGGCTGTGTGATAATCGTACCTCCCCTTTTTCAGGTACTTCCACATCACTTCGGGATCGACATCGTAGAATTTCGCCATCGAATGGATACAGTCCTTAAAAAATAAATCAAAATAAAATGTGGTGAAAAAATTTATTTTTTTTTGTTGAAAAAGCATAGTATTATCATATTTTATGTTTTTGAGGCGCTGAATCTGCATCTTTGGTCAAAAATAATAAATTCAAAATGGCGGCTTCAAAATGGCGACCAAAAAATTTGAAAGTTAACGAATCAGGCTGGAAATGCTTACTCGGGGGTTTGTGGGGTTGCTGAATTCGAATCTTTTGTCGAAATTCAAAAATAGAGTTCAATCACTGTGAAGGAGTTAATAATTTTATAACTTTCTCTAACTGTTAAGTTATTTTTCCTGAAAAAATTACTTTTTTTCAACTTTTTTTTTGTGGAAATTTTTTTTTATACTTTTGTATAAACTTTTAATTTTTTTTTTTTTAATTTTTTAAGGAGAAAGTCCTCTTGCTCATCCGAAAAAGATATTGTTCTCATGCAAATTAAACAAGAAATAATAATAACACAGGACCATAATTTTTTCTGTCGATTGACCAGGATCAAAAATGGTTTTCTAGATGTATTTTTGGTCGCTGAACACGAACCCGTCGTCCGTTTTGGCCAAAGAACTTTTACCTCAAGAAGGAACATGATGAAATCTACCGTATGCTTTGTTTGAAGCGTGAACCAACTACGGTGAGGGGCTGGTGGGGAGTGACTATTGTTTACACTTAGTACGCTTAAAGAGAGAGAAAGAATGTGTAAACTCACAGTCTAATGACGTAAAATGACTGACAGGGGTACAGTGTTGCCGATTGGAAACATATACTTTGGATATTTTATTGTAAATTTTAAGAAACATTAGTTCTGTATGAGATTTATATGAACTAGTAGTTTAATTTTAATAGATTTAAATATACTATATTATTAAACATAATTATATATATATACACAATCAAGTTTTTTACATTTTTAATTTAAGTATAATGATTTGAATTCATGATAAGGTGGAAACTACGCAACATCGCTACTAGGTAGCCTGAAAGTCGACTAGCGACATCTACATTTTACACCACAAAACTGTATCGCGTTTCTGTTAGTAAATAAACAAACAAAAAGATCACACCTTCATAAGCATTGGTCTGAAATTACTTCTTGAGGTAAAAGTTCTTTGGTTTTGGCCCATCACGTCAGGATTATTTTTAAACAGGAAAACCCACTTATTTTTTGCTTTCGAAACTTTTATTTCGCTCATATTTTCCAAAATATTAATCTGAATATGACTGTATTTTTGGAATCAGCGCGTCGAGATCTATCGACAAGATTTTTTTTTAAATCTGAGATATGGTCAATATCGTCAAATTTCGGTCATCGTCTGGATATTTTAAAAAAATTCATGTCGATAGATCTCGATGCGCTGATTCCAAAAATACAGACATATAATACCTTCAGATTAATATTTTGGAAAATATGAGCGATATCAAATTATCAAAAGAAAAAAAATTATTGATTTTTCCTATTTAAAAAAAATCCTTACGTGGTGGGCCAAAACGGACGACGGATTCGTGTTCAGCGACCAAAAATACACCTAGAAAATCATTTTTCTACGACTGCTTTAGAATGTAAGCAAATACACACACTTTTCAAACACAGAATGAATCCATTCTAGCTCTAGATACAGTATGAATATTCCGTATCAAGTGTTAGAATGAGCACATGTAGTGCCATCTCTTGTTTATAAAAGTTAAGAAAACTGTAGCAAAATTAGCAAAAATATATTTATTTTACCATGAAACATTGAATAATTTAATGCAATTTAAAGTTTTGCGTTAAAATTACATAAAGTTTATTAGTTTTTCTTAATATTTGACCAGTTTTTTATCAATTTAGTTCAAAAAATTAAAACTGCTCCATCTATTGTTAAATATTTAAACCTGATATCTGTCACAACAATCTGACATAACCTTCAATTTTTGCGTTATAATTTGTAAATATGTGCTAAAATTAAATAAAAATCTTTTTTAAGTACTGATTTGATAAAATTATTAAATAACATTATTTGCTTCATTTAAAAATATGTATTTTTTTGCATTTACAATGTCGAGTCACAAAAAACATTGTTTTTAACCTTGTCCGCAGTTTAAAAGCCATACAGTGTTTCATATTTGCAGTCGGAGGAAAAGTATAGTCTACAGCATGTATGGAATATTGTCTATTCCATACTAGTAATAGAATATACTACTCTGATCCACGTCAATCGACTGAAAAAAATTGTGTCCTGTCTAATTAGGCAGATTTCTAAAAAACTACCTTGTCAAAAGATTGGGCGATGTCGGTTCGAACCTCCACCGGGTCCAGGATGCCGAGTGTCAACCAGGAGTGGGACAAAAGCTCGTCGACTTTGATGCGTTTTTTGGGATCCACCTGGAGCATGGAGCGGATCAATCTGCGGCTCTCTCTGGAGAGAAAAGACGGTTCTTCATACCTTCCATTCTGAAAAGAAATTGGATTTTCAAAATGAACAAATGAGGCATGTAGGATCAAAAGATGATAAGTCCAAATTTTTATACCGTTACTTTATTTTATTTAAATCTAAAACTCAAAATAAAATATTGCTACCAACAAAAGAATACTTTCCCATTGAAACAAAACAAATTAAAAAAAAATCCGAAAAAAAATGCGAAAGACGAAAAAAAAATATCAAAAAAAAAATCAAAAAAAATTGAAAACGAAAAAATAAAAAAATATATATTTGAAAAGGTTAGTATTTCCGAGGTTTTTTTAATTTTTTTAAAAGTCCAAACCACCCATAACTTTTTTGTTTTTAGGGGGAACTTTCAAAAACAGTAGAAAACTTCCCCTCATAGAACTTGACTTTTCCTGAAAATTTCAAGTCGATCGGATTATTCGTTCTTGAGTTATCTGTCCACAAAAAAACGTGACATTAAACGGACAGACGGACAGACAGAAAGTTTCGAAGTATCTTCTTATCATGAAAAACATTTGTATCCAAGAACGTTTTGTCTTGCACGTTTTTTTTGCGATTTTGGGAAAATAGAAACTACGACAAATTTTTGTTAGTCAGTTATTTGTTTATAATAAACAAAAAATCAAGCAAAACATTAAATAAAATTGCACAAAATAGGAAAAATTACAAAAATTACATCAAGCATACGTTTGGAGGAAATTTTTTCTATTTTGCGACTCTTATAAGCTCATACTCACACGCATTTTGCGTGTTCTTATACGCCCATAAGAGGTAGGTACTTTTTGTTCTTTTGGGTTGGCAACAGACCTGGCCTATCGCTTGACGTTTTGCGTGCAAATGTCAATGTCGCTTTAAAGTTGAATTTTCTACAAAATTTTGTGTTTAGGTTATTTTTACCATGTTAAAATTGTGGCTTGGTAAATTGCAGTAAAAAAGAGAAGAGATGACTATAGAATATATCAAAATATCATTTGTTCTTAGAATTTTAAACATGGTTTAAACTGTAATGCCAATCCAAAACAAAAATCCCTAAATGAGTCATCAATTTAAATGTAAGTTTTTTAAAATTTTAGAGCAAAATAGAAAAAATTATATAAAGCACTCGTTTCATAACACGTTTTTAGCGCACTAGTACTTTAGAAAACTCACCGCAAGCGGCTCGTTTTCTAAACTTGTACTCGTGCGCTAAAAACGTATATTATGAAACTAGTACTTTAATATACTATTAAAGCACTTTTTATAAAAAAACTACCTAACTTACGTTAGGATAAAAAAAACTAAGAACAAAATATATTGGTTTTATTTTTATTTTCTACCTAATATCTAAATCTTAATCTACAGTATCAATTTTTGAATATTGAATATTTTGAATCTGAATGACGTACTCAATAGAAGGAACCTGCCCGTAAGTCTTCTTCACAAAACTCCATTTAAAACCAATGCCCTCATAAATCCTCTTGTTTTCCAAAGCCAAAAACTGCTTAACTTTTCTCTTCAATTTTCTGTTGGCCAAAAGCGAAGGCCCCAAAGAAATCCCAAAGCTGCAGCAAAAACAAACACACCCGACCACAAACAATTCGTAGTTTATTTTTACTTGAGTTAATACTGTGTTAATTTTGCTCAACGTTTTCTTGAATTCTTCTGGAGCGATTCTACTTTGAAGGCGGGCGGGTAAATTCATTGGAAAGTGGTTATTTACTCCGTATAAAGTTATGTTACCATCACCACGTATAATAATCGGCTCTAAACTTTGCTGGGTGTCTCTAAAGTTTAAATTGGACATATTTTTTTCGGTTTTAAGCTTACAAAACTAGTTTTTAAGGCTTATCACTGTCTAGTAATCAGTTTTTTGACATAATATTTTAATGTCATTATAGATTAGTGTTAAGCATATTGGTTCTTAAGACTTTAATAGTATATTAAAGTACTAGTTTCATAACATACATACTAGTACTTTAGAAAACTCGCCGCAAGCGGCTCGTTTTCTAAACTTGTACTCGTGCGCTAAAAACGCTAAAAAAGTCCAAACAAATTTGTTCTATTTTGCTCTAAATATTAAAAAAAACTTACATTTAAATTGATGACTGATTTAGGGATTTTTGTTTTGGGTTGGCATTACAGTTTACACCATGTTTAAAATTCTAAGAAGAAATGATATTTTGATATATTTTATAGTCATCTCTTCTCTTTTTTACTGCAATTAACCAGTCCACAATTTTAACATGGTAAAAATAACCTAAACACAAAATTTTGTACAAAATTCAACTTTAAAGCGACATTGACATTTGCACGGAAATGTCAAGCGATAGGCCAGGTCTGTTGCCAACCCAAAACAAGAAAAAGTAAAGACCTCTTATGGGCCTATAAGAACACGCAAAATGCGTGTGATTATGAGCTTATAAGAGTCGCAAAATAGAAAAAGATAATATACACAGCGTGTCAAAAGTCCGCCACTCCCCTTTAACTTTTGAACGGTTTAAGATATCAACTTGAAATTTCGAACACATAAATAAGATAACCCAAATAATTTTTTGGTGTATATTTAGTATGCTTAGGGGGTACAATAGAGACAGGGGGCAAGGGGGGATTTTTTTAATAGAAAGGGGGTCGAGTGATACATCATTTTAAAGCTTATAAAATTCTCTATTTGCCAACATATTTTTTTATTTTTTCGGAGCAATTTTTGGGGGTTATTTTAAACCCCGAAAAATAGGGATTTTCGTCAAAAAATTTTTAAAAATATTTTAAAAAAAATCGAAAAATTGTTTATTTCATCATGCAAATACAATTATACTTTTAAACTAATTTTGAATGACTGAAACAAATCTAGTCCTACTAGTACCATCTATTAGTTAACGGGCGAACTAAGCATGCGGAAGGTAACAGATAACCAAATTAGAATAACTCTAGAGGTAACTCCATTTAGCGGCGATTGCGGAAATCTCGCGGTAGGTCAAGCGGGGTAAGAACTGTAATTGCTTTCCCCTGCGTTAGTAATTTTACTTTACCCAAGCAAAGTTTTACGCTAGTTTAAAATTACTGAAAAAAAAAATATTACTTTTTGTACGTTTCTCGACGTTTTATATTCAAAAAAGATTATTTCCGTAAAAAAAAAGAATTCTGTTGGTTTGTCTCTCTTTAGGAAATTTGTGACCACGATAACTCGAGAACGCTTTGACCTAAAGACTTTAAACTTAGACCATAGGTTGCTTAACCGGAGTTCTAGGCTGTGATTGTTTTTCATAAAAAAAACTATTTTTTTCAAAAAAAAAATAGTTTTTTTTTTAATTTTTTGAAATTTTTTCTTTTGACATTTTTTTCGTTCTGCGAAAAAAAAATGTTCTTTTTTTTTCATGAAAAACAGTGTTTTTTGGGTTAATGCACCTGGGCCTACAGGGTTAGTATTATTTTGTTGGCAGCAATATTTATAATGCTTTTTTACGTTTCTCAACGTTTTATATGCAAAAAATATGATTTTCGCAATTTTCGGATTGTGGAAAAGACTAAAAAAAAATCAAAACATTTTAGTTTTTCAAACAAAAGTTGTTTTGCCTTAAATTTTTTTGAAATACATGTCTTACTGAAGAGAGTAAAAACTATTCCCTGATAGCACCAAAACCTTCTAAGAATATTCTTAAAATAAATAGCCGGAAGTACAGCATGCTTCTTAGAAGCATGTCTATTTTGCTCAGGATATTCTAAGAACGATTAAAGAAATGCAAAGGATACCGTTTTAATCATGCTGGGAGTTCCTAAGAAGGTTCTTAAAAGCCTCTGCATCAAATAAGAATGTTTTAAGAAGCATGTTAAGAATATTCTTAGAAGTAGGTACATGTACTTTTAAGAATATTCTTAGCATGCTTCTAAAAATATTCTAATTTGATGCATTTAAGTAATAATATTGAATATTGCGCATGCGCAAACAAAGTAGGTAGGCGTTTCAGAATTCTGCATTAATGTAGTTTTCTCTTTCTTTCAATTTTATTTTATAATACTCTATCCTTTTTATGGAGTGATATCATAAATTTGGACATGGCGAAAAATTTTACATCTTTGTGATAAACCTAATAATTAAAGTATATAAAAATCTTTAGATATAGCATCCATCAGGTAAGATTCATATGGGATATGCAGTTTTACTGTGAAAGTAAACTTTGTACCAAACATAAAAATCATGCGCCACACAAAAATCCAATGTTTAGAGAAAAAAATAGTAAATAATTATCATTTCAAAAAATAATAATTTAAATTTTTTGTCTAAAACTATATAATAATGACTTTATGTCTAAAAATACATCCATTTCTACTACTACTACGGTAAAACTTATGTATACAATTTTAAGAATATTTGTAATTCTAACCTAATAAAATTAAAATAATATAACGCCATATTACTATTCTAAAATCATTCCCATTAGATTATTTTAAGAATATGTATTTGAGCATATTCTTAGCAAAATACTCTAATCATGCTTAGCATGTGCACTATAGCATTATTCTAAAAATATTCCCATTAGAATATTTTAAGAATATGTATTGGGAATATTCTTAGCAAAATACTCTAATCATGCTAAGAATGTTTAGAGTAGAAGCACTTATGCTACTACAGCAGTGCACCTTTTAAGAACATGCTTAGCATGTTTACAGCATTATGCTAAGAACCTTTTCAAGGGAACGATTAAAAAACCTTCTTAGGATGAAGTGTGTTATCAGGGTTACTGTATGCGATAGCGATATATTTTTAAAAACTGTTAAACAAAAACATTTTTTTTTTTTTCAAAGTAAAATTGAAAAAATATGAAAAAATGAGATAATCTTGAAGAAAACCCTGAAGAAATGCTAAGGGTTTACCAACCCAGACAGCACATGATATCTTAAAGACATCTTTTTTAGATCTTAATTATGTCTGGATGCCTAAAGACATAAAAAGGATATCTTATGGACTTCTTTTTAGGGATGTTTAAAAGATATCTGATTATGATGTCTATGTCTTTTAAGTACAAGACGTCTTAACTAAGATACTTATCGCTAAAAATAAACTAACCACAATCAACTATTAAAAAAAATTACCATTTTTTCTAATTTTCTTTTTACGAAAAACGAAAAAATTTAAAAAAAATCAAAAAAGAAATTTTCAAAAAAAAACTGAAAAAAAATTTTCAAAAAAAAATAAAAAATCACATTTTTTTAAGATAAGCTTTTTATATCAATACGACCTTACCTAGCACCGTAAATGGGAGGGGATATTATGTTGTAAAGTCGAATGTGCAAGGCGTCAGTAAGGCGTCTTAAAAAAGATGTCTTAAAGACGTTACCTTTTGTAACATACGACGTCGTTAAGACGTGTTTAAGATGCATATACGGCGAAAACCGACGTTTTTAAGACGTCTTGAATGAGGAGCTATGACATCTTTAAGATCTCTTTAAGTCATCTTTGTGCTGTCTGGGAAAAAGAATTCAAGTGTAAACATTTTTTTCAGGGGTTTACCTTAAGAACACTAGATCAGTGTTGCATCCAGTAAACTGAACTAGATTTGTTGTCCTTAGTTTATTCCTTGTTTTTCACTTACCAATATTTTCTTGTACAGACTATCAATGTTCATATCATCGAAAGGAAGGGAACCGCACAACAAAGCATAGAGCAACACACCCATTGCCCATACATCTACCTCCTGTCCCAAGTATTGCTTTCCCAAAACCAGCTCTGGGGCAGCATATGTTGGGGACCCACACGAGGTGAATAAGGGGTTTTCCATGCCTCCCTCTGGTCTGGCACATAGACCAAAATCTATTAGTTTCAGGTTTTGGTATTTATCTAATAAAACATTTTCCTGAAAAAAATAATAGTTTCATTAGAAAATAAGCACTATAATAAATTTTATCAGAGTATATTAGTTTCTATGATATAGCCATTTAAAAATACTATCATTTATCCAGAAATGATAAATGTTTCAACTTGTTTTAATATCTTACTGGTTTTAAATCTCTATGTGCATATCCCAAACTGTGCAAGTACGAAACAGCAGAAACAATTTGTCTAAAGAACATTCTACTTTCAGATTCCGTTAGTCTATTTTTCTCCACGATGTGATCAAAGAGTTCCCCTCCAGAGCAATGTTCAATAATAATGAAAAAATGAGTTTCTGTCTCAATAACTTGGTGTAATTTACATATATGATCATGAGCCAATGTTTTTAAAGCCTTTATTTCCATTTTTACCCTGGGCAAATCATCTCCGAGCACTATTTTATCCATAATTTTTATTGCAACTTTTTCTCCAGTTGCAATATGAGTTGCTAACTTTACTTTGGCAAAACCACCACATCCTATCGTTTTTTCGACTTCGTAGAGTAGCATTATATCGGACCATATTGATATTTTTTAACGAATTTATAACGTTTTTGTTAGGTTAAAAAATTGTAAACCTTCACAAAACTTTGGTTTGTAAAGCTACACCATTTGTTTTAGGTATTTTTCTTAGAAATTACTATTTTAAATATTTCAGATGTTTAAAAACACTAGTTTTATGTATTTATTTACTTATTTTGCACATAATAAACATTTTTTAACGATTTTTTTTGGCATTCAAATTTAAAATATGTAAACAACTGTCAGTACGGTTTCTCCATCTAGTGGTCGATTTCGGAAGCGCTGTCTCTAGACTGGACGCTAGATGGCGATATTAAAGTCCTGATATATGTCTTCATCTAGTGAGAGTTCTTTGTAACTGACTATATATTTTATCTTAAAAAGTTTTCTGTAAACTTTATTTATTTATTTATTTAAGACAAAACACAATACCAATCAGCGTAGTACGCTGTACGTAGTACGCTGAGCGTACAGCATTTCTCGAGTTTTTACGTCTACGTTTTTACGTCGTATTTGTAAATAGGCCCCTTAGCTGAAGTAGGTTTCTATATATATAAAGTAGGTTTCTACCTAGCGTATTTACGATAATAAACGCTAGATAGAGCAACTGTAGAAATTCGGAACAGTCAATGTTTGAGGTTATGTAACTTCTTTGTTTTATTATGTTAAAATTACTAAAACCTGCTCGAAATATAAGTAAAAATGCATTATCAAGATGTCAGTGTTCCACTTCGTCTAATAATAAACCACCAGAAGCAAAAAAAGATGAAAAAACCGAACTAACCTCAAAAAAATATGACCCGACAGAAGTTACCAAGGAGGATCTGCAGTGGAGGACTCCTTGGCATCAGAGGGAAGCTCAGTATTTTAGCGCCCTTAGGACTTTTTACTCGGAAAACAATAACAGAAGTGTATTACAAATGATCCAAACTCCTATCGACTTGTCCCCAACAGGAATGAAAAATTGGTGGACGAAACGAAAAGAAAAGAGAGAAATTCTGATGCAGTCGTATCTTCCGGAAAGAAATCGAATGTTAGGTAAGATAAAAACAAATGAAAAGGCTAGTATGGTATAATCACAAATTTTAAAATGTTCTCTTGGTATTTTAATATTACAGGTCCACAGAATCAATTTTAGCAGCATTTAAAAGGTTTTTAGCCTGCCGTAATATTTGAGTGACCCCTTAAGTTATCTGGCTTATCCGAATTATCCGATATTTCTCTAAAAATTTGGTTGATAGAACCAAATTAAGCCATTTTTAAGTGAAATTGCGTTAAAATTATTAGATTTATCTTAATTATCCGGCTTACCCAGCATTATCCGAAGGTCAAATTGAAACGGGACCACCTCTTTAAGTTGCAAAAAGTTTCATTCAATTCCGTTCATCTGTTCCAAGGTTATGCAGGATCAAACATAAAAGAAACAAAGTCACACATCGAATTGATAACCTCCTCCTTTTTGGAAATTGGTTAAAAATATATTTTTAATCCGTTTTAATTCGCAAATGCGTATTAAAATTTTGTATTGCTTCTCACCAACGTTTGCATAAAAAAAGTCGATATAAGCTTATCTAGATGATGTATGTAAATTACCAAAAGGAAATTGTATACAAATTATACGATTTTTAATGGATAGGATGCTTTGCCGTGGCCCGGGGCCGCGGCCCGCGGACTTCTTTAGACCACGGACTCGACTCAGAAACTTTTTATGCTATACCTACATATTGCATAAAGGTGTCAACATATGCTAAGACCTTTCAATGGCGATTTCTCCCGTTAGATTAGACAGGCACAAAAGTTCTACCCAAAAAGGATAGAAGACATACATACACTCCCACTTCCACCCAACCAAACAAATTCTGTATTTGTTCTTTGTTGAACAAATACAATATTTACTTGGCCGGGCGAAAAGTGTAACTATATTATTTTTATTAAAGAAATTACTGGCGCCATCTAAATTTTAGTAGAATTATCTTATTCTACAGATTCACATTAGCTATGTTCGTTCGTATCGCTCAGTGCTACACTTTCCGGCCAACCAAATAAATACTGTATTTGTTGTATGAAAAACAAATACAGTATTTATTTGGTTGGCTGGAAAGTGTAGCACAAATGAGAGAGAGATAGGGTAGACGTCTTTTGTTTCATAATTCTAGTTGTAGAGAGCTACATTTCAGATATCTAACTGTTTGAATCCGTTTTTTTTTTGCGAATTGATTCGGATTCAAGCAGATTGAAAATGAAATATTTTTAATCCGTTTTAATTCGCAAATGCGATTCCATTTGAGACTTCAAATTTCTTCAGCTAAGGTTGTTCAGAGTTCTCAGCTAAGGTTGTTTTTGGTAAAAATCTATGTGAAATTACAGCTCAATTTTTTTTCGAAATTTATCTTTTTTTTAATTTTTCCAGGTAACGATTTAGCAGCGGCCCACTTTTTAGTCCACAGAGGAGGTGCAGTAAAATTTCATGGAGAAAACTCGTGGATAAAAGCGAACATCTTCAACGAATACAAACTCCCCAGATTCTACGAAGAAGACAAGCACATCCAAGCCATAGACTGCTCCAATGTAAACTTGTACTTCGAAGGCCTGGAAAATTTTAGAGACCTGAGAAAAATTCAATGGGCAAGGTTTGACAGTTGTGAAAACCTTGATGATTGGTGCATGGATAGAATAACAAACATTTTTAGTCACAGTTTGTTGTACCTTGATATAAGAAATTGTCCCAATATTACGGAAAGGGGTATAGGTGCTGTTTATAAGATGAGAAATTTGAAAATTTTACTTATTGATGATGTATTGATGTCATCGTCATATGAAATGACTTGTTTGTTACTTCAAGAAGCCAATCCGCAGTTAGATATCAGGACAGAGGATTATGATATTGAAGATCCACCACCAAAAAAATTAACTTAGTTATTTAACTTAGAGATTTAAAAGACAAATTACAAATTTTTGCGCATTCGCCATCATTTTTTATCATATACGGTTCTATAGTAATGTAATCGGTACTTAGTGCTACTAAGAGTGCCGATGTATTGAAATCTTCGCCGAAAAGTCAAAATCTTTGACCACGTTTTTTCACATTTCTCGGCGTTTTAGATCATTCTGAGTCGAAATCAGTAAAAAAAAAATTGCGTCCGTCTGTCTGCCTGTCTGTCTGGGTGTAAACTCTCTAACTCCATTTCTACATGAGATATCGAATTGCAGTTTTTTGCATATTGTTTCTTATCGGATTCCGAAGAGCTGAGTAGATTTTGGGGGTAAACGATTGGGGGTAAGGGGGTAAAAATAGGGTAAAACTCCTATTTTTAGCGTTTTTTGTTTATAATTAAGGAAATTATTATTGTATTTGGTTAATTTAGCACTTATATAAAAAATAATTTTAAATTGGTCAAAAAATGTTATAAACAACGTTTTCCTATAACGCATTGTTTTCGAGATATTGGCGTTTAAAGTAGTAAAAGGTTTTTTTAGCATATCTCACATATTTATAACCCGATTTCAAAAAATTATATTTTAAATAAAAGCTCTTTTTAAGTCCTATAAAAAATGTTATATACAGTTTTTTGCTAGAATATAATGTTTTAAAGATACAGATTTTAAAATCAAACAAAACACCTAGTTTGAAATTTGCAAACTAGATGGCTCTAGTGTACAATAGTGCCGATATTTTGACTGGTGCTTGCAACACTTCATCTAGTTTTTATTGAATTCTGAACAAGTTTCAAAAAATCTGTCTGTCTATACTGGGTGTCCCAACTCTATTTACCAGCGATTTTCTCGTAAACTATAAGAAATAATCAAGTTCTGAGAAAACCATCTTAAATAAGACAACTTAAACTATCTTTTAGCATATATTTGATACTTTCAGCTCTTGAAATGTGGGCAGAGGGGCTTAGATGGACATTTTTTTAAATGGAAAGGGGGGTTGTGTGATAGATCATCTTAAAGCTTATAAAATTCCCATTTAACTATATATTTTTTAATTTTTTTAAACTTTTTTTTTTTGGGTTTAAAATAGGGTTGAAAAAACGTAAATTATACTTTTAAACTAATTTTAATTTACATAAAAATTTTCAAAATAAAACTTAAAAAATCGCATTTTTTAGCACAAAAGATTAAAAATCAAAACCTTAAAAAAATTGTTTAAAAAATAAAAAAATATACAGTCTGGTAGAGAATTTTATTTGCTTTAAAATGATGTATCTCACGACCCCCCTTTTTATTAAAAAAAAATCCCCCCACGCCCCCTGCCCACATTTTAAGAGTAAAAGTATCAAATATATTCTAAAAGATAGTTTAAGTTGTCTTATTTAAGATGGTTTTCGCATAACTTGATTTTCTCTTTTAGTTTTCGAGAAAATCGCTAGGTAAATAAAGTTGGGACACCCGGCATGCCCGTCCAGGTGTCTCATATTTTGTTAACACGATAACTCAAGAACGCATTATCCGATTGATATGAAATTTTTAGGAAAAATCAAGTTGTGCGTTTTAAAAAACTTCACTTCAAAAAAAAAAAAAATAGGAGGCGCAAAAAATTATAAAAAATGGATGCCTCAGCCCAGAAACATGAAATTTGATAAGGGTGGTGTTCGCATCAAATCGACCTACCTGTCAAAATATTTTTGAAATGTTTTCATGAAAATTAGAATTGAGGGTTTTGAGGTTGCCTAAATTTAATCTGATAATACATTTTTTTACAATATTTTCATGAAAATTCGCATTAAATAGAGGATTCGAGATCGCTGAAAATGATTTTGACCCCCGCGGGCGGGGGAAATGTGAAAAAATGGGAAAGCGAGCAGTGTATTTTTTATTAACCAAATTTAAAAAAACGTATCTTTTTAGATTTTATTGATTTAACTGATTTAAAAGCAATTTTATTTAGAGAAAATGCGATTACGTAAAATAATTTTACACTTAAATGAGTTATTTTTTGCAATTTGGATAGAGTGGTAAGTTAAGATGTATTATATTAGGTATTGTAATTTATATTGTTATAAAGTTAATTAATTTTAATTAAAAAATTGTTAAAAAATTGTTTCCTATTTCCGGAAATTGGGTAAACATTCAAAATATGTTTCTATATTTTAAAGAATATGTAATAATTCTTTAAAAGTTTGCAGCTTGAAAAGTATTGTTTTTTTATTACCACACTATTTTATAATTTTTTCCTTAGGGAACGTTCAAGTATTACGTAACGCTCCTAGGGGGGTGGGGGTCATTTTAGAGTGTTACGCCCATGTTAATGGTATAGGAAAATAGCGTTACAGGGGGCTTGGGGGTCCAAAATGATCAAAATTTGCGTTACGTAATACTTAAACGTTCCCTTATAAACATAGGATTTTTTTTCAAGGTAAAGTTACTTTTCATCTTGGCTTATAAGTTTTCTCTGTTTTGTCCTTTACAATTGCAAAACAACTTTACACTATGATATTTCAAGAACGCTTTGACATAGAGTCTTAAAATTTTGACCAAAAGCTTTTTGCTACGTTGAAATTCTTGGGTCCAAAATGCAGGTCTCTGTGTCAAAGAGTTCTTGAAATATCGTAGTGTAATGTTGTTTTACAAGCGACCTGCACCATTAATATGACTATACTAAAAGTTGCCTACACTTAAGCTTTAATTAAAAAAAAAAAGAATTAAAACAAGCGGTGAAGATATGTAATGCTACGCATTCCATTATATACTATTCACAGTAAATCGTCGGCTTACAAGTAAAGAGCACTAAGTCCAAAAACATGGTTTTGAGATATTGACAAATTTAACTTTCACTGTTGTTTTTTAATTTTTGTAATAATTGTTACCAAAATGCACGTTTCGCCAAACAAACACTAAGTCGCTTAGTGCGGAAATATTTGAAATAAGCCAGAAGTAAAACGCACTAAGTGCACTAAGTCACTTAGTGCCTATTGCCAGATAAAATTTTATTTAAAATCAAACTGGTGCGTTTTGTATAGTGGGTTACTCTCTTGGCAGTCCACCTAGAAGTTAGTTCGGTTTACCTGTACATAGATCATCAAAAATTAATTACAGTACCATAAAAAACCCATTTTTGCAAAAAAGTGACTTAGTGCCTTTTACTTGTAAGCCGACGAAATGGTATATTGCATTTCTGGGCTGGCAAAAAGACGGAATTTTTGGAAAAAATCCGGACAGGGTAAGACCGGTAAGAACCGGTAAAAACCAGGCCACAATTGCCCAAATGCTGGGAAAAATCAAGTGGTTTTTACCGGTATTTACCAGGGTAAAAACCGGAAAAAATTGGGAATAACAACTGTGAATTAAGTCGGTTTTTATTTTTTACAAATCTATTTGAAAATATTTGCTTGCCTCTCACTCTAGCACATCACAAAATCACAGTGGGATTTTCCTTGTGGTTTTTAGGGGCTGTTCGTATATTACGTAACGCAATTTTTCAAAAAAATAGACCCCCTCCCCCCTTGTGTAACCCGTAACAATATAAAATTTTTGTTTCGCAATAAATTTAACTGTATTCTCATTAGTGATTCGTTTTTCTCGACAAAACAAAGATGAACCTAAAATATAGTATAACATAACCTTAAAAAAAATTTACACGAAAAAATCACTCAAACTTTAAAAAAATATTCATAATCAATATCACACAGGGAAAAAATACTAGGTACCTCTTTTTACACTGAGTGTCACATATAACACGTATATTGTTTATGCACAGGTACACAAAATAGTACACACATTGGTGTTCTGTGAGTACACATTCCGCGCGAAAATGTATCATCGCCGATGATTCATCGGCAAGATCACGCAAGAACAGGGCCGTAAGATTTTTTTTTAATATCAATGTCAACAGTTTTTTTACTGATTACAATATTATTTAAATATGCAGAGTTTCGTCAATTTTTGTGTGAAAAAGGGAATTATGGGCCACTAAATAGTAATTTATGTTGAAATAAAAATACATCTGCCAAGCTTAGGAAATAAACATTAAATTTATTAAATTCCGTTACGTAACGTTTATCTAGACACCCCCCCCCCTCCCCCCTGTCACAAACTGTAACAATTTCTCTGACCCGCCCCCCTAGGCGCGTTACGTAATATATGGACAGCCCCTTACCGGTATTTACTGGTAAAAACCATATGGTATTTACCACCCGGGATTTTGCTCAGTGGTACAAAACCGGTAAATACCACTGGTTTTTACCGCCCTGGTCAAAACCTTGCTAGCCCTGTTGCATTTTCCCAAATACTTGTTTAAAATAAACCATTAATTCATTAATTACACAGGTTTACAAAAAAAAAGCCAGGACTATTTGACCGGACCATGCTATTCCTAGGTATTTTGGCGCCCTGAATCAGATCCCGGGGTTAGTTTTGCCCCATCACGTCAGGAAAACGAGATTTCAAGGTCATTTGGAGGTCAAAATGGTGATTTTTTGGGAGCGGCCCCGGGACAACATCTCAACGTTCAGAAAGTATTCAAGAACTACACAGTTACCCGTGAAGTTAACAGGTCGCTTGAGAAATTGTCGCGGGGCCGCTTCCAAAAAATCACCATTTTGACCTCAAATGATCTTGAAATCTCGTTTTCCTGATGTGTTGGGGCAAAACTGACCCCGGGATCTGATTCAGGGCGCCAAAATATCTAGGAATACCATAGTCCGGTCAAATAGTCCTGACTTTTTTTTTGTAAACCTGTGTTATTGATAGGAAACTATTAAATAAAATATTTCTCTATTCGCAATATAAATTATATTTTAAACACGTAATTACAATTGGCTTTTCGCAAATAAGGAATTAAAACATACTGCAAATATTTATATCCATTTAAAGCTTTTCTGGCTATCGGTATATCAACAATAAGTCATCAAGAATTTATCTTATTTAGGCATAAGGAATTTCTTTGAAATAATTCGGTTATTGCAATAACTGAATCATTTTTGCTGGTTTAAAGTAAAATATGTTTTACTTTAAAGCAAAATAGTATATTCTATAACTAGTATGGAATAGGCAATATTCCGCGCGAGCGGAAAGTTTGTCATACGAGCCGGCAGGCGAGTATGGCGGTCCCGCGAGCGCGTAATGACTATTCCATACTTTTTCTTCGACTGCAAATATGAAACACTGTATGGTTTTAAACTGCGGACAAGGTTAAAAACAATGTTTTTTTGTGATTCGACATTGTAAATGCAACAAAACACATATTTTTAAATAAATCAATTAATGTTATTTATAGTTATTTATGGTACTAGTGTGTAAAGTAAGATATTACCCATGAGAAAATTAATATAATAACGGTTTACCCATGAGTGCCATACTAGGTTTTATCCAATAAATAGCTTAGGAATTCATATTTTTATTAACAATTTTAATGACATTTACAAGAAAATAATTTGACAAGTGACAGTTGAGTGGGTAAAATAAATAATTATCCACTCAATAAAGTAAAAGCCACGCGGGGGTTATTATTGAGTTTATCTATTTAAAATAAAGCTGGTAATTGTCTTATTATCTGTATACATACAGGGTGTTCCATAACTGGCATGCCAAAATTTAAGAGGTGATTCTAGTTCCAAAAATATAAAAAAAGTTCCTATAAAGGTTGGTCCGGAAATGAGCCCTAAGGGATCTAGGGCCCTTTAAAATTGTAATAAAAATAAGGTTTTTAATTAATAACTCGGGTACCGTTTAAGCTAGAGCGGCGAGCTTTTGCATGTATACTAGTATTAATAAGGGCAATAAGTTTATGTTAATTTATTTTTTAATTTATCCAGAGGCGTGCCCAGACGAACAAAATATATGAGGCTTAAAACATTTTTGCCCCAAACTTTTCTATGTGTATGTTTTTTGGATTTGTTGTAAAAAATATAGATTTCTAGAGTAAAAATACATATAAAATATCATATAGTGTAACACTGTAGGAGCAACCGTTATCAAAAAAAATGCAATTAAGAGGAAGTAACATTTTGTGCCACCAAAAACGTTACTTTTTAAAAGGCTATTACTCCTTTAATATTAAATTTAGGTGTTTTGGTGTATAATACTTTTTTGCTCAGTTTTAAATGAAAAATCACCCTGCAGCATTAAAATTTTATTGGTGCTTTTTTTTGTTCCCCATTCAATACGTAATCTTCGAAGGGCCGTAGCTCCCTTAGGGCTCATTTCCGGACCAACCTTTATAGAAACTTTTTTTCATATTTTTGGATGTAGAATCACCTCTTAAATTTCGGTACGCGAGTTCTGGAACAGGCTGTATATTGGATAAAAATATAATTTCATTAAAAAAATAAATAAAAGTGGTGATTCATGGGCCGTAGCGAGGAAGATTTAGTGGGAGAGAAGGTCAAAAATCACAACTTTTCTAGTCTATTTATGCCCTCGACAAAAAAGTTTATGACTAAAGAAAAACCTTCAGACTACTGCTAAAATTACAACTTTTATATTTTTAACAACTATTTTGAATTTTAAGGTAGGGGGGAGGCTTCCAAATTTCGGAACTCAAAAGTCCGTGTACAGATATTTTGTAGTGGGTCACCCATCGCAAAAAATATGTTCCAAATTTAATTTTTTTTGTTTCGTTTTTTTTTTTATTTTTTTGTTTATTTATCAAAAAATATGCGTAATAAGCTTAAGCTATTCTTGTATATTTATAACAATATTTTTCAATATGGCCCTGCATGCAGCACTTTTTATCTCAAATTGTTTCTTTTTTTAAGGAAAGAATTTAATATTTGTTGGCATTAAATTTTTGAATTAAAATCCATTATTCTTTTGCTTATTGAGCATGTCAAGAAAAGTGCGGGTGTTGGAAGGGTAGGCCTCCTGGCAGGTGTATTTGGATCAATATTTTTATATGCGGTTTATTTCTATTTTTATTGGTGGTGACGCAGCGCCGGGTTAAAGGGGGGTAATTACCCTCGCACCAACACATGCAATGCTGTATTTATAGTTCCTTGCCGCCCCGTTAAGATTGATGTCTATTTGACGAAATTTTTACTACTGCTAACACAAGAATAGCATATTATTTATAAAACAAAATGGAAACTCAAAAAAAAAAAAAAAAATAGTTATTTATGGTACTAGTGTGTAAAGTAAGATATTACCCATGAGAAAATTAATATAATAACGGTTTACCCATGAGTGCCATACTAGGTTTTATCCAATAAATAGCTTAGGAATTCATATTTTTATTAAAAATTTTAATGACATTTACAAGAAAATAATTTGACAAGTGACAGTTGAGTGGGTAAAATAAATAATTATCCACTCAATAAAGTAAAAGCCACGCGAGGGTTATTATTGAGTTTATCTATTTAAAATAAAGCTGGTAATTGTCTTATTATCTGTATGGATAAAAATATTATTGCTTTTAAAAATAGATTATATACTGAAAATATTAGGAACCCATGTTCCAAATATTGCCAGGGTACTGGGAATAATAGTAAAGAATAAAGTTTACAAAAAAATAACAATCTAATAGGAAAATCTTGTGACACAATAACAATTTCAGCTGTTTTTATGTACAATTTGGGCAATTAAATAACAATTTGTCGTTTTCAGTAAGCCCCACGCACTTTATGTACGTATCGATTACAATCTCATATCGGCCTGGCGATTCTCTTCAAATAAAAAGCAGAACCAATATTTAGAACTCTGAATTCTTCGGTCTTACTTAGACAACAATCTCAAAAAATTATCTTTTCTCTTCATTATTTAGTAAAACAGAATATGGGCCAAGAAAGTGGATGTTTGTGCGTACCTTATTACGTTCTTGCCCTGCAATAATCGATGCTACCCAGCTTGCGACAGTCCGCACAATTTTACAAGTTTTTATAGTGGAAGAGCACGAAACACCAACTGCTTTTTCGTGTACGCCATTACATATAAATCATATTTACAGGTATCTTTTCGATATAACAGATATACTGGCAGTGCCATCTATGACACAGACGACTAACAAGTTTAAGCGGGGGTGGCAATATTAGGAACATGGCAGTAATTGGCTCACCTACCTTAGTATAATAACGATAAGATAACCAGTAGTCGGCGTAAACTCAGTTATGACTCATCAACGTTGAAAATAAACACAGAAACATAGGCTTACGGCATAATTTTGCCGAATTATGAAATTTTTATAAAGGTCACTAAATCGAAACATTGGACCACTAATTTGTTACACACAACAATATTGTCTATACATATTAACTATAGATATGTATATATATCGGTGGTTTTCAAAGAAAAAACCGATATTCGATTTTTGTCTTTTAAGAATACGAAAGTTTTTAATTTTAATTTATCGATAACCTTTTTCCTACCTTACTCGTTTAAATGGAATCATTTAAAAAATAAAGATAAAAAGAAATAAAAATATAAATATTTAAAACCTCGCCTCAACGCTAGAATCGACGCGGCGCCTATGCGACTACTGGAAATTCGCCTACTGAATATAACCAAAATCTTAAAACACTTTTGCAAGAAAGTAAGTGCGGTGGAACCGTACCAGTTTATTTTAAAATAGGTGTTGCCTCCTTTGACCACTAAAGATCTAAACTTCTTTTTTCTATTTTGCGACTCTTATAAGCTCACAATCACACGCATTTTGCGTGTTCTTATAGGCCCATAAGAGGTCTATACTTTTTGTTCTTTTAGGTTGGCAACAGACCTGGCCTATCGCTTGACGTTTTCCGTGCAAATGTCAATATCGCTTTAGAGTTGAATTTTCTACAAAATTTTGTGTTTAGGTTATTTTTACCATGTTAAAATTGTTGCTTGGTTAATTGCAGTAAAAAAGAGAAGAGATATAAAATATATCAAAATATCATTTGTTCTTAGAATTTTAAACATGGTGTAAAAATCCAAAACAAAAATCTCTAAATCAGTCATCAATTTAAATGTAAGTTTTTTAAAATTTTGGAGCAAAATAGAAAAAATTGTATAAAGCACTCGTTTCATAACACGTTTTTAGCGCACTAGTACTTTAGAAAACTCACCTCAAGCGGCTCGTTTTCTAAACTTGTACTCGTATGTTATGAAACTAGTACTTTAATATACTAGTTTACTAGGTTTGCTTGACGAAAATATTTTTTTTTTTGATACTAAACGCCGAGAATCGTAAAAAAGAGCTATAAATTTTTTTGCTATCGCAAGACCGAGCGCAAGACTTTCCTCCGGGAAAGTAGAACTTGCATATAAGTAACCAATAAGTTATTGGCAATAAAACTAATCTAAACAGTTAGAGATATCGTTATTTACCGTTCAACAAACACGAATTCTACTTGATCGAGCAAAAGTAAAAAGTAAAAGTGGTTCTGATCAATTTAAAAAACAGACAGGCCATGTTCGGATATAAAATACAGCAAATAATTCGATTAAAAAACACGACTGCCAACACAAGAATACTTTTCTCCATAGAGGTTTTTTTTTTTCTAATTGTTTCGCTTTTCGAAAAATTTTTTTTTTTTTTAATTTTATAGTTATTTATGGTACTAGTGGGTAAAGTAACGAGTGGGCAATATCGGTTTACCCATGAGTGTCATACAAGGTTTTATCCAATAACCCAGTCCGCACATATATGGATGCAACATGGTAAAGAAAGATTTTTTAGGTAACATGTGCCATATTACATGAGACATAACATACATATGTATGCTACATAACATGCCCTATAACAGAAAGATTTTTTAAATTACATGTGCCATATTACATAAGATGTAACATACATATGTATGCAATATTGCATGTTATGTATCATATATATGGTACGAGAACATACACGATACATAAAATGTTATGAATTCAATACTAAATATGGCGTCTATATTATTTTAATTTTTATAGGTTAGAATCACTAATATTCTTAAAATTGTTGTTAATAATAAAAGTTTTACCCTTAAGTAGTAGAAACGCATGTAGTTTTAGACAACTAAACTGATTTTAGATAATTTTAGACAAAAAATTAAAATATATATATATATTTTTTTTAAATGATTATTTGCTATTTTTTCTCTAAACATTGGCTTTTTATGTGGCCCATGATTTTTAAGCCTGGTAGAAAGTTTGCTTTCACAGTAAAAATGCACATCGTATAAGAATTTTACCTGATGGATGCTACATATAAAGATATTTATATACTTTAATTATTAGGTTTATCAAAAAGACGTAAAAATTTTCACCATGTCTAAATCTATGATGCACTCCATAACAAGTAAAATTCGGAAACGCCTACTTTTATTGTTATGTACCTAGTATGTATCGGATATGTAGCATGTTATGTAACTGATACATAACTTGAGGCGGAATTGTTAAAGTCCAAGGACTATACATGGACTATAAAAATTACATGGCTGCAACATCACATAGAACAGTGGTTATGTACCTGCTATGTTCCTGCCATGTATTTGTGTTGACTGGGAAATAGCTTAGGAATTCATATTTTTATTAAAAATTTTAATGACATTTACAAGAAAATAATTTGACAAGTAACAGTTGAATGGGTAAAATTAATAATTATCCACTCAATAAAGTAAAAGCCACGCGGGGGTTATTATTGAGTTTAACTAAAATAAACATGGTAATTGTCTTATTATATGTATGTATTGGATAAAAATTTAAATTTTATAAAATATATATTATTTAAAATAGTTTTTACCCCCACTCTGGTTTTTAGCACAAACAATCCCAGCCTGGGATTGGAAAGTTATCCTTATCCAAAGTTCAACTTCAAAAGTTAACTTTCAAAGTGGAACTTTCGTTTTTTTTTGTCTTTAGCTCAAAGCGTTTTTGAGTTATCGTGGTCATAAAATTTCCTGCATAGACTGTCAAAATTGTTGCTAAGCCCCTGGCCTTGGTCTGAGCCCCCCCTGGCGTTTTCGCTGAGCCCCCACTGGTATTTTTTAAGTTACCTACCTTTGGGCGCCAATTTTTTTTTGTAGGGTGCCAAGTTAGGTAGAAACCGCCAGGGACAAAGCTTTTTAAAGGTAATTTTTGGGTCACCAATTTTTTTTTTTTGAAGGGGCGCCAAGTTCGGTAGAAACCGTCCAGGGACTAAGCTTTTTTCAGGAGAGTATTTTTTTGGGCGCCAATTTTTTTTTTGTAGGGGCGCCAAGCTTTGATTGAAACCGTCAGTGACAAAGCTTTTTTCCTGGGGGCTGAGCCCCCCCTAGATTTTTTCTGGTTACGGCCCTGATGGAGACTTTTAATCGGTCAGTTAAGAACTCTAACATACTTAAATTTCAGCAAATTTATGCGGGGGGCATTTCCCATAAGAAATGTACGGGGTTCTTTGAAGTACTGTTAACTAAATTATTTGGATATTTAGTCAAAATTAATGGAGAGCCCCTAGCACAAGCTTTCAAGCTTATTTGGGGCTCTCCATGATTCTGTAATCAATAAGTAATTAAATAACCCCCCATAACTTTTTTGTTTTGGGGGTATTATTTTCAAAAACAATATCCCTGATCTTCCCCTCATAAAACTTGAGAGAATAATTCCTTTTTAAGTTATCGTGTCTACAAAAACCGTGACATCGGACGGACGGACAGGCATAGGGGAGAGTGGGTATGTTTCGACCAGTGGGAGGTTTTAACCATTTGATTTTATTTAAAAACTATTGAAATTTTGCGTGCTTCCAGTAGGGCCAACTAATATGTTTAGTGGCTATGGTGCCTAGTTAAAGTTTGGTCAAATTCGGAAAAGTCTAAGAAAAATTACGAAAAAATTAATTTTTTGTGAAAATCAGGTAAGGTTTTGGTTCTACATTTTTTTATTGATATTTTTCTAGTGGTAAAATCTATTTAAAATCGGTTTTATATGATTAAACAAGTGTTTTATTGACTTCATTTTCAGGCACTGAACCTAACTTAATTCGTTTATTTTACCGGGTATCATCATATTATTTAAAATATGAGCATATAGGGATGATTCTACCACTGGATGGAACATTCGAAAAATTAAAATAATATTAAAAATCCAATCCGTTTTTTAGTTTTCCAATATACTTTTAATATTGGTTCGTATTTTCAGATTACCTGCTACTTACTAGGTAGTTTTTTATTGTTTTTTTTTATATTAGTCATATAGTTTCTGGTTCCTTTTAATATTAGTCTAATATTATTTGTTCATGTTCTAGTTATTTATAATAAAACATTAATAATTTTTGGTTCATTTTAATGTTGGTTCTATATTTTTATAACTATATCAGAACTATATTATAAAGTTCTAATAATAAATTTTAAATGTTTTAATAAAATTTATAATTTTATTTACCCTAGTTTAATTATCCCCACTATCTGGTTGAAACCTCCCACCCTAGAGGGATGTTTCAACCAAATGTAACTATTTTATTTTAATTTATAAAACTAATTATTCTTTAAATTAATACAACTTGTACTATATTATTTAATAGAAAACATATTAAACTATAGATTGGTATAAAAAAAATAAAACAAAATAATTTATTAAATACTTTATAAAACGATTTAAACATTAAGAGGTTGAAACATCCCCACTCTCCCCTACATCTTTAAAGTTTTTTATGTTTTCATGAGAAACTTTCGTTTTTTGTCTGGGACGTTTTTTGGCGATTTTGGGAATTTGAAACTATGGTATAATACTATTCTAACGCTACACGCTGTGAATAGTATAATAATATATTTAATATAATATTATATCTAAAAGAAATAGTATTATAAAAAGTTATAGGTATTTGATACTGTATACCAAGAAATCACCTGAGTGGGGAAGTAGATTCGAAATGCAACAGGTGAGCGTTCAGTTACCGGCAAACTAAGCTTGCGACCAGGTACGCGAGTACCTTTGTTTTTCTCATCTTACACGTGTGTTTTTAATCACATTACCCGAGAACAAAAAACAATTGACAGTGTTTAACTGTCAAACTTTGATATTTATCGAAGTGTCAAATTAGAATTTTTGATTGTATTCTATTAAGTGACCATTTTTATTTTGTGTTTTTTAACACATTACCGAGAAAAACAACTGAGAGTGTTTGACGTTTATCAAAGAGTTAAATTAGGATATTTGTGAGGTTGCGTGAGGTTTAATCAACCGTATTGACAACGCAAATCAGCCGAAAGACCAATAGTTGTTTGCGGACTGTTTAAGTGCTTTTTTATTTAATATGTAAACTAAATAGTTATAAAGAAAACTCTTGTCACTTTAGTGATAATACAAATTTTTGGAAAACTAGTTTTTCTTTGGATCGAAGGACTTTTTAATTTGTGTATAGTGGACTGTTTTTTATAAAAAATAGTGTTATTTTTGGTGTTTTGGAGTTTTGAAGCATGATTAGAGGATTATTTAAAATTTTCTATTAAAGGTAACCTATTTTATTTATTTATTTTATTAATTTTTTATTACATGTTAATTGGAGTAGTTTAATTATTTTTTTATCAATTTTAATTTTATAGATAAAACCGGATAAACTATAGAACAATAGGTGCATATTTTATGGCATTAGTTCGTTGCAATATGTTATTGTTTTATTATTTATTGCGAATATTTTAAATTTGTAATTATAATTTTACTTGTTAATTATTGTTTACTCGTAAATGTCAGGGTAAATGATCGATTAATTTCTAACTAAACTTTTATATATTTGCGTAAATATCTCCTTTTTGCGTAAATATCTCACCTTTTTGCGGAAATATGTCGTTTTGCGTAAATATCTTCTTTTTGCATAAATATCGATAAATACGCTGGTAGAAAAGTACACAAATCTAACTTAACATAACATTAGATTAGTGACACTTTTATGTTTAGTCTCAAACGTTATACAAAAACGTTATAAAATATATAAATCTAACCTTAAAAACTAACGTTTGACAAAAACGTTATAAAATACATAAATCTAACGTTAGTTTCCCAACTTAATTCTAACCTTATTCTAACTTTAAATATTTTTTATATTTTCATTATTAATACGTAAGCTATAGTAGAAAATACTCATTTCAGACAGCTATATGCCTAGGTTTGATAATTATTTATTATTTCTATAATACGTTTTAAAAAATATCGCCCAAAAGTCAACATTAAAGTAAGCCTAGCAACGCTGTATTAGAATTGAAAAAATATTTTAAGATTCTGAATGTATAAATAAATATTAACTAACTAAATATAAAGTTTTTCTGAGAGGTAAACGTATTTATCGAAGTATAACAGAATATTACACGAAAAATATTTAGGGCTACCTAAAAAGATGACTATTTTATAAATAAATGTAACGAAATTATGTTTAAAAATATTATGATTGCTAAAATATATTAAGATTTATTTATATGAATAAATTTGTCTCCAGCTGCCATTTTATGATGCAGGTAGAAATTTCCTAGTTGGCCACGCCCCCTCCGAAAGTTAGAAGTTAAAAGTACTTATAACGTATTTCTAACTTAAAAATCTAACGTTAGATTAACGTTTGTAACTAACGTTTGATTCTAACGTTAAAAAGCGGGACATTTTCACATATTTTATAACGTACTTTTATACAGTTTTCTAACGTTAGAAAAACGTTATTCTAACGTTAAATTTCTACTAGGGTATCTACCTTTTGCGTAAATATGTCCCCTTTTTTTATTTCCTTATTATTTCTGTCATAGGATTATTAGCTTGTGAGATAAACCTAACCATTAAGAGATATTTAAAGGGTGGTTTGTGCCACTTGTGTTCAAAATTTAAACTTCAAATGTACCAAGAATTTACGTCGAGATTTTTAAATTAAACACACAAAAGTGTTTAAATATAATGTATATAATTGGCAAAGATAAAAAGATTATATAAAAGATTATATATAGGGAGTTAATTTGTATTAGATAAAAATTAAGAGCACTAAAATTACATTTATATGGGTTTAAAATCAATGCAAAAACATAAAATTAGCTATATTTTTACTGCTTCGCCTATATTAAATAATATTTTCATATAGTTAGATTAAGTTACCTTTTTAATTATAATAAATATAATAATAGCACAGACAGGTTCAGAATAGGGGAGAGTGTGGAGGAATGGGACGCGGGAGGAATGGGACGTTGCATTTAAAATTACCGCCAGTTGCATAATCGCGCCCTAAAGGTCCAAAATTATCAAAAATTGCCATACGTAATACTTGAACGCTCCCTTATAATAATAATAATAATTATTATTATTATTAATGATGAAAGAGAAAGTACTTAAACTAACAAACTTAAAGGACAGGGACCCCAAAACTTCATAAAAAATAAAATAAAGTGAGAAATAAAAAAAAAACTGATAAAATATGAATAATTTTGGAGACGTTCCCTACTAACAAGCAGAACTGTCACCAAATGACGCCAAATGAAGAGTGTAAGATTTAATGTTTTTTCGTACGACCTAGTGTACACGAAATAAAGAAAAATGCATGTTCACTATATATCCTCGTTAGGATATTTTTCTATCGCACGAGTACATAGTGCATATTTGAATGACAACTATGCACACTCATTTATCCAAACGAGTACACATAGCATTCATTTTTACAAAAGTCATTTGACGTTTATAAAATTTTGAAATGTCAAAATTAAACACAGGTAATTCTTTAAAATATACATTTTGAAAAAGTCTGGACTGTAGATCGAACGAAAAATGTTGTTCGCAACTCATTTGCGACAAGTCCTTAGTTCATTCGAATGATTTTTTGACTTCGCTTCGCGTCGTCAAAAAAACTTCATTCTCGTACACTAAGGACTAAAGTCGCTTACTCGTTACGAAAACTACTATTTAAATTTTATATTCCCCCCTAAGAAAAAATAATAAAAATTAACTTGTCCACCCCTCCCCGAAAATCTTTAATAGACGGCCCCCGGTATAGTCATATAATTGCTAAATATAAAAAAAATATTTACGTAAATTATATATGTAGTTAATTGTAAATATAACTAACCCACTAATAAGGTAACAACATTATAAATATTTAAACTTTGATCATTTATTTATTTTTTCTACTGCACTTTATACTTTTATACATATACAGTGCGATTATAAAGTGCCGAACAGTTTGAAAAGAAAATAAAATTTGAAGCCACGCCTCTGTTAGAGTTGTGCGCGACAAGCCCATGTGATTGCTACCTACAACAGCTCGGTGGCCAGTAAAACGCACACAGCTTTCTTGGATTTTACTCATCGCTAATGCCAGGTTTGCATTAAAAAGTGTTCGGCACTTTATAATCGCACGGTATGTATTATTTCTAAGGTGAACATTTTTTTAGATTGCGCGTCCCTGATAACACACTTCATCCTAAGAAGGTTTTTTAATCGTTCCCTTGAAAAGGTTCTTAGCATAATGCTGTAAACATGCTAAGCATGTTCTTAAAAGGTGCACTGCTGTAGTAGCATAAGTGCTTCTACTCTAAACATTCTTAGCATGATTAGAGTATTTTGCTAAGAATATTCCCAATACATATTCTTAAAATATTCTAATGGGAATATTTTTAGAATAATGCTATAGTGCACATGCTAAGCATGATTAGAGTATTTTGCTAAGAATATTCTCAAATAGATATTCTTAAAATATTCTAATGGGAATGATTTTAGAATAGTAATATGGCGTTATATTATTTTAATTTTATTAGGTTAGAATTACAAATATTCTTAAAATTGTAGTTAATAACATAAGTTTTACCGTAGTAGTAGTAGAAATGGATGTATTTCTAGACATAAAGTCATTATTATATAGTTTTAGACAAAAAATTAAAATTATTATTTTTTGAAATGATAATTATTTGCTATTTTTTTCTCTAAACATTGGATTTTTGTGTGGCTCATGATTTTTATGTTTGGTACAAAGTTTACTTTCATAGTAAAACTGCATATCCCATATGAATCTTACCTGATGGATGCTATATCTAAAGATTTTTATATACTTTAATTATTAGGTTTATCACAAAGATTTTTCGCCATGTCCAAATTTATGATATCACTCCATAAAATAGATAGAGTATTATAAAATAAAATTGAAAGAAAGAGAAAAACTACATTAATGCAGAATTCTGAAACGCCTGCGCAATATTCAATATTATTACTTAAATGCATCAAATTAGAATATTTTTAGAAGTATGCTAAGAATATTCTTAAAAGTACATGTACCTACTTCTAAGAATATTCTTAACATGCTTCTTAAAACATTCTTATTTGATACAGAGGCTTTTAAGAACCTTCTTAGGAACTCCCAGCACGATTAAAACGGTATCCTTTTCATTTCTTTAATCGTTCTTAGAATATCCTGAGCAAAATAGACATGCTTCTAAGAAGCATGCTGTCCTTCCGGCTATTTATTTTAAGAATATTCTTAGAAGGTTTTTGTGCTATCAGGGGTCTGATAAGGAACCAAGATTTTACTCTACGATTTTTTCGAAATTTTAGTAAAATCGGCTATTAACCGACAAACGTGCAATATATATATTTTTTTATACTGTCAATTCAAAAAAAAATGTTTAAAAAAAATAAAAAATATATAGTTAAAGGAGAATTTCATAAGCTTTAAAATGACGTATAACACGACCCCACTTTCCATTTAAAAAAATGTCCCCCATGCCCCCTGCCCACATTTTAAGAGCTGAAAGTATCAAATATATGCTAAATGATAGTTTAAGTTGTCTTACGTTCCAAATTTGAAGTCGATATCTCGACTCGTTCAAAATTTAAGAGGGTGACTTTTGAACCTCTCTGTATATTACTCTTTCCAAGGAAAGTCATTAAAAACTTTTTATTGTTTTTTTTTTCATTTCTCGACGTTTTATATGCAAAACAGATTATTTCCTCGATTTGTCCGGAATTTTGTGACCACGATGACTCGAGAAATCTTTAAACCAAAGACTTCAAATTTGGAACATGCTTTATCCAAAGTTTTTGGCTGAGATTGCTTTTAGTGACATTCAGGGTGAGGTAAGGGGGTAAAAAACTATTAATTTATGTTTTTTTTTTTATTTTTCGTCTTAACTTTAGTGGTAGAGATGCATAGAGTACCTGTAGGTACTCTTGTATCCAGGGCCGTAGCGAAGAAGAGGGCTCCCCCCCATCCCCATTATAGCTATGCCCTGCTTGTATCTATATTGTATCTATAGATACAATAAAATATTTAAATTACTAAAAGTCTTAAAGGCAGACATTATTAATCAAATATAACTACCGTAAATAAAGGTTATCCTTGGCATAATAATGTCTGAATACAATTTTAATTAAGTTTTAGGGTATTGAACATGGTATTGAATAATGTCAATGTTTTTTTAAAAAAATAACAAACTTGTTTTGCAAGAAAATCTTCGGAATGTTCCAAGATGCAATATACCTACTTACCTACTGCTAAAATATTTAGGTATTTACCTGTACACTGTAAAAATTAATATGGAAGTTAACAGCATGAAAAATTATTCCATGCAAATACATGTAAAATTTAAGAGATTTAAAATGTAATTTGACAATTTTACACGTTATTCTACACCTTCATATAAAATTGTAAAAAACATTGAATTTGTAATTTACATGTATTATTTATATAAAATTGTAAAAGAACCTGGTACACATATAGGGGGGTTCCTGGGCCTCAGTCAAACTGCCTAAAATTTTGATATTTTGTAATTTCGGGGGTAAACATTAAATTAGGAAAATTGCAGCTAAATTAAATGACCAGTTTCGGAGAAAAATGCTTTTAAAAATCTAATTTTATGACAGATTTTTTGACGTATATTAAGGTTATTTTTTACTTACGTAAATATTAACTTATTTAGCCGTTTTAAGTTTATTATACTCTATTAATTAAAGAACAGGCAAGATAAATATTACATAAAAGGCTTTATTTTTATTTATTTACATGTGGTTCTATAAAATTTTTAAAACTTTGTGAAACTTCCACATGCTGGCATTTTCCACGTGTTTGCTAATTATCTGCATATTTTTTGTTAGATTTTTGCTTGATTGTGTTGAAACATGGTTTGGTACATCGACAAATATTTTATAATTATATATTTTAGATTTTCTTGATATATTTTTACAAAAATACGTCTGAGGCTTGACAAATCTGTCATATTTTCATAGGTAAAATGTGTCATTTAGGTTGCATAGGAACAACTAATTGTTCTAAGCAAAAGTATTTCTTTAACTTGATTTTAATATCAAACTGAATTGAATAGTTTTGTTTTTTGGCAAGGTTGCTTCGAATTACATCAAAATCAATAGTTTCGAGAACTATAAAAATAAATATTGGTTTAATAAATATTAAATTTTCATTCAGCTCGTCCAACGTAGGAAGAAACGTGAGTTTTTAAAAATTGGCACTCCCCCCTAGTGAGCATTGGACAGCGGATGCATTCACCAGTTGTGAGAGGTGCGCGTACAGCCAGTCTTTCTTCCTCCGAATACTTTCTCTTAAATTTCCACGTCTCTTCCTACGTTTGAGGAGCTGTACAGGGGAATAAATATCATTAAATTTACATACATAATGAATACATTCCTTTTCAGTGTTTCTACATGAAATAATATGTAAAAAAATCCTATAAACATATGTTCAAAAACGGCTGGAGCTAAAGAGGGAGTCGGGTTTTATTTAATAACTCATGTACCCTTCGAGCGAGGTTTTGCATGTGATCTAACCTTAATAAGACATATCCTACCATGTTAGTTTCATGTACTTATTTTAACCAGGGACGTGCGAAATGGGAGGGGCTTTATCCCTTTTTGCCCCAAACTTTTTCAGGTAAAAATTTATAAAAAGTGTAATCTTATTGCTCGTAATAGCGTCGGATAAACCGTTTTTTAGAAAATTGGTTATTATAAATTTTTTCAAATATTTCCTTGATACCATGGTCCCTTCTAGCGTGACCACTCTCAAATAATCAAAAACTGTACATTTCAAATGCGGAAATACAATACCTACATATAAACAGTATTAATATAAGGTAATAAGGTAATTTTTATTAAATGAAATCAAATTCGTAACCGTAAACTGTGGATGTATAATAGGAAAACTACAATTGAAGCGCTCACAAATCCTTGACGTTTTGCAGCATCGGACTGGTGGAGGGACAAAATTTGAAAAATGTTTGTGACTGAAAAAAAGATCACTGGTTTTTTTCTAGAAATGGGAGTCTGTATACCACTGGTATACCACTGAGTGGCGGATTCAGAGTCAAGGTTTTTTGGTGCTTTTACCATACCAACATTTTCATGGAAAATAGTTATTTATGGTACTAGTGGGTAAAGTAAGATATTGCCCATGAGAAAATTAACCTGCGAGGCGTCAGCCAAGCAGGTTAATTTTCGAGAGGACAATATCGGTTTACCCATGAGTGCCATACAAGGTTTTATCCAATAAATAGCTTAGGAATTCATATTTTTATTAAAATTTTTAATGACATTTACAAGAAAATAATTTGACAAGTGACAGTTGAGTGGGTAAAATAAATAATTATCCACTCAATAAAGTAAAAGTCACGCGGGGGTTATTATTGAGTTTATCTATTTAAAATAAAGCTGGTAATTGTCTTATTATCTGTATGTATTGGATAAACATTTTTTTTTGTCTTTTACTTAATTACACTAGAGAAAAAAGCGCCATACAGAATAATTTTGTTTTTAGTCTTTTTCTCTTTAAATTAGGGTTATAGGGGGGTAATTACCCCTCATAAATCCGCCACTGCTCTATATTCAGGTATCCAAGAAATATCAACAGTTTTATTTTCTGTCCCTGTTCCCAAAAAAGAAATGTCCTCCTGAGCTCTTATTTTTTTCCGCGGGCCTGTATTATTGGAAACCCCTCCCTCAAAAAAAAAAAACTGCCAATACCTTTTTTTTATTATTATAATAATAATATTATCTTGGTCAAGTTAGTATTTGAGCAAAATCGGTTAAAGAGGGGTAAAAGGGGGGTTAAATTTTTGTTTAGGCCTCAACTTTTTTATTATTTACAATAGGACAAAAATAAAATAACAAACATTATTAATTATATTAAATAACAATTAATTTTATTTTTTATGAGAAAGTACTCTCGCTCACTCGAGACGAATTTTTCTAATTCATTCTTTTCAGTTTTGAAATTTGCAGCAAGATGAAGGTTCGCCAGTCCGACTCTGTACGTTGGGCATACCGTAATAAATTTGATTTAAAAATAGTCTATCATTATTTGACAATAATTGGTATTTAATGAGATCAGACAATCAAAAATACAGTTTAGTAATACTAAATTAGTATGATAGTATTATAAATGTATTTTGAAGATTATAATAAATTATAATTTATCTATATTTGGATGATATTCAACGAACTAATAACTCTTCTCTCTAGAATTTGTAAAAACTGACAAAAACGTAGCCAACATATACATTTGTCTGTCTTACTCGCACAGCTTTGTTCTAACAGAGACAACAATAACATTTACTGGTAACTGTTATTATTCAGGCCTGAATATACCTACTATTTGTTTACAAACAAACTGAGATGTTGGCGATACTTTATATTAACGGTATGCGTATTCTAGAGAGAAGAGTTGTTAGTTCGTTGATGATATCATTTATTTATGAAAAATTAATCGAACAAATTGTGGAATCGGCAGTGGTTTCTCCATATTAGCAAAAGTCTTGGTCCAGAAATATTTTTAAAAAGTCCAAAATGATTAAAATTTGCGTTACGTAATACTCGAACGTTCCCTTAGGTATAGCACCCGGTATATCTACGCTTCTATTATTCGGAATTTTTGAATTGATATTTTTTACGGAAAAAAGTGAGTACTATTAAAAAAATAAAAAGCCAAATGACATATGTTTTTACGTAGGTATGCCCACACGTACCTTTAGGTAGTTAACACGTGCCATCGAATCCACCTGTCACATCTGCCTTAAGCATTACAGCTGGATGGTCTAAAATTAAAAAAAAAACACCCGAGAAGTTAAATAAAAGTTTATACAAAATATTTTACTATTCCTTAAAACTACTTTTGTTTGATTAACGCAGTCGTCCCTCCGAAGTGACTGATCGATTTCGTGCTTTTTAGCACTCTTCAGAGCCACATATCGGTAGTAAGGACAACTACGAAAATCAAATACTTTCCATATATCTCTATGGAGTTTAAAAATTGTTGTAAGGAATAGTAAAAACAGCTAGCGACATCTACTGCTAAAAGCAGAGACTGGATAAACCTATCGACAGTCGAAAAAAGGAAGCAGTTATTGGTTTCAAGAACCTATTGCACGTTGGATTTGATTTTCGTAGTTGTCCTTACTACCGATATGTGGCTCTGAAGAGTGCTAAAAAGCACGAAATCGATCAGTCACTTCGGAGGGACGACTGCGTTAATCAAACAAAAGTAGTTTTAACGAATAGTAAAATATTTTATATAGATTTTTTAAATTTGTAAATATCAAACAATTTAATTTAGTTTATTAAATAAAAGTATTTAATTAGTTTTTTGCAAGTTTTACCTGAAAAAAATCAAACAAAAGGTCAATTAAGGGGCCTTTCTACCTTAGAAATCATAAAAATAATCTTTTTTTAATCATTTTTTTTTATATAGAAAGAAAAAGGTATCATCGTGAAATTTTGTAGGTATGTTTACTTATATTTAAAAAATACAAAGAAATTTTTCTTTAGATTTTTAAAGTGCCATTTCCTGACCATAAATTTTTTTTTGAAAAAAAAAACATCAAAAAACGGTGATGGCGACCACCGTTTTTTAAATTAAAGAACCTACAATACTTATAAATATCTAAAATTTTCTAACCGGAAGAATCTTAATTAAAAAATAAAAGCAAAAGTTAGACAAGGCTTCTTGAATCAAGAATCTTGATGGATTTAATTTATAAAAAAGGCTAGACTTTCATGTCACGAGAAAGCAAAAAATCAGCCTGAGGAATTAGAACTACATTAAAAATAGGTATCTATATTAAATAAGAACGAATAAGAATTAAAGATCATAATTTTCTATAACTTAATCTTTACAGCACGGGTAACATGATAACACAAATTGTCTAAAAATTTAATGCAATATATGGTCAAATAAAAAAAAATTATAAGCTTTAAAATTATGTTTTACACGAACCCCTTGCCCCCTTTAAAAGCTAAAAATATAAAAAATATATATTATATAAATGAAATATTATAACGTAAATTTAAAGTCGAAAAAAAAAACAAAGACGGGGTTGACTTTTGGCCGCACCGTATACTCTTCTTACGCGCTTAGTAGGGGGAGGTCACTATGAGTGGGACATATTATTGAATGGGGCAGTACCTGTTTCTGAGCTATGCTTAGTAATTTTTTGTTCTTTGTTACCATGCTGTTACCGTACAGTAAAGCGATAATAAAAAATGGCAAAGTTTATGCGGCTAGGTTTTTGACAAATTGTTAGTATTTTTGACATATATATTTGGGACAAATTTCGCTTCCTTGAACGGGACAACTATTTTATTGCATATATCATTCCTATCCATCTCTTTTAGATAAGGAATAACTTGTTGTGAAATGACATTATAGGTTTATTGTTATTAGTTATAGTGAGAATAAAAGATTAAAAATAAAATTTTGGCAGCCGTTAAAAAAAAAGTGTCCCATTCATGGCGATCTGCCCTTTGTTATAATAATAATAATAATAATAATAATAATAATAATAATAATAATAATAATAATAATAATAATAATAATAATAATAATAATAATAATACTAAAGTGTTACTAAAACATATTCATTTCCAGAAAACAAATTACAAGAAACAAAGGTAATATATCACGGATAGAGATGATTATTTTTGAAAATTGCCAATTAAAGTAACAATTGGTAATTACAGAACTACGCGTCTGTTGCAGACGGTCTGTACGGCTTTCTATACGTAATAATAATTTTATATATATTATACTCTTCAAAGTTGCCGAACTAGAAGAGTACAATACTCTCAAACTAGGACAAAAGTTCTACCCAAAAAGGATAGAAGACATATATACACTCCCACTTCCACACAACCAAACAAATTATGTATTTGTTCTTTGTTGAACAAATACAATATTTTCTTGGCCGGGCGAAAAGTGTAACTATATTATGTTTACTAAAGAAATTACTGGCGCCATCTTAATTTTAGTAGAATTATCTTATTCTACAGATTCACATTAGCTATGTTCGTTCGTGCCGCTCAGTGCTACACTTTCCGGCCAACCAAATAAATACTGTATTTGTTGTATGAAAAACAAATACAGTATTTATTTGGTTGACTGGAAAGTGTAGCACAAATGAGATAGAGATAGGGAAGACGTCTTTTGTTTCATAATTCTAGTTGTAGAGAGCTCCATTACTCTTAACCAGACTACACAGAAGCCAGCCGTGAAGATATGTAATGCTACGCATTCCATTATATACTATTCACAGTAAATTATATATGGCATTTTCTTAAATAATTTTTTTTTTAATTGTACACTGTAAAAAATAAATATGTAATTACCCATGATTCTGCACGTAAATGTAATTCAATGCCCATACATGTAAAATTTAATAGATTTTACATGTAATTTTACACCTAATTTTACAATTTTACATGTAATTTTACAATTTTACATTATACAATTTTACATTTAATTTTACATTTTTATATGCAAATTATATGTAAAATTACATGTAAAATCTACTAAATTTTACAGAGTTCACTGTAAAAAATAAATATGTAAATTTACATGCAGAATCATAGGTAATGTGTTGCCATGCAGAGACAAGTAAAAGTTACGAGATTTTACATGTAATTTTACCATTTTATATGAATATTACATCTAAATTACATGTAATATTTATATAAAATTGTAAAATTACGATTTTATATGGTAAATTTTTCTTTTACCGGCAACACATTACCTATAATTCTATTTATTTTTTACAGTGTATGGGACAAAAAAAACATTTACTAAATTGGCGAAGGCGTCACCATTGAAACTGCCCCATGGGCTTAACGGCTAGTTAAAAATAAAGTGCGTCAGCGCTTTAATAATAGTATATTAAAGTACTAGTTTCATAACATACGTTTTTAGCGCACGAGTACAAGTTTAGAAAACGAGCCGCTTGCGGCGAGTTTTCTAAAGTACTAGTATGTATGTTATGAAACTAGTACTTTAATATACTATTAAAGTCTTAAGAACCAATATGCTTAACACTAATCTATAATGACATTAAAATATTATGTCAAAAAACTGATTACTAGACAGTGATAAGCCTTAAAAACTAGTTTTGTAAGCTTAAAACCGAAAAAAATATGTCCAATTTAAACTTTAGAGACACCCAGCAAAGTTTAGAGCCGATTATTATACGTGGTGATGGTAACATAACTTTATACGGAGTAAATAACCACTTTCCAATGAATTTACCCGCCCGCCTTCAAAGTAGAATCGCTCCAGAAGAATTCAAGAAAACGTTGAGCAAAATTAACACAGTATTAACTCAAGTAAAAATAAACTACGAATTATTTGTGGTTGGTTGTGTTTGTTTTTGCTGCAGCTTTGGGATTTCTTTGGGGCCTTCGCTTTTGGCCAACAGAAAATTGAAGAGAAAAGTTAAGCAGTTTTTGGCTTTGGAAAACAAGAGGATTTATGAGGGCATTGGTTTTAAATGGAGTTTTGTGAAGAAGACTTACGGGCAGGTTCCTTCTATTGAGTACGTCATTCAGATTCAAAATATTCAATATTCAAAAATTGATACTGTAGATTAAGATTTAGAAATTAGGTAAAAAATAAAAATTAAACCAATATATTTAGTTTTTAGTTTTTTATCCTAACGTCAGTTAGGTAGTTTTTTTGTTTATAGACAAGTGCTTTATACATTTTTTTCTATTTACCTCTAAAATTAAAAAAACTTACATTTAAATTGATGACTGATTTAGGGATTTTTGTTTTGGATTGGCATTACAGTTTACACGATATTTAAAATTCTAAGAACAAATAATATTTTGATATATTTTATAGTCATCTCTTCTCTTTTTCACTGCAATTAACCAAGCCACAATTTTAACATGGTAAAAATAACCCAAACACAAAATTTTGTAGAAAATTCAAGTTTAAAGCGACATTGACATTTGCACGGAAAACGTCAAGCGATAGGCCAGGTCTGTTGCCAACCCAAAAGAACAAAAAGTACAGACCTCTTATGGGCCTATAAGAACATGCAAAATGCGTGTGATTATGAGCTTATAAGAGTCGCAACATATCCATTGTGAAGAGTATACTGTGGAATGCGAAGCATTACATATCTTCACGGCTCTTTTTATTTATTTATTTATTTATTTATTGTATGATTATAAATTGCATGATATTTTCTAATTACCTACATCCAATACCCGTTTTGAGCTCATCAAGTTGGCCATAATAAGGTCTGCATAACTAAAATGTTGCTTATGCTTGCAGATAGATTGTAATCAACTAAATGTACACGGAGAAAATTGTTGGGTAGTACCTACCCAATAATTTATTACAGGGGTTCTCCGAAGCGATTATATTGAGGGGGGGAGGGGTGAAGCAAATATTTCCTAACTTATTATTGAGAAATTTCCCAACTTTAAAAATCAAAAACAAGTTTTAAACCCCGACGAAAATTTTTGACGACTAATCAAAAAAAGTAAAGGTCCTCTCCTCACAGTTATCAACATGGGCGGATTTAGGGAGGCATGGTGAAAGCGCAATTTTTTTCCTTATGGATGCCCACCCCCTTAAAATGAAATAAATCCGCCCCTGGTTACCAACTATGTCCTATGTCCCAAAAAAAGCCTCATCTCTTAAAATTCCCAACTATATGCACAAAATTCCCAACTTTTGTCAACTCTGATAAAGAAACCCAACTTTACTAACAACTGTACCCCTCAATTTTCCCAACCTTCTACCAATTTATCGAAAATTACCACCAGGGATGACGCGAAGGATTTTTTTTTGGGGGGGGGGGTTGCAAGCAAAAATTTTCCAACGAAATGGTAAGGGATTTCCCAACTTTTTTCAGAATTGAAAAACCGAAAAGAAAAATGTATGGTCCAAATTTGTCTTTTGCTCAAGGCGTTCTCGAGTTGTCGTGTTCAGAATTTTTGCTTTCTTGGCGTCTTACAGTGATTTCGCAAAAAAATATGTCTGTCGGTATGTGGGTCTGTCCAAAAAAAAAACCGATGCCAACAAAATAATACTCCCTCTAGGTCTAGGTTTATTAAAAAACCAAAAACCAAAAACGAAAAAAAAAAATAAAAAAAAAATAAAAAAAAATTCAAAAAAGTGTCGTTTGTTAAGAAACGAAAAAAAAAAATAAAAAAAATGTTTTTTTTTTTTGAAAACATGGTTATAACCCCGTTTTACCCACTTACCCCACCCCGATTTATACCAAAAATTATATCCTTGAACTTTGGATAAGCAACCTCTTCTCCAAATTTGAGGTCTTTAGCTCAAAGCGTTCACGAGTTATCGTGGATATAAAACGTAAAAAATCAATAAAAATTATTCAATTTTTTTAAACGCAACACTTTCCTCGGGGAGAGTAATATGTTATTTTTTGCGATAGTTCGCATGACAAAAATATTAAACATTAAAAGGTTAATATTTTTTAGAAAATTTGTTTAATTTTTTTTAATAATTTATTTCTTATTTTTTCGCAAAGCTGCCGATCGGGATCGCGACCGCGATCGGCCGACCGGCAGTTTTTTGCTCGAAATTGATTTTTTTCGATATAAAACGTACAAATTTAAGAAAAAAAAACATTGTGAAAATGTTTGCACGAATATTTAAAACAGATTTTCTATTTTTAAAGGTTTGTAAATGTGAAAACATAAATTTATTACCCAATCTAGCGCTCCACGTTTGAATGTTGAACTTGCCGCTCAAGGTTTTTCAAGTTGGCACGGCCGCACGCGCAGTGTTGCCAACAAAGCAGCAGTGAACTGTTTCAAGTGAACTGTAAATAAATAAATAAATGCAGTAAAAATGGCTTGTTTACCGTGAAAATAAGTAAATAATTGGTATGTGTTTTGCAAAAGTGTTTAGTGATATCACACCATACGTTTAAACGGTTAGTTTTTATCGATTTTTTAACATATTTGTGTATTTTCATACATAACCTATAAATACTAAAATTAAGTTTTTAAACTTTGATCCGTCGTTATTGTAAAGGTAAAAGGTTGATTTTAATCTTTAATAAATTGTTATATACAGGGTGTTTTGTAGATTCCGTTTTTAAATAGCGGTTATAGCTAAAAAAATGTTGTTTTTTATAGTCATATAGACCTGGGTATGTTTATAAAGGTGACTAGGATATTTATGTTTATTTTTGTACTCTCTCCTCAGGAAAAGGTATTAATTAAAAAAAAAATAAACACAAGGATTATGATTATCGTAAAACATTTATAGTATGGAGTGGTGGAGTGAAAAACTGGACTAGGGGCTCATACAGGGACCCTCTAAACATGACTTTATAATTTTTTGAATAGAATTGTTTATTTTTAGTAATTTTCTCTGTTATATTAAGTTTCCTTAAAACCTTAAGTTACAGGCTATAACTTAAGTTATAGCATATAAGGGGCTGTTCAACAATTATGTCACAGTTTATTTTTAGACCCCTTCTTCACCCCCATTGTCAGAATTTCGTCGCATTTAGTTGGTACATTTTATATGAACTGTCACTTTTAGCTAGACCCCCCCAGAGCAGTGACATAATAACACTGTAAGGGGAAGTCAATAAAGTATGTCACGCATATGGGGAGGGGGGTTCTTGAGTTTGTGATGCTGTGTGACAGGACGGTCTAGAGCAATGTTATGTCACACTAAAATTTAAATACTAATGTATATATTTTTAAGCTTTTTTAATTATTTATATATTTACAGTTTTAAAAATGACCTGGTGTTTAAAATGTAATAAAAATATGTAAAGTACAAAATTGCTTTTTTTGTGTATAATAAATTTACGTGACGTGACATAGGCCTATATAGGGGAGAGGGGGTCAGTATCTATGGGACACTTTGTGACAAGAGAAGAGGGGTCAAAGTGGCAAAAAAAAGCGTAACATACTTTATGGACGTCCCTAAGGGCACAGGCACCAATAGTGGTGGTAACTTGGATTTTGACAGTCGACCTTCGCAGCATGTTTAACTTAAACTCAGTTTAGTCAAAAATCCCGACTACAAGTGGCCCTTATAGCAACTCATATTTTTTCAATATAAAACAACGTAGGTACCTAATATAGCTATTGAAATCTATTTTTGATATATTTTTTTCTGATTTAAATTTTTTACGTATTTTAAATGCGTTTTGGCATAGGAATGGTTTAGGTAATCATTATTTATAAGTATGTATTTTATTTAAATGAACTCATAAAATGTCGATATATCACGGTCCGTGATTTACGGACGGTAACGGTGAGCCCGAACAAACTTTTAGTTCAACTTATGATGAATCTATCAATTTAAAACCAAAAATATGAATAATAAAAATAATATGTTAAAAATTAAGGGCCATTACCACAGTAAAAGTTTTATGTCAGTTCCTGAGTTATAAAGTGAGAAAATTGTAAAAACAAGCCGTGAAGTTATGTACTGTTACGCATTCCATTATATACTATTCACAGTAAATGGTATATTGCATTTTCTCAAATACTTAAAAAAAAATAAAAAAAACTTTTTAGCACAAAATGGCTTTAAAGTTCATGATTAAAAAAAAACTTTAAAATAACGCCATATTCATAAAAACAAAAGAAAATCAGTTTCGCATAAACAGTAAATTCTTAGCCTAGTACTGAAATATTTGAAATGTCAAGTTTGACAAATATTCCAATATGGACGTCATTTGGCGTCATCTTTAATGCAAATGTAATGTATCAATGAAAAGAGAATTTAAAGACGAATCTAAAAGTGTAAACAAATACAGCCTGTTCCAGAACTCGCGTACAGAAATTTGAGGGTATATTAAAAACCCTCTGGAAAATATAAAAAAAATGTCAAAAAAAATCCATCTTCGTTCAATTCAAAAATAAGAACGCTTTAAGTGGACCAATATAGTTGCTGATGTTAAATTACCTTTAAAAGTTGAATTTGTAGCTATGGAAGCAAATTTAATTATTGCAGGTACATATTCTGTAGGTTGACATGGTGATTAATGTGACATAAATATTTATTAATGTCAAAAAACCACCGTCGGATGGAGTGACCCTATAAAAATTGAATATTTGATAGCCACTGTCGGTTTTGTCAAAATATAATAACCTAAAAAGATTCTAAAGTTGAAAGTCTTAAACAATGCACACGTCAACAATTAAAATGCAACCATAGTTACTAATAAGTAGGGAAAAACTAATTTGTAGGTAATTTAACATCAGCAACAGGATTGGTCAGATTAAATAGCTTCCTTTTTAATTAGTATTGAAGATGGATTTGTTTTGAATTTTTTTTCTAATTTTCCAGAGGGTTTTTAATATACCCTCAAATTTCGGTACGCGAGTTCTGGAACAGGCTGTATATTTATAGGGTTTCATTTAAAAATCAAGACTTTGTATCACTTCCGCTTAGACCGGAAGTGACACATTTTTATAATGACCATGCCGAAATCGGGGTATTTACGGTTCATACAAGCCCCTTAAATTTCAAAAAGTTATCTTTTATAGTGACGGAGATAATTCGTAGGCAATACTTCTTGTGTCACCCGGACAGGGTGACCCGGAATAGCATATTATTCTAGGGACACTAATCTAGGTTTTAATTAAGTTTGCAAGGCTCCTTGTCAACTTGAGACCTAAGTCTAGTGTCCCTACGGTAAAACCGTACCATTTTTAGCTTATTTTATTTGCTTTTTTTGTAATGGCAATTTCTCCCGTTAGATTAGACAGGGACAAAACTTCTACCCAAAAAGGTTAGAAGACATACATACACTCCCACTTCCACCCAACCAAACAAATTCTGTATTTGTTCTTTGTTGAACAAATACAATATTTACTTGGCCGGGCGAAAAGTTTAACTATATTATTTTTATTAAATAAATTACTGGCGCCATCTAAATTTCAGTAGAATTATCTTATTCTACAGATTCACATTAGCTATGTTCGTTTGTGCCGCTTAGTGCTACACTTTCCGGCCAACCAAATAAATACTGTATTT
>OY294046.1:1263553-1350315 GCA_958510825.1 Brachypterus glaber | reverse complement strand
GGTAAAATATATATATTTTTGCTAATTTTGCTACAGTTTTCTTTACTTTTATAAACAAGAGATGGCACTACATGTGCTCATTCTAACACTTGATATGGAATATTCATACCGTATCTAAAGCTAGAATGGATTCATTCTGTGTTTGAAAAGTGTGTGTATTTGCTTACATTCTAAGGCAGTCGTAGAAAAATGAATTTTCATAATTATTTTGAAATTTCTTTACTGGCCTGGTCTTTTTTACTTTCCATTTAAAAATTTAGTTCTTAAGAGTAGAAAGTCCAAACCAAAATTTTGTAGGTATATCATTTCATAAAAAGTGTACGGCTTAGCAAAGCTTAGCAAAGTAAAATAAACTGAAAATGGGACGGTTTTACAGAAAAAAAAATAAAAAAAATATAACTTAAAGCCGAACAAACCGTTGAAAACAAAACGGCATGTTTAAATTTTTTGCGCATATTGTTTTTAGGGACATTAACTTTGGTTCAAAGAAATGCTACCCTTGAAACAAGGGAATATGACTTTGAACATATGGAAAGACACGTGTCCTTGGTTCAAGGAATCCTTTTTGTTTTCTGTGTACTGTTCTCAGAACTATTATTTTACGTGTGTAATTAAAATCGAATTGATTATATCCAATTTAATATATACTATGTATATTCGATAAAAAAAAGCACGTACATAACTGCATCAATAAACGTCCGTCTCGGATGTGGCTATTTATAGCGCACTAACCTCGCCAGTAACAATAACAATAAAACTCTTTCAAGAGTAGACACTGTGTAAAAGTGTAAAGGTTTTGTAGTAAGGATATGTGTCACTGTCACACTAACAGATGTGCATCTTAATGAGTGCATAGTGCATACAGGGTGTATTTGAAATAGCGTAGGAAATTTTAACAGGTGATTCTACATGATAAAATATGACAAAAAGTTCCTATAAACATATGTCTAAAAATGCGTCATAAGGGAGCTATGCCCCTTTGAAATTGGCTAAAAAAATCGGTTTTTATTTAATAACTCAGGAACCCTTTGATATATATTAACGAGGTTTTGCACGTGAATTAATCCTAATAAGGCCCATCTTTGTATGTCATTTTCACGTAATTATTTAAACCAGGGGTGTGCGAAACGGATGGGCCTTATCAGTTTTTTGTCCCAAACTTTTTTCTGTGTAACTTTTTTGCAATTTTATTTTTGAAATATGATTCCTCAGGTCAAAATACATAAAAAAGGTACTCTTGTTGTAATACTGTAGGATTAACCGTTTTCGAGAAAAGTTCATTTGAAGGTGAAATTTCACGGTTCGAGGAAGAAAAATTAAATACTAAAATGTCGAAAACCAAAATTTTAATGATGCAATGTTATTCTACATCAAAAACTAAGAAAAAAGTTTCCATACATGTAGGGCGAAAAAACGCTTTTAAAGCTACCACACGGAAAAAAAAATTATAGCTAGAAGCGCTATAACACACATACCAAGCAAATTATAATCGCTTATTATATAAATACAAGGCTTTCTCTTACAATTATGGCACTCAGTGTAAAAATTTATATGAAATACTTTAATTGTTTAGTGAATAATAAAATATAACAAATAGTATGGCATTTATAGCTTAAATAGATTTAATTATTGTCCGTGCTAATAATTTTTATAATATAATAAAATTTCTGTAAATTTATAATAGTGCCTGTAATAAATATAATCGTGTCTGTAATATATATAATCGTTTCCAATTTATTTTTAACATTATTAGTTATTGTGTCCCTTATAATCTATAGCTTAAATCACTATAATTTGCCACTGTTACCAAATATCTTATAATGTATAGCGCAGAGCCCACTAATTTCTTTCCGTGCATAGCCCTTTAAAAATGGTGCATATTTAGGAGACCATAGCTCCATTAGGATTGATTTTTGGAAGTACCTGTATATGAGGTTTTTTTCTTAGTTTTTAATGTACATTCGCCCTGCATCATTAAAATTTTGGTTTTCAACATTTTAGTATTTAATTTTTCGTCCTCGAACCGTGGAATTTCACCTTGAAATGAATTTTTCTCGAAAACGGTTAATCCTACAGTATTACAACAAGAGTACCTTTTTTATGTATTTTGACCTGAGGAATCATATTTCAAAAATAAAATTACAAAAAAGTTACACAGAAAAAAGTTTGGGCCAAAAAACTGATAAGCCCCCCCCGTTTCGCACACCCCTGGTTGAAATAATTACATGAAAATAACACATAAAAACGAGCCTTGGTAGGATTAGTTGACGTGCAAAATCTCGTTGATATATCTTAAAGGGTCCCTGAGTTATTAAATAAAAACCGATTTTTTTAGCCACTTTCTAAGGGGCGTAGCTCCCTTATGACGCATTTTTAGACATATGTTTATAGGAACTTTTTGTCATAATTTATCATGTAGAATCACCTGTTAAAATTTCCTACGCTATTTCAAATACACCGTGTATATACAGGATGAGGCAGAAATTCGGCTGGCGGTTAAAAAAAATACATGGAACAGGTTATGGGCCCAGATGGAGATTTTCGTAGAGTGTGGCATTTTCAAAATTATGATAATTCTTTTTTCCGCGGAGAGGTAGATTTTTCTTTTCAATTTTACAACTTAAAAAAAGTCCAAACCAAAAGTTACAACTTTTTTTTTTGTTTGCATGCTAAAAGATTTTCAAAATCGTCAAAAAGTACCCTAGTCTAGATCAAACATTTTTTTATACACGGTGTTTGCAGTCTTCTGGCTTGGCGAAAAATAAAGGAGACTCTTTATATCAAAACATGAAAAACGAACAACTAGTAGTAGTAGTAGTAGTAAAAGGTGGGTAGGCTCCGACGCCTGACAAGTAGGCCCAATGGCCCTTTTTGTCTGCCCCAAGATTACCTACCCAACCTGCTGCGTATCCTCCCTCTTCCTGAATCTGCCAGACCTTCTGATGAAGTTCATAACATCTGACCAGGCTAGGAGGCTCATCTCTTCCTTCGCTAGTGTTACCACTCCGAAGACGTCTTGTCTGAGCCTGCCCAGAGCCTCACACTCCCCTATGAAGTGGTAGGGCGTTTCCTCGTCCATCCCACACCCAGGGCAGGTCGGATCGTTTACCGTCCGCATGAGGCTTAGGTGTCGCATAAGCCCACAGTGGCCCGTAAGGACCCCTGTAAGGAGGCTTATGGTTGCTCGGCCCCTTCCTAGTAGCCAGACCGACCTAGCTTTGCTTGGCCTGGTCAGGAATTCCTTTGCCTGCCTGCAACCGCTAAGCTCGGTCCAGTGTTCTTTAAGCTGACTTTCCACCCAAGCAACTAACAACTAACATATGTCTGGAATTGAGCCCTAACTTAGGCTAAGGGAGCTCGGTCCTTCGAAGAAAAAGTCCATTGGACTTTTTGAATGGGAAACAAAAAAAGCACCAAGAAGATTTTAATGCTACAGGGCGATTCTTCACTTAAAACCAAGTAAAAAAGGATTCTTTATCGAAACACCTAAGGGAACGTTGAAGTATTACGTAACGCTCCTGGGGGGGGGGGTCATTTTGGAGTGTTACGCCCATGTTAGTGGTAAAGTTAAATAGCGTTACAGGGGGCGGGTGGAGGTCCAAAATGAGCAAAATTTGCGTTACGTAATACTTGAACGTTTCCTAAATTTAATATTTAAGGCCTTTTAAAAAGTAACATATTTGGTGGCACAAAGTGTTACTTCCTCTTAATTGCATTTTTTATGTATTTTTACTCAGGGAAACTATATTTTTTACAAAAAGTCCAAAAAAATACATATTCTGTTAAAGAAAGTTTGGGGCAAAAATGTGTTTGGATTTTCATAAATATTTCGTTTAAAATAAGGTTGGTTGGACTCTTGGGCGCTGAAATAAAAATATTACTTTTATTTTTTAGAAATTTATCTTTAAGATAATGACGTAACAACGAGATGGAAGAACAATTATAATTTAGCTTAGATTACGTTACAAATATGCAAGTTCTGTGTCTATAAAAAGTAAAAAATAAAAACTTTTCGCAAAAAAAAATGAACCGGCTTCTGTGTCTCTAAAAAGTAATAAATAAAAAATACTTAAGTCGGTGCCAATTTCACAGCAAACAATAATAAAATAATGAAAAACAATTGTAATAAATTAAGGGAAGGGTGAAATTGGCACTGACTTAAGTATTTTTAATTTTTTACTATTTAGAGACAGAAGTCGGTTCATTTTTTTTGCGAAAAGTTTTTATTGACGATTTTGGATATTTGAAAGCTAATACTCTTCTTGTCATGGGACTGCGAATGGTATAATAATATGTATGCACCTAACTACTAGAAATCAAATAAGTAATTGTTATTAATTGTCTTTAATTGTTTAGTAAAACCTGCTTAGGATTTCTATTGACTTAAGCTAACCTAGTTTGAGCAACTTTGAACGTAAAATACAACATAATTTTAACTAATCAATGGAGCTCTCTACAACTAGAATTATGAAACAAAAGACGTCTACCCTATCTCTATCTCATTTGTGCTACACTTCCCAGCCAACCAAATAAATACTGTATTTGTTTTTCATACAACAAATACAGTATTTATTTGGTTGGCCGGAAAGTGTAGCAGTGAGCGGCACGAACGAACATATCTAATGTGAATCTGTAGAATAAGATAATTCTACTAAAATTTAGATGGCGCCAGTAATTTCTTTAATAAAAATATTATAGTTACACTTTTCGCCCGGCCAAGTAAATATTGTATTTGTTCAACAAAGAACAAATACAGAATTTGTTTGGTTGGGTGGAAGTGGGAGTGTATGTATGTCTTCTATCCTTTTTGGGTAGAACTTTTGTCCCTGTCTAATCTAACGGGAGAAATCTCCATTGTCCTTTCAAAGTGAATTCCTTTTATTTTGTGCACACATATGATAGTAAATTTTGAAGAATGTGTATAATTTTCTAGATATATTTTGAAAATAATTTAAATAATAAAATTTAAAAATTTCAAATTAAACTAGATGAAACGTTGCAAGCACCCAGTTAAAACATCGGCACTATTGTACACTAGAGCCATCTAGTTTGCAATTCGTGTTAAGCATCCCAAAATACATATTAGGTGGGTCAACCCTAGTACAGACAACTTTTTTTTAGTTATTTGCATTATTTTAAGTTTTTTGTTTTCTCTCCTAAAAAGTATTCTTTTATTGACAGCATTTTTTTTTTTTTCATTCCACAGAAATCTAATAGTTTTTTTCTACGACTGATTTAAAATGTTAGAAAATACACACACTTTTCAAACACAGAATGAATCCATTCTAGCTCTAGATACGGTATGAATATTCCGTATCAAGTTTGGAATGAGCACATGTAGTGCCATCTCTTGTCTATAAAAGTAAAGAAAACTGTAGCAGAATTACCAAATATATATATATTTTACCAAGAAATATTGAATAATTTAACGCAATTTAAAGTTTTGCATTAAAATTACATAAAGTTTATTAGTTTTTCTTAATATATGATCAGTTTTGTATCAATTTAGTTCAAAAAATTAAAACTGCTCCATCTATTGTTAAATATTTAAACCTGATATCTGTCACTACAATCTGACATAACCTTCAATTTTTGCATTATAATTTGTAAATATGTGCTAAAATTAAAAAAGAAATCTTTTTTAAGTACTGATTTGATAAAATTATTAAATAACATTAATTGTTTTATTTAAAAATATGTGTTTTGTTGCATGCTTTATTAAAAATTATAAATGACTGTAAATGTGTTTTTATAAATAAATTTGATTTGTATAAATAAATTTGATTTGATTTGATTTTATTTTGATTTACAATGTCGAGCCACAAAAAACATTGTTTGGACTTTATTGGACTTTTGGACCTTATCCGAAGTTTAAAGCCATACAGTGTTTCATATTTGCAGTCGAAGAAAAAGTATAGTCTACAACACGTATGGAATAGTCATTCCGCGCTCGCGGGACCGTCATTCTCGGCTGCCGGCTCGTATGAAAAACTTTCCGCTCGCGCGGAATATTGTCTATTCCATACTAGTTCTAGAATATACTATTCTTTCTTTTCAAAGAAGTACCGATATACCAATATACAGTACATTTTCTTTATTACAAAAAATTTTAATTAATGCATGCTTTATGTGCTTCAATAGTTTAATTCGAGGTTTAATTACATATTATTATGGTTTACTATACTATAATACTTATTATTATACTCCACGCAGCTTCACGGAAGAGGAGTATTATACGTTCAATTATAACCTCGAAAAAAGAAAAATTTGTTTGGACTTTTTTCCACCTTCAAATTTAAAAAATATATTTTTTTAAACATTTCTTTTATACCGGGTGTTTTTTTTAACCTGAAACTTTCAAATATCTCAAATACTATGCATTTTAGAAAAAAAAAATGTCGGACAAAATTTGTTTATTTTAATAGTGGAAACAAAATGTTGTACTTATTTTTTACGGATATTTACGTTTTCAAGGTCATTTCAAGGTCAACTTTGTTTTTTTTAAGTACAAACATATATTTTTTTGCTGTTATTTAATTCCCCTCAAAAAAATAAAAATCTTTTGTAAAAAACTTTTTGTGATCGGACTTTTAGTTGCAGAGATAACACAGCCACACAAAATTAAAAAAGTTGCATCTCCGACGAACTTGACTAGTCAATCCCTCTGTATTTTGAGCCGCTGAATCCGAATCTGAGATCGGAATTTGAAAGTTAGTTCCCATTTTCAACAGAACCTCAAAAAACATACTTTTCGCAATGATAGGATATGTTTTTTGAGGTTATGGTAAAAATGAGAGCTAACTTTTAAATTTCGACCTCAGATTCGGATTCAGCGGCTCAAAATACATAGGAATTGACTAGTCAAGTCCGTCGGAGATGCAACTTTTTTAATTTTGTGTGGCTGTGTTATCTCTGCAACTAAAAGTCCGATCAAAAAAAGTTTTTTACGAAAGATTTTTATTTTTTTGAGGGGAATTAAATAACAGCAAAAAAAATATAGATGCAACTGCGAAGAGTTTCCTATAAAATGCGAAGCATTCCATATCTTCACGGCTTGTTTTACTAAGCGCTTTTATTAGCTAGAGCTTAATTACTGCCGCATTTAGAAGTTTAAACAAAGAAAATTTTAGTACTTAGTTATTAAAGTTATTTAGTTATCAGTCGCAGTTTAAAGACTTTTATAAACAGTTAAATTAATATAAATTTCATATACGCACGTTAGGGTGTTTGAAAAAACACGATTTTTTTAAAATGAAAGCCGGGGACTTCCTAATGTGAAAAATACCAAAACAAAATTCTGTGCTCAAAAAAACCTTCCTTTGTTCAGAATTATAGCGCTTTTAAAATTTTTAAGTCATAATCATAGAGATGGAAAGAGAACCATTAGTCCAGCCTGCGCAAGATTATTTTGTGACAGAACGGGGCAGCGAAATGACGTAACGCAATATATCTGACCTTGCGCAGTACGCATCTCTATCAGCTGTGAAATGCTGTCCGTCGTAAAACAATTCATCACCCCAGTATTCATTTGTCTTATCTCCAAAAATCCCCCAGTAAAATCTTAAAATGTCCAAAAATAGATATATGGCAAACCAATACTGGGGTGACGAATTATTATTATATTAGTAGTTTGTTTATACTGTCAGTACTGTCAGATCGTCGTTTGATACTGTTCATTTTTCGACTTGTACTGTGTTTTAATTGTTTTTTTGCTGTATTTGTTTATAACTTTAAACCTAACCTGTATTGTTGCTTTATGAAGAGCAAAGGGTCAATCCCTGGTGTACTCAAAGTAGATGTACAAAATCCCGAAACTCAATTCCAAATTCTTATAAAATAATTTTAAAAAACTATTTCGACGTTTCTTCGTAGATATTTATTGTTTTTTGTTGAATTTTTTACAATTTTTATTTGACACGCAAAACTAAGGTTAAAAATACTCGTCAAAAACAACAATAGTAGTGCGCATGTGCAAGTTTATCTCAGATACGCTAGGCACATTTATCACAGTATTCCGGCTTTGGAGGTCTTTCCTTGTCTATGGTCATAATTTATTAAAACATAATTTAGTAACTTTTGGTTTGTCAATGCCCAGCGCTACATTACGATTAGATTAAGAAAGAAGTTCTACAGAGGGAAAAAAGTATATTTATTAGTATGTTTACTTCACAGTGCCAAAATTTGTAAAGAGGCTAATAAATAACCCTGTATATTAACATTATCAAATAAAATATAGGGTACTTACCCTTAAGGTTAATATGACTTCTTTACTAAGGGGATGTCCATATATAACGTTACGCAAATCATATCAGAATTCATACACTTCATACCCCGTTTCTCGCGTTATTAAAGGCTGCCGAGATTTTATATTTTGGCTACCCCCCCCTAATCATAATCTGGAGGGGGGGTCGCCAAAATACGAAATCTCTACAGCCTTTAATAACGCTAGAACCGGGGTATAAAGTATATATATATTTTGGTACAATTTGCGTTACATAATATATGGACAGCCTCTAATAACAATCTTGATAGAAAAAAAATAAAAACATGTTTTTACTGTTGTAATATGAACATTGTTTGATATAGGTCTTTTAACATACTATATTATATGTTTAAACTTGTATGTTTTATATGAACAAAACACCCTGTATACTACATTTTATATATACTCCGTCCAGTTATGCAAGATAGTAAGGGACGCGTCCCGTTTTATACCACAGATCGCATAAATAGCATAATTATGCATAAATCGTAGTGTATAAAAAAATTAACAGATGTCGGTACTGTTATCCTGGAAAGGGCATATCCAAAGACTCGCATAACAAGCATAGTACATAAGAATGCGATCCCAGGATTGGCTTGATGTGTCGTCATGTATCTTGTAATGGTTGTTATGCGAGCCTCTTGATAGGCCTTAAGTTCTAATTGTAACCTAAAAATTTGACGTTTTCCTTGTGTTCAATATAATTTACGTTTGTAGAATATGTAGAATATGCTAATTTAGTGTGAGTGTATAAAGAATAAACCAAAAAAGTACCTTTTTCAATACCATACAAAATAACATTAAGTATAACCATTTTTTTATGTAACTTTCTCTTCTTTTATCAGCTTTAACGACCGTCAATCATTGTCATAGACAAAAAATGTCACAATATTTTATATGTTAAAAGGTACGAGTTTTAAACCACTATCTTGCATAATTGGACGGACTATAGAATCTGATATTAAAAAGTTTTTTCATTGAAATAGTAAATCCTTTCTAGATCCTCAACTTATTGTGGCTACAAAAACGTAAGAAACTTTTTAGTTTTAAGAAACCAAAAATTCTTACTATAATGATTTGAAAAACACAACCAATAACCGACGTCAAAATGGCGTCCTTTATGGCCAAAAAGAAAAAGTACACATTCCAAATAGAAATAACTTTAGAAGAACTTCTTGAAGTACCCTTTGTAAGTGCCGTACTATTCGCTAAATTGAGATTGCTAGATAGTGGTAGTTTTCAAGACCATAGTACCAGAGAGGAAGTAAAAGACCATAAAGTGAAATGGAACTCAAAATTTACGTTTCAGTGCAAAATGCTGGCAAGTGCCTCAACCGGCGTTATGGAAAAATGTATCCTTAGAATATCGGTTAGAAAGGAATCGAAGGGCGGAAGGTCCTTCAACAAACTAGGTTTCGTTGATGTTAACCTTGCTGAATACGCCGGTGCGGGCATCATCCACAGAAAGGCTTTACTTCAAGGTTACGATGCGAGACATAGACAGGATAATAGTATGATACGATTTTCCATACAAATGAATATGCTTTCTGGTGATATTTTATTCAAAGTACCTTCTCCGAAACAAAAAACCCCAGAGGAACCAACTGAATCATCCAGAACCGACGAACTGTCAACAGGGTCTGTTTCTGGATCCGCGGGGAATAAAAAACGACCAGCGTTACTGAACTCTGATTTGCTACTTGGTTCTGAATCTGTTGTTCCTGGAAATGAATCCTGTGATAATCCATCCACTGTAGAAAATAAGGATTTCCCTGTAGAAAGAAATCCCTCCAGTACTGCCTTGTCGAAAAATAGTTACAGCAGTATTAATTCGCACAGTAGGCATAGTTCCGCGGAATCTGGTCATCTAAGGAACCCTAGCTCCAGTAGTGTTTCTGAAAACGGTTCTCTGGATAGAATAAAAGGTTACGAAAGACGTAAAAAAGTTCAACTTACGGACGATGCGGTGCCAGTTTCTGGAAGGGTTGAAATAACACGGGTCGATGCAGATGAGTTTGTGGACGATTTGATGAAGAATATTCATCTGGACGATGACTCAGCTGAGACTTCTGGCCTTCAGTTGTTTATAGCGAAGGACGGATCAGCAGCTCTGGGAAATCACGAGGTCAAGTCTGAAATGTCCACCGGGGTGAAAGTGTTTAAGCATGTGGTAATGGACGATAGGTAGCGTAATTTGTTTTTCTATTTTGCGACTCTTATAAGCTCATAATCACACGCATTTTGCGTGTTCTTATAGGCCCATAAGAGGTCTGTACTTTTTTTTCTTTTGGGTTGGCAACAGACGAAAGCCTATCGCTTGGCGTTTTCCGAGCAAATGTCAACGACGCTTTAAAGTTTAATTTTTTACAAAATTTTGTGTTTAGGTTATTTTTTACCGTGTTAAAATTGTGGCTTGGTTACTTGCAGTGAAAAAAAGAAGACATGACTATAAAATATATTAAAATATCATTTGTTCTTAGAATTTTAAGCATGGCGAAAACTGTAATGCCAACCCGAAACAAAAATCTCTAAATTAGTCATCAATTTAAATGTAAGTTTTTTAAAATTTTAGAGCAAAATAGAAAAAATTGTGTAAAGCACTCGTTTCATAATACGTTTTTAGCGCACTAGTACATTAGCAAGCGGCTCGTTTTCTAAACGCTAAAAACGTATGTTATGAAACTAGTACTTTAATATACTATTAAAACTCAATGATTTTTTTGTTCAGTATCTCTTTAAATTATTTAAACAAAAACAATTTAAGGTGTAAAAACTATTTTTTTTACTACCTAATTTAGTACTAGCTTCAGGGCCGGGTAAAGCGGGCAGTCGCCCGCTCACAACGAGAAGGGGCGCCAAACTGGCACCAAACCAATGATTTTAGTCGTTAAATTATTGGCATCCGACACCTTAAGGCTAGGGTTGGGACTTGGTTGTTAAGAGTTGGTGAGTTTTTTTTTGAATCCGTAATAATTTTGGTTAAGTGCACCTCCTAAATGCTTGCGACTGATTATTTAGGGGTGGTGAGCCTTTTTTTTGTGAATTTTTCGCCAGGGGGCCAGGGGGCGCCAAATCAGGGTTTTGCCCCGTCAGTATTTTTTTATTGCGCCGGCCCTGACTAGCTTACATACCGGGTGATCCAACGAAAATTTTGACCTTGGATAAAATCGGAACTAATGACTTTTCGATAAAACGCCGAGACAGGTTAATTTTTATTTTAAGGGTCCAAAGCTTTTTCAATAATTTATTAGATATCCCACATTCCTATTTGAGATTTTCGAACTAGCAGCTCCTGAGTGGTGGGGGTAGTTACGTAAATTTTTGTTTACATGTCAAAAGATATAATATAAAAATTAACCCACTTGGCGTTTTTTTTCAAAAAGTCATTAGTTAAGATTTTATCCAAGGTTAATGTTTTCGTTGGATCACCCGGTATTATAAATCGTTGTCAGTGATTTTTGACAACCAATAAAATCAATTAACTCATTTATTACTGACTGTTGTTAAGCATTGTTCATTGACGACGGTCAATAATAATGAAGCTGAAGTTTGCAACGTTTTTTTGCAACGAAAATTCAAATAGTATATTAAAGCACTTATTCCATAACACGTTTTTAGCGAACTAGTACTTTAGAAAACTCGCTGCAAGCGGCTTGTTTTCTAAACTTGTACTCGTGCTCTAAAAACGTATGTTACGAACTAGTACTTTCATATACTATTTGAATTTTCGTTGCAAAAAAACGTTGCAAAGTTCAGCTTCATCAATAATAAGAGAATTTCAAGGGAACTAACTAAAATAATATTTAATTTATATTTTTAACTGATATTTTTAGGTACTTGCGTCAGGTAGTAGAAAAAATATTATATGCACCACGTATGCGAACTGTTTTTATTCATCTCGACTAATTTTTAGCCGCAAAAAAATCTCGAACACTAATATGTAACTTATTTCGCGTATTAGGTACATAATTACCAACGAACTGATAACTCTTCTCTCTAGAATAGGCATTTCATTTGTAAAAACTGACAAAAACGTAGCCAACATATACATTTGTCTGTCTTACTCGCACAGCTTTGTTCTAACAGAGACAACAATAACAGTTACTGGTAATTGTTATTGTTCAGGCCTGAATATACCTACTATTTGTTTACAAACAAACCGAGGTGTTGCCGATACTTTATATTAACGGTATGCGTATTCTAGTTAGAAGAGTTGTTAGTTCGTTGATAATTACTAAAATTAATAATACTGGTGAAATATGCAGGTGTTATATTACATATTATTATTAAATTAAGCATATGATATTGATAGTTTTTAATAAGTATTTTAAAACTCGATATTCTACGACGTAGAATCTACGTACTAATATGTAAAATTAAATAAATAAATATTTATAATTAAAATAATTTTTTTTTATTTTACTTTTTTTTAGCGATTGGGTATACATAAAATATGTATACAGGGTGTTTATTAAGTACGGTCCATAACTTCAGGGTGTAATTTCTTACCCAGAAATGAGAAAAAGTTCTTATAAACATATGTCCTAGAACGACTCGCAAAGGAGCTACGCCCCTTCAAAGGGGTTCCAGAAAATCGATTTTTATTTAACTCAGGAACCCTTTGTGTTATAGCCACGAAGTATTGCATGTGATCCATCCAAAATAATGTATATTAGTCAATGGGATTTACATGCAGTTATTTAAACCAGGGGTGTCCGAAATAGGGGGGTCTTATCACTTTTTTGCCCCATTTTTTTTTTCTGCTTGACATTTTTGTGGGTTTATAATTAGAATAGTATTCCTCCTAAGATACCACTTATAATAAATGGTTGAATTCAGAATAAAGTGCACTTTCATAGTCTTTAATAAGAATTAGGGGGTGCTATTTGAAAAACAGAAGGGGTAGTTTCAAGGAAGTGGGTTAGCAAGGGGCGCTTTTGAATAAGTCAGTAAAATCTTCTTTGGCTTTGATTTAATGCTATTTTTTGCAAATTTTAATACCTTTTCAAATAACGGAGATAAGCTATAATCAAGAACTTGGTGGGACACCCAGTATAGTGAACGAATCGACCGTTTTGAAAAAAAATTGGATGCAGTACCATAAGCGCCTTGCTAACTTAAGACTTAGATCTAGTGTCCCTAAGTACAATAAATAACGCGATATTGTATCATATAAATGATTCAAGCAATCATATGTTTATAAATTAACTCTTTTTAGAAAGTTGCTTAGTGCAGAAACATTTGAAATAATCTAGAAGTAAAACGCACTAAGTACACTAAGTGACTTAGTGTCTATTGCCAGATAAAAATTTAATCAAAATCAAATTGGTGCGTTTTGTATAGTGGGTAACTCCCTTGGCAGTCAAATAATAATTACAGTGCCATTAAAATCCCATTTTTGCAAAAAAGTGACTTAGTGACTTTTACTTGTAAGCCGACGAAATAATGTTTCTTAAAATACTAGCAAGACTGAATTAATTAATACTATTTAGTATTTAGGGTTTATAATTTTAAATCTATTATAGTTTTCTGTAATTTGGGTTAAGTGGACGAGTAGCTTTTGGCTAAACTTTGTTACCTCAATAAAGACAATTTATTATTATTATTATTATTGAAAAGTTCTTCTAGAACACCGTGTATATTAAAATAAAATGAATGATAAATAGTACCCGTATATTTGGTATTGATTACGAGGGGCGCGCGAAAGTTTAATTTTTTATGAACATTCTGACATGGTTGACACTTACTGAGTATAATGACACAAATTTCTAATTTTTTAAAAATAAGTTTTGAAATCTTTATAATAGCTTGTGCGCGTCCTCAACGCACTACCGTAGAATCTTGAATTCAAAATATTCTCGAGCTGCAATTTAATCGTGAAGTACAATGTGCGAAAAAGATAAAGGTTAGTATTAGAAAGAACCGATCATCAAAATCCCATAATAATGATATACAAAAAAGTTTTATTTTGATTTAGTAAAGCCAGTTGTAACATTCCGTGGTCAAAAATTAAAAATCCTCAGAGTTTAAGAAAAATTGGAAGATTTAAAAGTGCCAACCAAGCCCACAAAGAGAAAAAACTGTTTACCATAGGCTTTCGAGGATATAAAATCCAAAATTTTAGTACAATACAAAAATATTTTTAATATTGATAAAACCAAATCTGGTTTAAAGGTTGCGTATGTTATGTTGTCCGAATTTTCCACAATGTGTTAGTAAACCTTCTAAATCGCAAAGAAGTTGACTTTTCTAAACTGTATCTAAATACATATATATACGTAGACGATGTCTATGCTATTTGGCCCCATGGCATGGAAAGCCTTCAAGGTTTTCTAAATCACCTCAATTCCCAACATAAATCTATACGGTTTACGATGGAAATTGAGAACAACGGATCACTTCCCTTTTTGGACGTTTTGGTTTACAAAACGGAAAATGGCTCAATAGGACACTCGGTATACAGGAAGAAAACCCACACTGACAGATACCTAAACGCATTTTCACATCACCATCCCTCTCAAAAACGCTCGGTAGTTAATTCACTTGTTCATAGGGCTTTCATGATTTCAGACAAGAATTCCCTAGACACAGAACTCCTTAAACTAACCAAAGCCTTGACCATGAACGGTTATACCAAAAAAGACATTAATAAGACCATATACAAATACAGAAATCCCAGACCCAAACAACAGGACAATAGTGACAATGACAGACAGACACAAGTTATACTTCCCTATGTAAGCGGTATCACGGATAAAATAGGTAAACTTTTGAAAAAGTCAAATATTAAGCCTATATTTCGGTCCAACCAAAAATTAGGTCAATGTTTGACTTCAACAAAAGACAAAATACCCCTGAGTTCAGAAGGCGTATATAAAATACCCTGCTCCTGTGGTACGGTTTACATAGGTGAAACTAAGAGAAAAATTTCTACAAGACTTCAAGAGCATGAACGCAATATAAGAAAGAAACAAATTTCCTTATCGGCAGTAGCCGAACATGTACATGAAACAGGTCATAAAATCAATTTGTCTGAAACAAAACAAATATTAACAGAAAACAGAAAAATGCCAAGGAAGATACGGGAATCGATAGAAATCATCAAGCATCCTAACAATATCAATCGGGACACTGGTTACCACTTACCTGCAATATGGAAGTCTTTGATAGGAAAAACCTCGTCACGGGTGAATAACCACAACTCGTCATAAATAGTGACACAAGTTGATTCGAAACTTAGTTTCAGATTAATCCCTGAAGATGTCTCTAGTAGTAAGAGACGAAACGTCGGAAAGTGAAAATCCATTAACACGGTCTAAACCCGAAAGTGAAAGTTCTTTATACATATATATAAGTTAATATGCTCCACTAACTTCGGTAGACATAGAATATTAGTTTTCAGATTATAAATATACTTTTGGTGAAAGAAGAAAAAGCTTAATAGCCGAAAACTTGGTTATATATTTTTATTTTCAACAATAATAATAATTAATTATGTTTATTAAAGTTATAACCGACATTATACCCTTAAAGTATAGTTGTTCCCCTGTGTCATAATATTGGGATATACTTTTTTAACATAGTCGTCAAGTTACGCTGCCATAAATAATAACCATCACAGTATGGTTAAGAAAGTGTGCCATTAATCTTTAAAAAATTATTTAAAAAAAAAGTAAAATTCGCGCGTCCCTCGTAATCAATACCAAATATCCGGGGTCTAATGATAAATCACTTGACATCGTCAAGTTGACAAGTTGTCATCATAAAACAAAACTTCTTTACTAAAGTTCCGTCAAAGTTCTTTAAAAATGGGTCCAAAATTGCTTTATATTTTGGTTTTGATAGCAGTATGTGCAGTTCGGTTCACTGCTCCAATTAAATGTTATATCTGTACAGAGAAAAAATGCAACAAAGTAACTAAAGAATGTCCATCAGGAGTTTGCTTAAAAGCAGAAGCAGGAGGGGAGGTCCTTCAGGACTGTGGATTAGCAGGAGGAACAGGATGTCACACTGACGAAGGATTTTCAGGAAAGGTCTGCTATTGCAGTAGTGATAAATGCAACCATGGTACAAAAATGGTAATCAAGAACGAAATCTTAATTTTTACCATTATTTGCTCATTTTATTTCATGTTTTGATTCCTAAAATGTTATATGTTCCTATTCAGACCTCTAGCCAAATTACAGGAGTGGCTAAATAAATAACACAGGCCCACAATTTTTTTTTGTGAGTCTTGGATTCCAATATCATATTTCTATGTATTTTTTCTCGCTGAAACCGAATCCTTAACCCGTTTAACCCTTATACGTCAGGATTTTGACCTCAAAAAACACTCGTAAAACTACTAAAACCGCTAAAATTATCTACTCCATACCACCCCCTTCCTCCAAATTCATAATTTCGTAACCCCATAATCCCCTAACCTCGGAATACCATTACTCCATAACCTCAAAACCCCGTAACTTCATTAAGTAGAAAAATCTGGTTTGGGAAAACTGAACAATTACGTGAAATTTTCTTGTAGAACATAGTTATGAATAAGTAACTGTATAACCCTAAAATCCCATCACACCTCCTAACCCCTTCACTCCGTAACCCTATCCTATTCTGTGGAGAAGTCCGGTTCTCGAAATCATAAGAGTTTTGTGAGTAAAGTCATAAAGATCTACTTCATTATTTTTTTAACCGGACTTCTTCACAGAATAGGATAACACGGAAAAAAAAATTATAGCTAGGACCGCTATAACACACATACCAAGCAAATTATAATCGCTTATTATATAAATACAAGGCTTTCTCTTACAATTATGGCAGTCAGTGTAAAAATTTATATGAAATACTTTAATTGTTTAGTGAATAATAAAATATAACAAATAGTATGGCATTTATAGCTTAAATAAATTTAATTATTGTCCGTGCTAATAATTTTTATAATATAATAAAATTTCTGTAAATTTATAATAGTGCCTGTAATAAATATAATCGTGTCTGTAATATATATAATCGTTTCCAATTTATTTTTAACATTATTAGTTATTGTGTCCCTTATAATCTATAGCTTAAATTACTATAATTTGCCACTGTTACCAAATATCTTATAATGTATAGCGCAGAGCCCACTAATTTCTTTCCGTGAACGGGATTACGAAGTGAAGGGATTTTGAGGTTATGGTATTAGGGGATTTTGGGGTTATATAGTTACTTACCTATGACTATGTGCCACAAAAAAACTGAAGAATTTGTTCTGTTTTCTCAAACTAGATTTTTCTAGGATACTTAATGAGCTTACGGGGTTTTGAGGTTATGCGGCTATGGTATTATGAGGTTAGGGAATTATGAGGTTCTGGGGTAATAGAATTAGTAATTTGGAGACAAGAGGGTGACAGTGGTATGGCATAGATAATTTTAGCGGTTTCAGTAGTTTTTCGGGTGTTTTTTGAGGTTATGTCAAAATCCTGATGTGTAGGGGTTAAACGGATTGCGGATTCAGTTTCAGCGGGAAAAAATACAAATAAATATTTTTTTTGTGGGTCTGTGTAATCTTTTCTAATATAAGTAAATTTTATTTTATTTTATTTGCACCAGGGGCTTAGCCTTTCTAGCACAAGCCTCGTTTTTTTTTTAATTTCTAAATAACATAGTTTTTTTTCTACGACTGCTTTAGCATGTAAGCAAATACACACACTTTTCAAACGCAGAATGAATCCATTCTAGCTCTAGATACGGTATGAATATTCCGTATCAAGTGTTAGAATGAGCACATGTAGTGCCATCTCTTGTTTATAAAAGTAAAGAAAACTGTGGCAAAATTAGCAAAAATATATTTATTTTACCATGAAATATTGAATAATTTAATGCAATTTAATGTTTTGCGTTAAAATTACATAAAGTTGATTAGTTTTTCTTAATATTTGACCAGTTTATATCAATTTAGTTCAAAAAATTAAAACTGCTAAATCTATTGTTAAATATTTAAACCTGATATCTGTCACAACAATCTGACATAACCTTCAATGTTTACATTATAATTTGTAAATAGGTCTGAAACATGTTTGGAATACGCTGTGCTGCGCTATTCCAAACCTGTTACAGAATATGGGGCTGTCACCGGTCTAGGGGGTCTAGTGACAAATAGGGAGGACGGGTATCAGGAAAAAAGTTACGTCACTTTTTTATAGTTCAACCTAAACTGGATTTTTTTCTTTTACTTTCCCCGAGGAAAGTCTTGAATTAAGGAACAAACACCCTAATGCTGCTAGCTGTTGCGATAGTAATCAGGAAATTTCCACATTCTTATTCCAAATTACACCCCACGAGAAAAACATGGACTTATCGCCCCAGATCTGTGCCACATACTGTGTAATTATATGCAAATCATAGTTGAACCTTTTATACTGCCCAACTGGCTTAAAATTAATTCGATTTTTTTAAAAGTTTAGCCAGACTAGGTATAACTTTTTGTTTATGGTGCAATTTTTTCCTGAAAAAATAAGTTGATCGGTGTTTTAACTCAGTTTTTCTCTAAATATTTTTGATTTTGTTTAGTTCCTCATAGTTTTTTTAAACTTAGGGGGTCATCCCAATTGGTAGTAGAGTGAATAAGGCAGAGGACCGATTAAAGTTCCATAGAAGCTTATCTCTCAGGATTCCAACAAAGTAGGAATGGGAGAAAAAACAAATACAATTTATCCAAAGCTCTGGGGCGAGTCTCCTCGTGAAGGACTTGGACTTGCAAAAGAGTTTTCCACGTGGCTTCCACTATCTTCCAAGTTGAGGCCAATGTCATACAGAAAGTGGCAAATTGCAGTGAAATAAAACAGTACCGGGAACACGACGTGTACATCTGCTCGGACAGTCAATCTGCTCTAAAGGCATTGTGTAATCCCAGCACTAGGTCACCCCCAGTCAGGGAGTGTGCAGAAGCCCTAGAAGAGTTAGCAAGGACCAAGAAGGTTCAATTCATATGGGTGCCGGGTCATAGTGCAGTTCCCGTACACGAGAAGGTAGATGAACTTGCAACACTCGGATCATGGATGGCCTGCACGGGACCGGAGCCTATACTTGGTGTTACTGGAGAGTAGTCTTAACCTCATTTACGGGAACTCCACGGCACCCATATGAGTTGAACCTTCTTGGTCCTTGCTAACTCTTCTAGGGCTTCTGCACACTCCCTGACTAGGGGTGACCTAGTGCTGGGATTACACAATGCCTTTAGAGCAGCTTGACTGTTCGAGCAGATGTACACATCGTGTCCCCGGTACTGTTTTATTTCACTGCAATTTGCCGCTTCCTGTATGGCATTGACCTCAACTTGGACTTTTATTTAACGATAAGTCATGGCTTATGCCATGCTAAAGGAGCAATGGAAAACGGTCGACGGTTGCCGGCAAACCAAGAACTTCCTGTCTGATCCAAGCAAATGGAAAACCGTATGGTTGCTGGAGAAAGGGACTGCATTCAGACAACTTGTGGGGGTCCCCAAGCTAAGGAAGCACCTGACAATAATGCAGATTCTAGAGAGTACGCTATGTCCAGAGTGTGGAGAGGATGCAACATCCTTGAATCAAGGACAGGTGCCTTTTAATATGTTCAAAGTCAGATTTTAGAATGAAAATCCGCGCTCTTCCGCTGCCTTGTTTCCTCTGACCTATCTATCCAGAGCTGCAAATAGTATGATAATACCATGTTTAATCTGAGCAGTGTATTTCAGTATAGTAGTAATCCGGTTGACCTGTAAGCTAAAATAAAATTAGCATGCTATAAGCACGGATCAGTAGTAGATCAATGCATAATGCAAAGCTACTTGTTATAATTTGGATTTAATACACAGATAAAAATGATAACGTAATCCGTATGAATATCATTTAAGTCTGCCTGTCAGTCATGGGCGTCCCGAGGGGGGACAGGGGAGGGGGGGCGCCTGGATTTTCAGATAATAATTTGTTATGTTTTTAACAATTCAGATTTCTAAAAAAAATTGCCTGCGACGCTGAAAATGGTTACAAAACGCAAATCCATGACAAACTTCTATTTAAAATGTTTAAAAATAATTAAAAGGACATGGCACAATTTATAGGGAATTTTGGCCCTCGGTGAAATTCGCAAAATTTTTTATATGTTTTAGTTTATACTTTTTTAAAAGGAATTAGGAACGTTTCAAGCACTTTGTATGTACAGTTTTTTTTCTATAAGGAAAATAAAAAAATATTTTTGCCCTACACTCCTCATAAAAATATTTTTCTAGTAGGCATTGTTTCGTTTGACAACTTGTCAGTAAAGGATATTCTGACGTATTTTTGAAGTTTTTTAGACTAAATTGTCAGTTTTATTGGGAAAAAGTAATGAAATACATATTGAAATTGGACAGAATAATTAAATAAGATGAAGAAAAGTGCAACAGAAATACTTCTTAAGGACTAAATTAGTGAAATGCGTGAAATAAGTTATTTGCTAACCTGGTAAAAAGTACTAAAACGTATATAAAATTGAACTAAAGAATGAAATAAGAAGAAAAGCAGAATAGAAATACGTTTTAAGGGAATCGTTTGTAAAATAATAAGCAATTTTAATGCCGAAAGTGTATCCCTTATTTTTTGTACGGCAAAAAAAAAAACAATTATTTCCAAAATTCTACATAGAAGAAATTGAATATGTGTTTTTGTAATATAATGTACTGGAACCCATGTTAAAACTCCAGAACTTAATAAAATAATAAAATAAGAAGTAAAACAGAACAGAAAAACTAAGTTGAAAGTGAAATACTGTGTTTCTGCATAGAATAAATTATCCAATATAACTATCATACCGAGGGCTTCATAACAGGGCTGTATCAACCGTGTTAACATGTAGCAGATATGCCCCTTTGCTTCATCCTCGATATGATTTAAAATATGAACACTAAAAAAAAGGATCCATGAATCAAGAAAATGCATCTTTCGATTATATTTTAAGCCAAATTCTCTTATTTTTGGACTAGCATTTCTTATGAACCTAATAACTGGCGCGGGTCTTTGAATGGAAATCCGCGCTCTTCATTTAAGATGTTAGCCTTAAAATAAGAGAATATGGTGTTGTAATTATCAAAAGACACGTGTCCTTGATTCAATTCTTTTTCACAGTATTACATTAGGACATTTTTATAAAAAAATAAATAAAATGTTTTCATTTCCTCCCATTCGGGGCATCTGCTGTTGACCACCTTGACGGTTGCATACAAAGCAATTTACTTGAAAAAAGGCTCTAAAAGCCATGCTAAATTAATTTTATATTACTAATAATATATAAAAAAATTGACAGACATCAGTTTGACTTATACCAATCAAGCTTTTTTCTTAATCATTAAGCTAATTAAACTTATTTTTATGAGGAGTTTGGGGCAAAAATATTTTTTATATTTTCGTTATAGAAAAAAAACTGTACATACAAAGTGCTTGAAACATTCCTAATTCCTTTTTAAAAAGCATAAACTAAAACATATAAAAAATTTAGCGAATTTCACCGAGGGCCAAAATTCCCTATAAATTGTGCCATGTCCTTTGCTTTAAAAATTCTGAAATGTTTAAAAAATAATTTATAAAAGTGAGCTACAACTATTTTTCTTATTACTTTCCCCGAGGAAAGTCTTTTATTAGTAAAAAAAAATCGAAAATTTTTATTGCTTTTTTTACGTTTCTCGACGTTTTGTATCGAAAAAAGATGATTTCCTTCAAAAAAAAATTCTCTCTGTCAGTCAGTCAGTCTGCATGTCTTTCCGGGAAATTTATGAAGACGATAACTCGAGAACTTTTTGAGCTAAAGACTTCAAATTTGGACCATAGGTTGATTATCTCAATTTCTAGGCTGGGATTATTTTGATTAAAAACGGGGTTGGGTAAGGGGATCAAATGTGGTAAAAACAAGTTTTTTCAAAGAAGAATCCTTTTTTTTTTTGAAAAATTCTGTTAATAAACCAAAAAAGTATTATTTTGTTGGCCGCAGTATTTTTTTTTATTTTTTTGTTTTTTGAAAAAAGAAACTTTTGTAAAGAAAAAAAAAACTTTTTAAATCGAAAAAATCTTTATTTTTTCTTTTTTCGAAAAAATAAAAAACTTGATATTTTGTTTTAAAGAACCTACCTAGGCATGCAGGCGAAAGTATCAACGAACTAATAACTCTTCTCTCTAGAATACACACCGTTAATATAAAGTATCGCCAACATCTCGGTTTGTTTGTAAACAAATAGTAGGTATATTCAGGACTGAACAATAACAGTTACCAGTAACTGTTATTGTTGCCTCTGTTAGAACAAAGCTGTGCGAGTAAGACAGACAAATGTATATGCTGGCTACGTTTTTGTCAGTTTTTACAAATGAAATGCCTATTCTAGAGAGAAGAGTTATTAGTTCGTTGGAAAGTACTCTTTTGTGTTGTGTTGTTTTAAAGAACCTACAGGTGAAAATATCAACGAACTAATAACTCTTCTCTCTAGAATACGCATACCGTTAATATAAAGTATCGCCAACGTCTCGGTTTGTTTGTAAACAAATAGTAGGTATATTCAGGACTGAACAATAACAATTACCAGTAACTGTTATTGTTACCTCTCTTAGAACAAAGCTGTGCGATTAAGACAGACAAATGTATATGTTGGCTACGTTTTTGTCAGTTTTTACAAATGAAATGCCTATTCTAGAGAGAAGAGTTATTAGTTCGTTGGAAAGTATTCTTTTGTGTTGTTTTGTTTTAAAGAACCTACAGGCGAAAATATCAACGAACTAATATTCTCTCTAGAATACGCATACCGTTAATATAAAGTATCGCCAACGTCTCGGTTTGTTTGTAAACAAATAGTAGGTATATTCAGGACTGAACAATAACAGTTACCAGTAACTGTTATTGTTGCCTCTCTTAGAACAAAGCTGTGCGAGTAAGACAGACAAATGTATATGTTGGCTACGTTTTTGTCAGTTTTTACAAATGAAATGCCTATTCTAGAGAGAAAAGTTATTAGTTCGTTGGAAAGTATTCTTTTGTGTTGTGTTGTTTTAAAGAACCTACAGGTGAAAATATCAACGAACTAATAACTCTTCTCTCTAGAATACGCATACCGTTAATATAAAGTATCGCCAACGTCTCGGTTTGTTTGTAAACAAATAGTAGGTATATTCAGGACTGAACAATAACAATTACCAGTAACTGTTATTGTTGCCTCTCTTAGAACAAAGCTGTGCGATTAAGACAGACAAATGTATATGTTGGCTACGTTTTTGTCAGTTTTTACAAATGAAATGCCTATTCTAGAGAGAAGAGTTATTAGTTCGTTGGAAAGTATTCTTTTGTGTTGTTTTGTTTTAAAGAACCTACAGGCGAAAATATCAACGAACTAATATTCTCTCTAGAATACGCATACCGTTAATATAAAGTATCGCCAACGTCTCGGTTTGTTTGTAAACAAATAGTAGGTATATTCAGGACTGAACAATAACAGTTACCAGTAACTGTTATTGTTGCCTCTCTTAGAACAAAGCTGTGCGAGTAAGACAGACAAATGTATATGTTGGCTACGTTTTTGTCAGTTTTTACAAATGAAATGCCTATTCTAGAGAGAAGAGTTATTAGTTCGTTGGAAAGTATTCTTTTGTGTTGTGTTGTTTTAAAGAACCTACAGGTGAAAATATCAACGAACTAATAACTCTTCTCTCTAGAATACGCATACCGTTAATATAAAGTATCGCCAACGTCTCGGTTTGTTTGTAAACAAATAGTAGGTATATTCAGGACTGAACAATAACAATTACCAGTAACTGTTATTGTTGCCTCTCTTAGAACAAAGCTGTGCGATTAAGACAGACAAATGTATATGTTGGCTACGTTTTTGTCAGTTTTTACAAATGAAATGCCTATTCTAGAGAGAAGAGTTATTAGTTCGTTGGAAAGTATTCTTTTGTGTTGTGTTGTTTTAAAGAACCTACAGGTGAAAATATCAACGAACTAATAACTCTTCTCTCTAGAATACGCATACCGTTAATATAAAGTATCGCCAACGTCTCGGTTTGTTTGTAAACAAATAGTAGGTATATTCAGGACTGAACAATAACAATTACCAGTAACTGTTATTGTTGCCTCTCTTAGAACAAAGCTGTGCGATTAAGACAGACAAATGTATATGTTGGCTACGTTTTTGTCAGTTTTTACAAATGAAATGCCTATTCTAGAGAGAAGAGTTATTAGTTCGTTGGAAAGTATTCTTTTGTGTTGTTTTGTTTTAAAGAACCTACAGGCGAAAATATCAACGAACTAATATTCTCTCTAGAATACGCATACCGTTAATATAAAGTACCGCCAACGTCTCGGTTTGTTTGTAAACAAATAGTAAGTATATTCAGGACTGAACAATAACAGTTACCAGTAACTGTTATTGTTGCCTCTCTTAGAACAAAGCTGAGCGAGTAAGACAGACAAATGTATATGTTGGCTACGTTTTTGTCAGTTTTTACAAATGAAATGCCTATTCTAGAGAGAAGAGTTATTAGTTCGTTGGAAAGTATTCTTTTGTTGACAGCAGGATTTTTTAACAAATAATTATTTAGTAATAATTACTGTAATTATATGATTTGCACTATTGAAATTAATACAGGTGAATGTTAAACTGTAACAAAGTAGAATTAATTATGTTAAGGCCAAACATGGATAATTATAAATTAAAAAAAAAATAGATTACTATTGTCAATTTATATTTTAATTATTTGATTTGATGAAGTTAAAAAGTATTATAACTACCTATATTTTATGTTTTTAGCTTTTAAGAGGTGGGCAGGGGAACCTTTAAGTATTACGTAACGCTCTAGGGGGAGGAGGGTGGGGGGGTCTCGAAAACGTTACGCCGCGTTATAGAGGGGGGTGGGTGTCGGTAAAAATGTTACGTAACACTTAAAAAATTATAAACTTATAAAATGTTTATAGGATTAGGTTTTTAACAATGATCTAGGCCTAAGATACGAATTTGTTGCAAATTTTATTGCCATTAATCGGAATAAATTCAGTAATGACTCATCAACGTTGAAAATAAACACAGAAACATAGGCTTACGGAATAATTTTGCCGAATTTTGAGGGAAATTTTTATAAAGGTCACTAAATCGAAACATTTGACGACTAATTTGTTACACACAACAATATTGAATATACATATTAACTATAATTATGTAAATATATCGGTGTTTTTCGAAGAAAATAAAAATGTAAATATTTAAAACCTCGCGTCAACGATAGAATCGACGCGGCGCCTATGCGAGCACTGGAATTTCGCCGATGACTGGTGACTATCATATTGAAAAAAAGCAATATTTTTTGTTTATCTAAAAACCAACATAAATACATTTAGGTAGAATGTATAATAAAAACACTGTACAATATTAATTAAATATATTTATTTTTAAATACATACTTTTAATTAATATTAAAAGCTAAAAGTCTATGTGTAACTTTATCATAATCTAGTTTTAAATCATGGAAATAAACTAATTTAACATGTTGAAAGCCACATTAAATATCTTGTCTTGGGTAACACTGTCATGGAACTAATGCTTTGGGTTATCGACGATAACTTATCGTTGCTGGTTTGCTTACATTGTTATTATAGTATAAAAACCTCAAAAATAACTCCATAATCGTACTGAAACTTAAGAAACTAGTCACAAAAGTCTAATTACACATTGAATTACAGCATATTAAATCCGTAAAAACTAATAAAACACAACAAAATATTTTAATTTTATAGTCAAGAGAACACAACACAGACCATTTCCTTTGGCCCCACTGTAGTAGTTAATGTGCAAAGTTATTTTTATTTTGACGAGATGACATTTGACACTTGAAGTTTCGTGCAATGTTGCTAAATCGTACATTGACATATGTCAAAATTCGTAATTAAAATAATTAGTTAAAGTATGTTCCGGGTTGTAAAAAGGGCTGAAATTTTGGCTAAGTATTTATTTTTTATGTATCTATAAGCTTGTAAAATCTTTTCGTTGCAGGCGATTTAGTCCAAAATGTGATACCCTTCTTTAAAGAATCAGTTAAATTTTATTTTTAATCTTTTAAATTAATCTCTAATTAAAACCCCCCGTTTTTAAAGTGTAGTTGTATAAATATACTATAAAAATAAAATATTTGCGTATTATATATTATGTATTATGTAGAGCGGAAGTATGCTTAAAAATATATATGATATCTATTGTTTTTGTTTAGGTAAGTTTCGTTAATGGTATCTTCAAATTAGGGTATTTTAAAAAACACTTTTTTTTTAATTTTCCACCATCGTATAACATGAAAAAAATAATAAGTGTCCGCCCAAATTTCAGCTCAAAAAAATAAAACTATTTTTTTTATAAACCACGATTTTTTTAATCATATATCTGGCTTAAAATATCGTAAAAATTGATATCTGTGCAGTGTCGAACTGGACAAGTGAGATAGGGAGAAAAACTCACGGCCCCCCCGTTTTTGGGGCCCCTCATACGTTGAGGTCTTTTCTTTTAAATTTCTACCAGCTTTTTTACATCGGCACTTAGTGCTATTAAGAGTGCCGATCTATTGAAATCTTCGCCGAAAAGTCAAAATCTTTGACCACGTTTTTTCACATTTCTCGACGTTTTAGACCATTCTGAGTCGAAATCAGTAAAACAAAATTTTGCGTCCGTCTGTCTGTCTGTCTGGGTGTAAACTCTCTAACTCCATTTCTACATGAGATATCGACTTGCGGTTTTTTGCATATTGTTTCTTATCATATTCCGAAGAGCTGATTAGATTTTGGGGGTAAACGATTGGGGGTAAAAATAGGGTAAAACTGCTATTTTTAGCGTTTTTTGTTTATAATTAAGGCAATTATTATTGTATTTGGTTAATTTAGCACTTATATAAAAGATAATTTTAAATTGGTCAAAAAATGTTATAAACAACGTTTTCCTAAAACGCATTGTTTTCGAGATATTGACGTTTAAAGCAGTAAAAGGTTTTTTAGCATATCATATTTATAACCCGATTTCAAAAAATTATATTTTAAATAAAAGCTCTTTTTAAGCCCTATAAAAGATGTTATATACAGTTTTTTGCTAGAATATAATGTTTTAAAGATACAGAACTTAAAATCAAACAAAACACCTAGTTTGAAATTTTCAAACTAGATGGCTCTAGTGTACAATAGTGCCGATGTTTTGACAGGGTGCTTGCAACGTTTCATCTAGTTTTATTTACTTAGGGGAACCTCACGGGTCACAAATGTCACCGGCCTCGGGTATTCCAGTCTAACACTGGATCTTAGACAAACGAGGCGATATCCGTAATAAAAATCAAACATAAACTAAAAGATATTTAAAAACAAATGAAATTCAATTTTTCAAAAAGCATCCTAACGATTATTTTCGTTTTGTTAAAAAAAATCGGGAGTGGCAAACCTTTTTATTTAAATACATATATCCACACCGTGGTGGGACTTGAAACTTTCAAAAAATCGTTTTTATTTTAAATACCCTAATTCACATAGTAACTATATATCTTACATAAGTTCACCATACCGTAACTGGTTACATATTATGTTTCGGAGAGTTTTCATGAATCACTTTCGAACCATTAACAAAACTTTACAAAACAGTATAAGATATACTATATAACTGAAGCGGAACACTACATCAGTTTCTTAACCCTTTTGGTAGGGCTCATGAACGTAGAGAATAAGGACCGGTAACTTGTAGTTCGATTTGTTTACGTATTGACCCAAAAGCGCTGGTATCTACGAGCGAGATCGGAAGCCTTCTAGATCGTAATTTTAACTTTTAAATGGTAGTTAGTCGGTGGCTGCTAGATGGCGCCATGCGTAAACAGTGACATTATAAACATATGTTCACAGTGACGTTTATTATGTGTGTTTTTATGAGAACATCTTCTTTGGTTATTCACGGAAAAAAAAAATTATAGCTAGGAGCGCTATAACACACATACCAAGCAAATTATAATCGCTTATTATATAAATACAAGGCTTTCTCTTACACGGAAAGAAATTAGTGGGCTCTGCGCTATACATTATAAGATATTTGGTAACAGTGGCAAATTATAGTGATTTAAGCTATAGATTATAAGGGACAAATTAACTAATAATGTTAAAAATAAATTGGAAACGATTATATATATATTACAGACACGATTATATTTATTACAGGCACTATTATAAATTTACAGAAATTTTATTATATTATAAAAATTATTAGCACGGACAATAATTAAATCTATTTAAGCTATAAATGCCATACTATTTGTTATATTTTATTATTCACTAAACAATTAAAGTATTTCATATAAATTTTTACACTGACTGCCATAATTGTAAGAGAAAGCCTTGTATTTATATAATAAGCGATTATAATTTGCTTCGTATATGTGTTATAGCGCTCCTAGTTATAATTTTTTTTTTCCGTGTACAATTATGGCAGTCAGTGTAAAAATTTATATGAAATACTTTAATTGTTTAGTGAATAATAAAATATAACAAATAGTATGGCATTTATAGCTTAAATAGATTTAATTATTGTCCGTGCTAATAATTTTTATAATATAATAAAATTTCTGAAAATTTATAATAGTGCCTGTAATAAATATAATCGTGTCTGTAATATATATAATCGTTTCCAATTTATTTTTAACATTATTAGTTATTGTGTCCCTTATAATCTATAGCTTAAATCACTATAATTTGCCACTGTTACCAAATATCTTATAATGTATAGCGCAGAGCCCACTAATTTCTTTCCGTGTTCTAAGATAAGTTCTAGACCCCTGGTATATGATTTTAGAAATAACAATCAAGTCTCTAATTCTTTATGTGTTTGGATTATTTAAAAACGAAAAAGTTTTATTAAAACGAGTATAAATGATCGGTTTCACTCTCAAAGTTGCTAAAGTCGAATATACGTGAAATAAAAGGGTAATCGGTTTCACCTCTAGTACGGGGTGAAACCGATCAACCTTTAAAATAATATATAAAAAAAACTACTGAGGTTATTTTGACAGTGTTGACAGTTATAAATGCTCGAAACTTCAAGCTTTCACATATATTTTTTTGGATTTTTATTTTTGTAAGAAAACCGAAAGCACGTAATAAACAGAATATCTTTACCCGTTCAAATTCATAAAGCTCTCGGGACCTGGCCTACAATAAAGTTTACGTCAAGACGTAACTATTCTTTATATTGATCTAAATCATCGTGTCGTAAGATGAGTAAAAATACGATTCACTCACCGCAGTAATGAGAAGACTCCAGCGCATGCGCACTGATTTTCTAATTTTTGTTTTGACGTATGCCAATAATTATTTTAAGGTTATGTAACATTCTTTTGCAGAATTTTACAAAAATATCTACTTTTTTCTTTGCGAGCTAACATTTTTCTTCAAATTGGCTAAAAGTACTCGCTTTTAATAGTAATTTCGTAAAAAAAAATTGCGGAATATTCATTAATAAACATTTGATTCTTAAAATATATCGCCTTCTAAATTCTGAAATATCGTATCTGAAAAATGCCTCCCATTAAAAAAAAACACCAAACCAGCAAACTACCAAACCAAACCATTGTTAACGTAAACCAACGCTTCCCATTAAAAAAAAAAACAGCAAACCAGCAAACTACCAAAGCAAACCATTGTTAAAAATCAAACAGAAATTCGTGAGTATTTTAACAATCTTTTGCTATATATTCTAACGAAAAAACTGGATTTTCCGCACCTAATTATATTCAAGACAGTAAGTTTCAGTAATAAAACCAGAAATCAGTGCAAAAATATAGTTCATTTTTGTGGACCTGATGCGCACCGTAACCCCACTTAAATTAAACTATTTCATAAAACTACAACTGCCTAAACGGAAGCCACTTTTGACTTCCGTCAAAACAAAAATAAACAAACCAGTGCGCATGTGCTAGATTCTTCTTACTGCGGTGAGCGAATCGTGCAAAAATAGTCTTCATATGAGTTGCTTTTCATCCGTGAAACGAGTAATATGTGCTTTCGGCAGGAATTAGTAATACGTTAAGCGCGTTTAATTTTCTAGCATCAAGTCTTTTAGTATTAGTTATTTATTTATTTATTTGCTATCTTAGATATGCCCCAGAATCGATTTTATATATTTTATAGTGATTGTATGGAAGATGTACAGTAAAATGACGAACATGTGATTATATTGGAGTAAGAAGGGAATTTTATGTTTTTTAATCATTTGTAATGCTGATAAATTTTGATTTGGAAGCAACTAACACGTGAAGAAGTTTTTATACGTACAAAATTTTTTATATACTAGCGCATGCGCAAATATAATTACAAATTAGAAAAAACTGCCTTGGCAACAGCTAACACAACCAACAGTAAACACGAAAAGGAAAGAAGGAAAATAAAAAGAAAAGGTCTTACAGAAGACTGGAAATTTTATATAATTAAAACAGGAGTGGGCATGGTAAAAAGCCAGACAAGAACCACTCTTGGTGAATTGAGTAACTAAGATAAGAGGGATCTGGCTAATTATCTCACTGAGAAAAGGCCAAAATAAAGGAAGAAGAAGAAGAAGTCTTCATATATATTGCTCTGGGCAATGGTTCACATGTTATTAGAATCCATCTGATAGCTCAGTGCGTTTCTTGGCAAATAAATCTGCAGCGGCTGCATTTACTATGAAGTTTTAATCAGTTAATGAAATAATAAACTTGCCTAAGATTAATAGACTACTATAAGCAAGCTGCTTGATTAATATGCTCTTGGTACGCTTTACCTTGTCTCAGGTATACAAGGTTGTTTTTAAAAAATTACCTTAAAATAAAAAAGAAAATTTACACAACCAATATCTCCGTTATTATAAAAGACAACAATTTAATAACCGCATCAAAACCCACCCTCGTGAGTCTATGTAGAGAAAAAACAAAAATCATAACAGAATAGGAAAAAAAATAAGCAAGAAAAGGACCACTTTAAAGAAATTCAGCATCATCACGATTGAAAAACAATTACTTTTATCCAACACCTTCACCGAAACACTTGTTTTGAGCACTACTTTAAATGTCAAAAGTGAGTTTTTGTCCACTAGTGACTAAAAAATTTTTCACCCACTCTTTTACGTACAGCTTTTGATCTCACCCAAAATTAGTTACATACCCTATTAATTAAGTATAATAACTATTCTATAAATAGAAGCACGTTAACTAAACCATAAAAATTTAAGAAAACCCCAAATTATTCTTTAGTTTTTGAATAAAATACTGTTTTTATTAAAAATTCTGTCATCACCGCGTCCATTTTGACGTTTGTAAGAAATGTAAAACTAGCAATTGTTTATTTTTAATAGGCATACTTAGGCCATGGCTACCTATTATTTTAGTATTAAGAAAACTTAATCTTAATATTTTTGACATAATTTTTCGCAAAATTATAGATTTTTATTTAAAAATAAAAGGTGTTGGATAAAATTAAATTCTCAACTCGTGTATTAAGTGATTTTATCCACTTAATACACTAGTTAAGAAAATAACTATCATCCCCTCTAAGCATATATAAACAAAAGAGTTACCGCAAAAAAGAGGTTTTTTCGCCTGTTTTTCCAACCTGTAACTTTGATTGGAATTAATAAAATGCGAGGGGTGTTTCACCTTAGACAATACATGTACGCTTTGGCTGACATTACTTCGACATTACCTGACATTACGTGACATTACTTGACATTACGTGACATTACATGACATTACTTGACATTAATTGACATTACTTGACATTACTTGACATTACTTGACATTACGTGGCATTACTTGACATTACGTGGCATTACCTGACATTACTTGACATTACTCGACATTACTTGATATTACTGACATTATTTGGCATTTTCGACAATACATGTACAAAATTTTGGCGGTGAGACACCCCTCGATAAAATGTAATGTATAAGTGCTAAATTTTTGTCTGGTCATAAACTTGTGCAAAAAGTAAGATTTATTGTTCTAGAAGCTAAACAACCCCTAAAACAAAGGGTTAACTATGGGTACTTGAACTGAATTTTATACTCTAAACTTTCTCACATTTTATTAAACATAACTGACTGGATCCCTTTAACTCGATTTTTCTTAAGATACTTTATCACGGAAAGAAATTAGTGGGCTGTGCGCTATACATTATAAGATATTTGGTAACAGTGGCAAATTATAGTGATTTAAGCTATAGATTATAAGGGACACAATAACTAATAATGTTAAAAATAAATTGGAAACAATTATATATATTACAGACACGATTATATTTATTACAGGCACTATTATAAATTTACAGAAATTTTATTATATTATAAAAATTATTAGCACGGACAATAATTAAATCTATTTAAGCTATAAATGCCATACTATTTGTTATATTTTATTATTCACTAAACAATTAAAGTATTTCATATAAATTTTTACACTGACTGCCATAATTGTAAGAGAAAGCCTTGTATTTATATAATAAGCGATTATAATTTGCTTGGTATGTGTGTTATAGCGCTCCTAGCTATAATTTTTTTTTTCCGTGATGATTTACTACTTTTTTTTGGTGCTTGGGGAGTAGTTTAACCCTCTTTGTGGGTGTGGATTTTTATCAAATCCAAGGTCCTAAATCGTTTGGTGAGAGAATTTTTTAAATTGAACATTCCGTTAAAAAGTTATATGGTTTACAAACCCACAGAGAGACATTTTTTTACACCCAGTTTTTTCATATTTTCTTGACGTTTCGTGACATTTTAAACCCGAAAAAAATTGATTTATCCAATACATACAGATAATAAGACAATTGCCAGCTTTATTTTAAATAGATAAACTCAATTATAACCCCCGCGTGGCTTTTACTTTATTGAGTGGATAATTATTTATTTTACCCACTCAACTGTCACTTGTCAAATTATTTTCTTGTAAATGTCATTAAAATTTTTAATAAAAATATGAATTCCTAAGCTATTTATTGGATAAAACCTTGTATGGCACTCATGGGTAAACCGATATTGCCCACGAGAAAATTAACCTGCGAGCCTTTACCTACTAGTACCATAAATAACTATTTTCAGTCGATTTCAGTAACGGTTTTTTACCCGTAATAAAAGCCTGTTAGGCTTTTGTGCCCCCTTTTTTAGGGCTCGATGCCGATTTTTAAACAATCTGTAACAAATTTAGGGGGCGTCCTTAAAAATTTATATTTTAAGGACCACCCTATTGTACATACATAAATTTCTAGTGCAGCTGTGTCGTATTGTATCATATTTTTCTGCAGGATTCCCGCAGCAGGAAAATATATCATTATTGATGATAGTTATGCCGCATTCCGTTCCAGAAAGACCACAGGCATTTGTATACAGTGTGTTCAGTTACTGGCATGCCAAAATTTAATAGGTCATACTACAAGTTCTTATAAAGGTTGGTTCGGATATGAGCCCTAAGGGTGCTACGGCCTTTTAAAATTATACTAAAAATAAGGTTTTTAATTAAAAACTCTGGTATCCTTTTAGCTAGAGCGACGAGGTTTTTTATGTATACTATTATTATTTTGTTGTTGTTGTTAATTCATTTTTTTGAATTTATCCAGTGGCAAACGCTCCTAGGGGGAGGTGGGGGTAATTTTGAAGTGTTTCGCCTATGTTAATAGTATAGAAAAATTGCGTTACAGGGGGGGGGGTCCTAATTTGCGTTACGTAATACTTGAACGTTCCCTTGCATAAAAGTAAAAATATTTTTTTTACTGTGTAGGTATACCTACATATTTAATTATAATTAAGATAAAAATCATTATTTTTACGCTTTTTATTAAGAACTGCAGAGGCGTCGACCTAGGTTGAAGCACTGATTTATACTTTTTGCACAAGGTTGGCACATTTTTTTTTTCATTGCGATATATGGAAGTTTGAATATAATAAAAATATAAATTGACCTAATATGACTAGTTTTGTTAAAATACTCCACCTTTCGAGCATGACTGTTTAAAAAATGCATTTTACGGTCATCATTCTTAAATTCAGATTCGTTTAGTAGATGTGGATATCAACGAACTAAGAACTCTTCTTTCTAGAATAGGCATACCTTTAAAATAAAGTATCGCCAACATCTCGGTTTGTTTGTAAACAAATAGTAGGTATATTTAGGCCCGAACAATAACAATTACCAGTAACTGGCATTGTTGTCTCTGTTAAAACAAATATGTACGAGTAAGACAGACGAATGTATATGTTGCCGACGTTTTTGTCAGTTTTTACGAATGAAATGCATATTCTAGAGAGAAGAGTTATTAGTTCGTTGGTGGATATGTGCAAATTTTTAGGATTTAATAGCTTACTCAGTTTTTAACAAAAGGGAAAGTAAAAGCTACTTGATTTTCAGTTACGTTTATCTTTTCTTGTATCCGGTAAATAGATATGATTTTAGATAGGTATATGCTTGACAATCACAATCACTATCAAAGAAAGTACATAGTTTTATTGTATAATAGACTGTAAAAGAAAAGTAACATTTACCAATTTTTTTTAAATTATCAAATATTATACATGGGAGGATTGGTGTAGTGGACTACGGCGTCATACTCACATAGGTAGAAAAGCTATAGTGGCTATTAGATAAAGACAAAAACACATTAGGTGTGTAAAATTTAGTCCGCCATTTTTACCTTTTAAACGTCAAAATTTGTAAACAAAAACAAAACCTCAAAAAGGTTTTCGCATTTTTACAAGTCTTTACAAAAGTCATTTTTAAGTTAAAAATTTTAACACTATAAACAAAATAAAACTATAAAGACACGCAAATACCACAAACAACGCCATAAACAAAATATCACCAATTATTCGATTTCATAACAAAATGACAGAGTGCAGCGTTGTCGGACCTCCTATCCATGTAAATTTACGTTTGCTTGCATTTAAACGGTTTGAATGTAAATTTATGCTTTTTTTGAGTGTTCTTATTAAAATTTGTAGCAAAATATTGGAAATTTATTGGTTTTTATAATTAAAAATTATACGGTTGAAATGGTTTTGGCAACGTAGAACCGCCATTTTTACTGTTTAGATGTCAATTTTCTATCTATTGTTATTACACAGCGCAGAACCCTGCGCAAACGTTTATTTCCTCTATATATTCTCTACCTATGTGGTCGTACTTGACGAGTTTACTACCCAAAATAGCGTAAGTTTGATTCTCACCGGCGCCGGTTTGCCTTTTTCAGTTAATTAATAATTGAAATTTGGCGAAGGCGTAAGTGAAGCGGACACTCCCTATAAATTGGTTCGAAAGTCAATTAAAGCCGGTGGTTCCCTCTACTACTATCCCACATAAATCCTGGATTTAGGGGATGCTTAATTAAGTAGAATAGTACGAAGTTAAACAAAAAAATGTAAAAATGTAAATGTATACAGCGCCTGCGCTAGATAAGTATTATACGGTAGTTTCGAATTTTACAATATTTTCAAAAATCGTCCTAGACAACAATTTTTTTTTTGTCCGTCTGTCCGTCTGATGTGACGTTTTTTGTGGACACGATAACTCAAGAACGAATAATACGATCGACTTGAAATTTTCAGGAAAAATCAAGAGGGGAAGATTTCTATTGTTTTTGAAAGTAATTCCTCAATCCTTCTTGATAGTGAGGAAAACATGATGCGCTACTCGTAGGTAAGTTTTTTTCTATGTGAGGTTGTGTTTATGGACCTCAGCTCTGCTTCGGTCCACAGAAAATTTCACTTATAAAAAAGAGGTATTTTTTTAATGCCTCAAATATGAGCGCAAATAACTATTAAATCGAGGTTTAAATCATTTTTTTAGATAAAAAAATAGTTATATTCTTAACTAGTGTATTAAGTGGATAAAATCACTTAATACACGAGTTGAGAATTTAATTTTATCCAACACCTTTTATTTTTAAATAAAAATCTATAATTTTGCAAAAACTTATGTCAAAAATATTAAGTTTTCTTAATACTAAAATAATAGGTAGCCATGGCCTAAGTATGCCTATTAAAAATAAACAATTGCTAGTTTTACATTTCTTACAAACGTCAAAATGGACGAATGATAACAGAATTTTTAATAAAAACAGTATTTTATTCAAAAACTAAAGAATAATTTGGGGTTTTCTTTAATTTTTATGGTTTAGTTAACGTGCTTCTATTTATAGAATAGTTATAATACTTAATTAATAGGGTATGTAACTAATTTTGGGTGAGATCAAACGCTGTACGTAAAAGAGTGGGTGAAAAATTTTTTAGTCACTAGTGGAAAAAACTCACTTTTGACATTTAAAATAGTGCTCAAAACAAGTGTTTCTGTGAAGCTGTTGGATAAAATGATTTTTTTTCTATTTTTATTTTTTATTTGTTGTTTTTTCATTATTTATTTGTGTTAAAATGTATCTATTGTATTGTTAGCATCAGTATCTTTCACGTTGCTTAGAGTAATTAGCAAAAATCTCTTCTAACGGCAGTATCTTTGGAATTCAAGATTTAGACACAATAAAGAACATATAATTTGTTGTAAAGGCCTTAGAAAAGCGGCATAGCCACCCACTACTCTTGTTAAAACAATACTCAACCCACTTTGGTACCATTGGTACCAACAATCTTGAGTTCAACAGCCTCCTACGCGCCAAAGTTACCGGGCAGGGGCGGATCGACCAACTTTATTTTTTCAGGGAACATTACTTTTAGTAAAAAGGTAGGGGTCTTTACCTCGAAAAAATTTACCTCGCAAGCAATTACCTCGAAAATTTTTACCTCGAAAAAAATTACCACGAACAACGTTACCTCGAAAAATTTTACCTCGAAAGCCCATTACCTCGCACGAAAATTGCCTGGAAAGAAAATACCTCGAACGGACATTACCTCGCATAAAAAAATACCTCTAAAATACATAGTTTTTTAAAAATTATAAAAAAATTATTTTATTAAAATTAGTTTTTTTTCCGAAAATCTGACTGTTGCAGGGCATTTTGCTGCAAAAATGTTTTATTAATTTTCAAAATTTAAAAATTATTATTTTATGACTAGCTGCCTAGCCGGGGTATAATAAAGTATAAACCAGCGTGGTACTTCTTTATGAAGGATGTTCTTGGTACCTTTTCAAATATACCAGGAAATGAATAAAACAAACTTTACAAGAAAATTAACAATGTTAGTACTGCCTGAATTTATGAAGCATGTACTAAAAATACTAAGAATAAAAAGGCTTTCCAGGTTAAATTTCTTACGTGCATTTAACGGACTTTACGGCTAGTAATTTAATGGTTTAACTAGATGAAACGTTGCAAGCACCCTGTCAAAACATCGGCACTATTGTACACTAGAGCCGCCTAGTTTGCAAATTTCAAACTAGGTGTTTTGTTTGATTTTAAATTCTTTATCTTTAACACATTATATTCAAGAAAAAAACTGTATATAACATTTTTTATAGGGCTTAAAAAGAGCTTTTATTTAAAATATAATTTTTTGAAATCGGTTTATAAATATGTGAGATATGCTAAAAAAACCTTTTACTGCTTTAAACGTCAATATCTCGAAAACAATGCGTTTTAGGAAAACGTTTTTTATAACATTTTTTGACCAATTTAAAATTATCTTTTATATAAGTGCTAAATTAACCAAATACAATAATAATTGCCTTAATTATAAACAAAAAGTAGCACTAAGTGCCGATGTAAAAAGTATAATGGGAGGATTGGTGTAATGGACTACGCGTCGTACTTGACGAGTTTACTACCCAAATAGCGTGAGTTCGATTCTCACCGGCGCGCCGATTTGCCTTTTTCAGTTAATTAATAATTGAAATTTGGTGAAGGCGTAAGTGAAGCGGACACTCCCTATAAATTCGTTCGAAAGTCAATTAAAGCCGGTGGTTCCCTCTACTACTAGCCCACACAAGTCCTGGACTTAGGGGATGCTTAAATAAGTAGAATAGTACGAGGTTAAACAAAATGTAAAAAAAAACAAAAATTTAAAAAAAGAATATTTTAAAATATTAGTAAGGGAATCGCGGACCTAAAAGATTTGATTCAGGGACTAGTATTATTATAGATTTTTATGGGAGACTAACATCCCTTCTCTCATTTTCCATACTCCCTAAAATCCCTACTCCATAACAACCCTACTCCCTAACATTTCTACTCCACAACAACCCTACTCCATAACATCTCTACTCCATAACATCTCTACTTCACAACAACTCTACTTCGCACTATATGCACTCGATTAGCCACTGTCAAATATGAATTTAGTTTATTATTACTTAGGGAACGTTCAAGTATTACGTGACGCAAATTTTGATAATTTTGGACTTTTTTTCTAGAATTGAATTTAAACGTTTTCTAGGAAAAAAATAAAATAATCTAGAAGAAGGTTATTTGCTCCGCGAACCGCACATTTATTATTAAGTGGCTATAGCATTATAATAAAGTGCATATAGTGTGGAGTAGAGTTATTGGGGAGTAGAGATGTTATGGAGTAGAGATGTTACGGAGTAGGGTTGTTGTGGAGTAGGGATGTTATGGAGTAGGGATGTAAGGGAGTAGGGAAATTGAGAGTAGAGATGTTAGTCTGCCATTTTTATTGTACACATTTTAATGCGATAGAGGAAAGTCGCCTAATTTCGGATACCATTTACAATGTATTCAATATTTAATACTCGGTATTACTTTTTGATATTTTTTTTATATAACCAGATACAACTTATTATAGCGAACCATGATTTATTATAAAAGCAAATTTATTACAGTTTATTTTTTCCAAAAAACACGGTTAAAAAAAATCAGCTCATTTTTGTGCATTTGAAAAAGGGCTCCTAATTTCGGACATATCCGAAAAAATTTTTTCAAGAGTAGATCTGGATCCCATTGCTTATGTTTCTTGTTATTCCTTCACATTTAAGACGTAATTTAATCATTAAGCGATTTTCTACGAAATACTATAGGAACTATAATTTTAGATTCCCAATTTCGAATATCTTAGTATCTTAGGTAATTTTCGTTTTTTCAAAATTGTTTATCTTAGTTTGTTGTATCATTATGAAAAAAATAATTAATGGTTGGTTATCCTGAATAATAATTACCTTGCGGATATCCGAAATTGGGAATCAAATGCACAAAAATGGTCTATCCGAAATTAGGCAACTTTCTGCTTTTTAGATTAGAAATTTGTAGAATGTTTACGTTTTCAAATTGCTTAATTATGAATAGTGGATCAACTTAACTAACATCATAACTTAACCAAGACAGAATCACGAACTTTTATAACGATTATTTATAAAATAAACAAGCATAATAATGCAACTGAGCACAAAACTGCCATTTGCAATATAAACGATTTGTGCTGCCATTTAAAGGAGAGAAGCTCTACCGTTATCATATTACAGGACGGATTTAGTTTGACTTTTGGCTTCACATAAAAGTAGGTTTCTGTTTACCTTTGCAGACAGTAACTTAAATACACTACTATCCGAAATTTGGAAACCATCCGAAATTAGGCGCATTTCCTCTATACATTTTTGTAAATTAACTTTAAATTAAGATTACCCTCGATTTTTTTTTTTTTGAGGTCCTTCAACCTTTATTTGGTTACATTTTTTATTATATAACCAATAGTGAGTGAGCTAGATTAGCTTCGCCTGTTACTAACAGGCCTCTGTTTCAAATTTCACGTAGACTGTGGTGAGAAATTTGATCAGACAGACCGACCTACAATCTCATATAAAACACAAAAATATGCAAAAAAAAAAACTAAAATAATAAAAATCAGTATCCGCTTACAAACCATTATAAATTTACTAAAAAACCACATAATTAGGTAAAAATTTAAATGCAGCACTTGTTCGATTATATAACTATAATTAATTTTTTTGTTTGTTGCAGGTATGAATGGAGGTTGCGGCAAAAAAAAACTGGATTATATTTGTTTAACGTAGCAAGGTAAAGGATATGAGTAATTCCAAGTTTACTGAGTAAAATGAAAGGAAATTGACAATAATTAGCATAGCTTATTTTTATGTCTGTCATAAATAATAATATTATAAATTTAATATTTGCATAAATAAGGGGAAGTCGGGGTTACTGGGCAGCTTTTTTTCATATCGAGTTTTTGAAAAACCTGTAAACATTTTTCAAATAGATAGATTATTAGAACATATTAATACTTCAGACGAATATTATTTATATAAAAAAAGTTATTAAGGATAAACCAGTTAACTCCGCTGGACCAGTTAACCCCATAGGCCAGGGTTAACTGGACCACTACTCAGGGTTAACTGGTTCACTAACAAAAATATATTTTATTGTAATTATTGTGAATAAAAACGATTTAAAATCAAATAAAATTTAATTCCAATATAAAAATAGACATCATAATATGTTAAATATTAGATATATCTCAGGATTAATTGGTCCGGGGTTAACTGGACATGGCCCAATTAACCCCGAACTAATTAATATTGACATAAGTGATTTTGACAATGCCCAGTTAACCCCGAACCAGTTAACCCTGAGTGTCACCACTGAATGAAATCATAAAATTTTAATACTTAATAATATATTAGAAGGCGGCAATTATTCAGAATAATTAACAAAATATTCAGTATATTAGGTAAAATATTAGTCTAGATCCTCCTATTAATAATAAAGTATTAATTAAAAAATAAAAGTTAAGGTAAATACCTAATTTTCATCGAAAAAAATGAACTTTCTTTACTACAACCTACACGTAGGCAACACGGTCCGCCATAATACTTTAAACAATACTACTAACTAAATATGATTAGAATTTGCACTAATGCGCCAATACTAATAAACAAACTTGATAAAATCCAGGTTGACCAGTTAACCCTGTGGCCCAGTTAACCCTGATTTCCCCTTTAATATACAGGGCGATTCAGAAATAAGTTACAAAATTAAGGGACGATTCTAGGTCCAAAAATATGAAAAAAAGTTCCTATAAAGGTTGGTCCGGAAATAAGCCCTAAGGGAGCTACGACCAACAATAAATAATTACGGTATAGTATATTCTATAACTAGTATAGAATAGACAATATTCCGCGCGAGCGGAAAGTTTGTCATACGAGCCGGCAGGCGAGTATGACGGTCCCGCGAGCGCGGAATGAATATTCCATACGTGTTGTAGACTATACTTTTTCTTCGACTGCAAATATGAAACACTGTATGGCTTTAAACTGCGGACCAGGTTAAAAACAATATTCTTTGTGACTCGACATTGTTAATGCAACAAAACACATATTTTTAAATAAAGCAATTAATGTTATTTAATAATTTTATCAAATCAGTACTTAGAAAAGATTTTTATTTAATTTTAGCACATATTTACAAATTATAATGCAAAAATTGATGGTTATGTCAGATTGTTGTGACAGATATCAGGTTTAAATATTTAACAATAGATGATGCAGTTTTAGTTTTTTGAACTAAATTGATAAAAAACTGGTCAAATATTAAGAAAAACTAATAAACTTTATGTGATTTTAACGCAAAACTTTAAATTGCATTAAATTATTCATGGGAGATTTAGCTCAGTGGTCAATGGCATCGATATAGCCTGACACTGATCTAATGATCGTGAGTTCAAACCTCACTGGCGCCGATTGCCTTTTTCAGTTAATTAATAATTGAAATTTGGCAAAGGCGTACTCCCTAGATATATTGGTTCGAAAGTCAATTAAAGCCGGTGGTTCCCTCTACTACTAGCCCACACAAGTCCTGGACTTAGGGGATGCTTAATTAAGTAGAATAGTACGAGGTTAAAAACAAACATAAAAACAAAACAAACATGTTTCATGGTAAAATATATATATTTTTGCTAATTTTGCTACAGTTTTCTTTACTTTTATAAACAAGAGATAGCACTACATATACATATACATATACACTACACTTAATACGGAATATTCATACCGTATCTAGAGCTAGAATGGATTCATTCTGTGTTTGAAAAGTGTGTGTATTTGCTTACATTCTAAAGCAGTCGTAGAAAAATGCTTTTTCCCAATACACCTACATCGAATAGGATCAATTAGAATAATTAGGAAAACTAAAGACCATTACTGACATTAAAGTAGACACAATAAGTATGTGTTTGTCCGGTCGTCCATTGCAACCGTGTGAAATGGCCAGACTGCCGTACTTATGCCGAAGGACATAACGTAATTTTTATTATTCTTTCTTTTTAGGTTTTAAAAACCGACAGAATCGTTATTTTCTTAACTAGTGTATTAAGTGGATAAAATCACTTAATACACGAGTTGAGAATTTAATTTTATCCAACACCTTTTATTTTTAAATAAAAATCTATAATTTTGCGAAAAATTATGTCAAAAATATTAAGATTAAGTTTTCTTAATACTAAAATATTAGGTAGCCATGACCTAAGTATGCCTATTAAAAATAAACAATTGCTAGTTTTACATTTCTTACAAACGTCAAAATGGACGCGGTGATAACAGAATTTTTAATAAAAACAGTATTTTATTCAAAAACTAAAGAATAATTTGGGGTTTTCTTTAATTTTTATGGTTTAGTTAACGTGCTTCTTATAGAATAGTTATAATACTTAATTAATAGGGTATGTAACTAATTTTGGGTGAGATCAAAAGCTGTACAAGAGTGGGTGAAAAATTTTTTAGTCACTAGTGGAAAAAACTCACTTTTGACATTTAAAATAGTGCTCAAAACAAGTGTTTCTGTGAAGGTGTTGGATAAAAGTCAATTTTTTTGTATTTTTGTGTTTGGAATGTGTGCACGTTCAAGTATTACGTAACGCAAATTTTGATCATTTTGGACTTTCTTCAATCCTTTCTTCTAAGTAATTGTTAACACTGTTGTTACGATCTGTGCCCTACCTAGGGCAATACAGGTGTCTCTGTCCACATATCCTTCCGATAATTTTGAAAACCCTTTTATTTGAATATTTATGAGCTGGGCGTTCCATTTCACGTCACATAAAACTAAATTCGTTCACATTTGCGTCGTCATACATTTAATAAATATATTAAAATTACCTAAAACGTTAAAAGAACAGATGTAAGCAACGCTATTGGCAAAATTATAAAACCAAATAAATAAAACAATGCAAAAACAATTCAGTGTTCTTATCATTTTGGTTTTCGGTGAATTTGATTAATTTTCAGCCGACTTCCAAAAAGGAGGAGGTTATCAGTTCGACGTGTGCCTTTGTTTTTTTTTTGTTCCCGCATAAATTTGGAACGAATGAACGGAATTTGATGAAACTTTTTGCAACCTAAAAAGGGCATTCATGAGGTGGTCCCGTTTTAATTTGACGCTCGGATAATGCCGGATAATTAAGATAAATCTAATCATTTTAACGCAATGTCACTTAAAAACGGCTTAATTTGGTTCTACTACCAGCCAAATTTTTAGAGAAATATCGGATAACTCGGATAAGCCGGATAAATTGATTAAGGGGTCACTTAAATATTACGGCACACTGAAAATCTTTTAAATGCCGCTAAACTTGATTCTCTGGACCTTGCCGAGATGGAAGGACAACTATAATTTAGCTTAGATGACGTTACAAATCTACAAGTTCTGTCTCTAAAAAGTAAAAAATAAAAAACACTTAAGTCGGTGCCAATTTCACAGCAAACAATAATAAAATAATAAAAAATTAATTGTTAGTAATTAATTAATTTAGGGAATGGTGGAATTGGCACCGACTTAAGTATTTTTTATTTTTTACTTTTTAGAGACATAGAAGTCTGATCATTTTTTTTGCGAAAAGTTTTTATATTTTATTAAAACAAAATATGATTTGTTAATGCTTTTTTGCGTTTTTTATTGCAAAAAAATGCAAGGAATAAAATTATACCTATTATAGGACCTATAATAGGTCGTCGGTCTGTATGGAGAATTTTGTGGCCACGATAACCTGAGAACGCTTTGAGCTAAATTCGTTAAATTTTGCCCACTATTTCTCCTTAGAAAAAATAGTTTATGGTACTACAGATATTGCCCATGAGAAAATTAACCTGCGAGGCGTCAGCCAAGCAGGTTAATTTTCGAGAGGGCAATATCGGTTTACCCATGAGCGCCATACAAAGTTTTATCCAATAAATAGCTTAGGCATTCATATTTTTATTAAAAATTTTAATGACATTTACAAAAAAATAATTTGACAAGTGACAGTTGAGTGGGTAAAATAAATAATTATCCACTCAATAAAGTAAAAGCCACGCAGGGGTTATTATTGAGTTTATCTATTTAAAATAAAGCTGGTAATTGTCTTATTATCTGTATGTATTGGATAAAATAAATTATTTACTTCGCGGTAATGGGTATTTTTTGTCACAATAAAATGTTAAAATAAATAAATGCATTACATCCGCATAATGACATTTAAATGTTCCTGCTGTACACTGTTCTATACCTGCATTTGAAAAACATACTTCATATATTATTTATAAGAACGCATTGGCGTGTCAGACTTTTGTACATTAAATGCACAGGTTTCATAACATACTATTTTAAATTGTCATCAATCATTTTTACTTTCGAGAAACCTTAGGGAACGTTTAAGTATTACGTAACACATATTTGGATCATTTTAAAATTTCACAACTTTTTATATGCCAGCGAAAAGTTATTTTTATTATTAACTCGATGTTAATAGATCCCGGACATACTGACAGATAGACAAGCAGAATTTTTCGATTTTTTTTAATATAAAACATCAAGAAATGTAAAAAAGCAATATTTCTAGGCGAAAGAAAAGAAAAGAAATGTAAAAAAGCAATATTTCTAGGCGAAAGAAAAGTTTTTCATATTTATCCGTGACCATGCAGGCCCCTAAAAAGGTTTTTCGATTGTTGTATTGTAGTATAATACGACCCTTTTTATTTATTATCAGTGTATAGAAATATAGCATTTTTTTCTATACAATGATAATAAAAACTTTCGCAAAACACATGAACCAACTTCTGTCTCTAAAAAGTAAAAAATAAAAAATACTTATGTCGTTACCGATTTCACCATTCCCTAATTTAATTACTAACAATTATGTTTCTATTATTTTATTATTGTTTGCTGTGAAATTGGCACCAACTTAAGTATATTTTATTTTTTACTTTTTAGAGACACAGAACTTGTAGATTTGTTACATCATCTAAGCTAAATTATAGTTGTCCTTCCATCTCGGTAAGCTGTGACGTCACAACGCACTGTTAGTGCGTTGTGACACATGTCGGCCCTTGTCACTTAAAGTCTACATTTATTTCACAAGCACCGACATTGGCTTTTTTAGGTTATATAGATCTGAAAAAAAATAGTTTGTCGGTATAACTCAAAATATGGAAAAAGTGACATTGGCCCTTTTAGAACCAAGCCACAGAAATATTAGCAAGGCGTCCTTCAAGGCGAGTGAAGGACATATTGATATTAGCAATTATAATTGCTAAATTTTTGCCAAAGAATCATTACTAATGATATATAACAGTTTTTCAGTTGCTCCAGTATTTTTAAATAAAACTAGATGAAACGTTGCAAGCACCCTGTCAAAACATCGGCACTATTGTACACTACAGCCATCTAGTTTGCAAATTTCAAACTAGGTGTTTTGTTTTATTTTAAATTCTGTATCTTTAAAACATTATATTCTAGCAAAAAACTGTATATAACATTTTTTATAGGGCTTAAAAAGAGCTTTTATTTAAAATATATTTTTTTGAAATCGGGTTATAAATATGTGAGATATGCTAAAAAACCTTCTACTGCTTTAATCGCCAATATCTCGAAAACAATGCGTTTTAGGAAAACGTTTGTAATATTTTTTGACCAATTTAAAATTATCTTTTATATAAGTGCTAAATTAACCAAATACAATAATAATTGCCTTAATTATAAAAAAAAAACGCTAAAAATAAGAGTTTTACCCTATTTTTACCACCTTACCCCCAATCATTTACCCCCAAAATCTAATCAGCTCTTCGGAATACGATAAGAAACAATATGCAAAAAACCGCAAGTCGATATCTCATGTAGAAATAGGGTTAGAGAGTTTACACCCAGACAGACAGACAGACAGACAAACAGACGGACGCAAAAATTGTTTTTACTGATTTCGACTCAGAATGGTCTAAAACGTCGAGAAATGTAAAAAAAAAACGTGGTCAAAGATTTTGACTTTTCGGCGAAGTTTTCAATACATCGGCACTCTTAGTAGCACTAAGTGCCGATGTAATAAAATGTTTGTGTAATTATTTAAAAATAAACATTTTAATAGTTAATTTTCACGATGCACTCGAAAAATTTGGCTTAGGTAATAAATGATGAAAGTGAAATGGATTTTTGTCACACTGTATCTCGAATGGCGTAATTTATTATTGTAATTTTATATAATTACCCGTTAAATTGCTGTAAAATTTATTTTAAAAAGTGAGGAAAGTTCGAGGTGTTCCACTTTGTAATTACTGTTTACACTCTTCACAGCTAAAAGTCCCAGATAACACAGGTTTATACAATGAATATCCCCAGAATATCCGTTTTAATATCCCCAGGATATTCAATTTCCTCTATAGATATCCGTAGGACATCCTCAGGGTATACTTTGTTACTAAACGGGAAGTCTAGCGACTTCCGAACCGTATATCCCAAGGATATCTCGAAGATATGTCCTGAGGATATACTGTACGTCTGTCCTAAAGATGGCTACTAATTATGTACACCTGTCCTCGACAAAAGTGGCTATCAAATAGGTTGTATTGCTTTTATTATTTTTTTTGTGAAATATTGCTAAAAGCAGCTAGGTGCATGTTATTTAAATTTAAGCTAATAGTTTCATAAACAAATAATAAAAGCAATACTATTTAATAGTAGTAGTAGTACATAATTAGTAACTTACTTATCTACGAAATATATTTCCTCTCTCCCCCAGGAAGAGGTAATACTTACGAAATTTCCAACAAAGGAAAACAGAATATAAATATTTAATAATAACTGTGGAAAAAACTTACACAAATAAGCAGACCACAAACACCGATAATAACATCCGCAATTAAAAGTCACGAAAAACTCGGTAAATTTAAAAGTAATGAAGGAAAAGCCATCGTAGGATATCCCAGGGACATCCGAAAGTACATCCACGGGACATCCCCTCGGGACGTCCCTAGGATGTACGAAGGACATACCGTATATCCTTGAAATATACGGGCAGTATATCCTCAGGACATACCTTCCGGATATCCTTGGGGTATACGACTAATGTCACTGGACGTGCGACATTAAAAGGATATCCCGGGGATATTGTGGGGCTTTTTGTTTGTTTAACCCCATACTATTCTACTGAATTAGGTATCCTCCAGGACTAATTTTGAATAACATAAATAAAATTTTACAAAAAAAATCTTAAAATATCTCATTTTTTAGCAAAAAAAAAATAATTAAAAATAAAAACCTTGAAAAAATATTTAAAACATTAAAAAATATATGGTCAAATAGAGAATTTTATGAGCTTTAAAATGGTGTATCACACGACCTCCATTTCCATTTAAAAAAATGTTGCCCCTACCCCCTGTCTTAATTTTGCCCCTACCATATTAAATATATATACCAAAAAAAATATTCGGGTTATGTTATTTAGGCGTTTTAAATTCAAGTTGATATCTTAAGTAGTTTAAAAGTTAAAGGGGGCGGACTTTTGACACGCTCTGTAAAAAGAAATATTCTTGCCAATTTTGAAAAATAACACAGGTTTGCAAAAAAAAAAGTTAGGACTATTTGACCGGACTATGGTATTCCTAGGTATTTTGGCGCCCTGAATCAAATCCTGGGGTCAGTTTTGCCCCATCACGTCAGGAAAACGAGATTTCAAGGTCATTTGAGGTCAAAATGGTGATTTTTTGGGAGCGGCCACGGGACAATATCTCAAGCGACCTGTTAACTTCACGGATAACTGTGTAGGTCTTGAATACTTTCTGAACGTTGAGATGTTGTCCCGGGGCCGCTCCCAAAAAATCACCATTTTGACCTCCAAATGACCTTAAAATCTCGTTTTCCCCACGTGATGGGGCAAAACTGACCCCGGGATCTGATTCAGGGCGCCAAAATACCTAGGAATAACATGGTCCGGTCAAATAGTCCTGACTGTTTTTTGTAAACCTGTGTAATCATACTGTCCACTCTGAAGAGTATGCTATGGAATGCGTAGCATTACATATCTTTATGGCTTGTTTTCTTAATTATAATTATTAAGTACATTAAAATTATTATAGTACAAGTTTGTTAGCAAGGATTTGGATTTTTTACGAAACACATTTATGCAATTAACAAACAAATTATAACAAGTAGGTAATGAATTTTTTAATGCTTAATTTAGAAAAAATAATGTGTATAAATCATAGACAAAGAACATAGATGAGCTGTCATCTCAAGGTTATGTACAAATTTACGAGTCCTCAATTTTGATCGGAAGTTACGTCAGAAATCAGCCGGGAAATTTAAATTAGTGGGTAAAATGTAAATAAATAAACGACATAACCTTACTTTTTAATGTTTTTATTATTTACTGTCAAAGTTACCTAAAAAATATGATACTGCTGTCTGCAGGTAGCAATCGTTTTATGTTTCTACAACTTTTTATAAAACACGTCATTGCAAAGACTTTACTAGTTCTTTGAAAAAGCACTATAAAATATACAAAAAACACAGAAAGACTTTAAAAGTTCAAAAACGCTATTATATAGTCTATAATAAAATAAGATGTTCACCCTTCTAGCACAAAACACCAAACGCGTAGAAAAAATAACAGAAAAACCTCGAAAACAAAGTCAAAACATACATAAATTAGGTTATGTTAATCTGTTGCACGAATATGTTAGAGGTGTGTGCGAAGAATTATATTTTTATATTTAAATTACTGGGAAAAATAAATAAATATCTGTGTAGTATAACATATTGATTTAGTTTTTACATATATAACAAACTGTTGCAACAAAACAACGACAAAAAGAAACTTTTACTGACTACTGAAGTGAAATGAAAAGACACATCTCTAACAAAGAAAATATTCCTATCTAACGCAACACAGTGTTACCAACATAAAATATATATTTTTTTACTTTATGTTGGACAATTGGAATCAAAATGGAGGACGCATTTAGTCGGAACGCAGAAGTATGCGCAAACGGTCAAAAATCAATCTATTTGTTTATTTTGTCTATATTATAAATATTCTAGTATTATTTACAAAAGTTTTTGAATAAACTACTAAAATACAATGAACAAATAACAAAAGCTTTCCCATTTTTTACATTTCCCCCGCCCTGGAGTAGAGGTTAAGGGAACGGTCAAGTATTACGTAATTTTGATCATTTTGGACCCCCCCCCCTGTAACGCTATTTTCCTATACCATTGACATGGGCGTAACACTCCAAAATGACCCCACCCCCCTAAGAGCGTTACGTAATACTTGAAAGTTCCCTAAGTTAATTTTTTTATTTTTAGATGCAGCTTCAGTGACCTCGAAAAACCCCAAATACCAATTATCACTAAAATATAGTAAACATTTAAACATTTTTAATATCAGATCTAATTTTACCAACCTCAAAAACCCCAATATATTAATTAAAAAAAAATACCCCCCGCCCCCGAGGATGAAGTTTTGAAATTTATATTATCAAATTCATTTTCAGCCACCTCAAAAATCCCTACATACTAATTTTCACGTAGGTGAATATTAAAATATTTAAAAGTGATTGCTTCCACGCCTCTCCCGGGGTTGTATTTAAAAAAATATTATCAAATTCGGTTTCAGCAACCTCAAAAACTCCTATATGCCATTAAATGGTAACCATTTATCCATGTTGTGAAAAAATATTGTATTTTACTTCCCTTGCCCCACATGAATGTTTATCAAAAACAATCCCTAGCGAGAACTTTTTGTCCAAACACAGGTGTAAGCCAAATTCCAAGTAGTTAGCTTAAAGCGTTTTTACAAAAAATTCCGGACAGACCGACTAACCGACAACAACATTTTTTTTTGCTCGAAATTGATTTTCACCTACATAAAACTCAAAATGCAAAATTACGTAAAAAATAAATTGAAAATTTTTGCACGAATACAACACGGAAAGAAATTAGTGGGCTCTGCGCTATACATTATAAGATATTTGGTAACAGTGGCAAATTATAGTGATTTAAGCTATAGATTATAAGGGACACAATAACTAATAATGTTAAAAATAAATTGGAAACGATTATATATATTACAGACACGATTATATTTATTACAGGCACTATTATAAATTTACAGAAATTTTATTATATTATAAAAATTATTAGCACGGACAATAATTAAATCTATTTAAGCTATAAATGCCATACTATTTGTTATATTTTATTATTCAATAAACAATTAAAGTATTTCATATAAATTTTTACACTGACTGCCATAATTGTAAGAGAAAGCCTTGTATTTATATAATAAGCGATTATAATTTGCTTGGTATGTGTGTTATAGCGCTCCTAGCTATAATTTTTTTTTCCATGAAGGCTTTCCAAAAATTTCGTTTAAAATGTCGCTTGGTTTCTTTTCGATAAGCGGTGTCCATTTATTAATGGGAAAAAATAGTTTATTTGACAGAAATAAAATTTATTTGTGGCAACCAAATAATTCAATTGGTAATATCCAAACCAAATATTTTGTACACACAAATAAACTGTTTTATCAGTTCAATCATATACTAATAGTAAATTAGTTTCTCCGTGTAGGTTTTTGACGACAGCTTATTAAGTTATTATTTCATATGAACAACCTAAAGCGGTTTAGTATGCTTCCATATAGGGACCAAATGGAACCCAATTAGGTTCATTTGGTAAGAAGTGGAAAAGTGAAATTAAAATGCGTTTTAGAGGCAGACATTTTTAAACGTCGTAGGCGACACAATAGAAATCGAAATCGATTTGACTGATATCCATTTATCAACAAAACCTATTAATATACAGAATGTTACTACTATAAAATAGAGTGCCCTAATCAGTACATTTTTACCCAGACAGCACATAAAAACCATTAGATATCCATTAGACAGTCCTATATCCACTGAACGTCCAGTCCATGATGGATATCCAGTGGATATATTGAACGTCCAGTCCACGCTACTGAAAATAATATTTAAACCTCATAAAACTAGCAAGTTTTATGAGGTTTAATTTGGTTGGTCAAACAGGTTTTATGAGGTGAAAATATTATTTTCAGTAGGGCATGATGGATCTCTTATGGATATCCAGTGGATACTATAATATGGGAGGATTGGTGTAGTGGACTACCGCGTCGTACTTGAGTTTACTACCCAAAATAGCGTGAGTTCGATTCTCACCGGTGCCGATTTGCCTTTTTCAGTTAATTAATAATTGGAATTTGGCAAATGCGTAAGTGAAGCGGACACTCCCTATAAATTAGTTCGAAAGTCAATTAAAGCCGGTGGTTCCCTCTACTACTAGTCCACACAAGTCCTGGACTTAGGGGATGCTTAATTAAGTAGAATAGTACGAGCTTAAACAAAATGTAAATCTACTGTCCATCCAGGATATCCGCTGGATATACTGTCCATCCAGGATATCCACTGGATATCCAGAAAGTATATCCCCTGGTTATTATGTGCTGCCTAGGTATTTTCACCTCCTCAAATAGGGTTTAACGATAATTGAGAAATCAATATGTCTCGTCAAATAAAAAATAGTAAAAAATAATATTTGACTGTCTTCTTCCGTGAATCGGACCTTAGACGGTTTTCATTTTCATCAAAAAAATTCCCAGCCGAGAACTTTTGTACACTCATTGTTATTTTTTTTTTCATCTTTGTCTTGTTACCACTTATTATGCTGTACGTTTTCGGATACAAAAATAATTTAGATTCAATTAAAAATGTAGATTTTAATTTTGTTAGAGCTATTAATATATTTTTTGCACGACCAAGACTAAAACCTAATTTTACGCTTTCGTTTTCGGGACTAAACTTGCCGTTTTTCTCCCAAGGGAATAAAAATCACGGCAACCTTGATAATATTAAAATTATACCTACTATGTGCTTTCCTGGCTCAAAAATTAGGTTTGGTGGTGTTGTATAATAAATTAGCGATTCAAACCAATTTATTTGATTTTAACAAAGAAAACCTTTAAAAATAACCTTGTTATAACAATTTATACATAACTTAAAATTTATCATCTTCGTCCATTTTTTTGACGTTTGTGTCAACCATATTAAAAAACAATTGAAATCGCGATAGCCATGAAACTGACTTTTCGCAATTTACAGGCATCTTGATTAAATTACGAAAATAAAACAACCGGTTTTAGACGCGTGGTTTTAAATTTTAATTATATCTACCTACCTAAATTATGTTTGGTCCTGCAAAAAATAGTGTATATACCTCAGGACTAAACTTGGCTGTTTTAGTCCCTTGAATTTCTGTTTCCCTCGCTCGCTACGCTCGCTTACTAATGCAGCGGGACTAAAACAGCCAGTTTAGTCCCTTGGTATATAAATAACTATGACTGTCTTCTTTCGTGAATCGGACCTTAGACGGTTTTCATTTTCATCAAAAACAGTCTCAGCCGAGAACTTTTGTCCACTCATTGTTATTTTTTTTTAATTTTTGTCTTGTTACAACTTATTATGTTGTACATTTTCGGATACAAAAATAATTCAGATTCAGCAGGTTAAATTAAAAAATGTAGATTTTAATTTTGTAAAATAGTGCTATTATAGTATATTAAAGTACTAGTTTCATAACATACGTTTTTAGCGCACGTGTACAAGTTTATAAAACGAGCCGCTTGCGGCGAGTTTTCTAAAGTACTAGTGCGCTAAAAACGTGTTATGAAACAAGTGCTTTATACAATTTTTTCTATTTTGCTCTAAAATTTAAAAAACTTACATTTAAATTGATGACTGACTTAGGGATTTTTGTATTGGGTTGGCATTACAGTTTACACTATGTTTAAAATTCTAAGAACAAATGATATTTTGATATATTTTACAGTCATCTCTTCTTTTTTCACTGCAATTAACCAGTCAACAATTTTAACACGGTAAAACATAACCCAAATAATTTTGTAAAAAATTAACCTTAAATCGACATTGACATTTGCACGCAAAACGTCAAGAGATAGGCTTTTGTCTGTTGCCAACCCAAAAGAAAAAAAGTACAGACCTCTTAGGGGACTATAAGAACACGCAAAATGCGTGTGATTATGAGCTTATAAGAGTCGCAAAATAGAAAAATATATTTTGCAACGTTTAAACGAATTTAAACTTTTTATTTCTAATTGACATTTAATTATCGATCAACTTAAATTGCATAACATTAAATATAAAAAATATATAATTACAAATAATTGCACCCATTCGATATAATTTTTCCGCAATTAAATGTATTTGATTTTTTTAAATTATAATATGTAATCTGATTGAAAAATTATATAATATTGACTGATTATTGTGAGTACTCTTCGCACCCTCACAGGTAGAACAGTCTTATGTTTACTTTCCAATTTTTAATATTTTCAATAGACTGAACTTACAACTTGTAGTAGTAGTTTATTTACGGAAATTCCATTTTAACAATAATAAATATAAAAAATATCAATAAATATCACAATATAAATCACAAGTTATATATATATATATATATATATATATATATATATATATATATATATATATATATATATATATATATATATATATATCTAAAACTAACCTATTCAGGTCCCGAGAACTAAGTTGTTTTTAAAATTAGTCAAATTAGTGAAAAAAATCCAAGTCTAACATATTAGCAAGCCTGCATATCCTACTAATAGGAGAATTATTACCATAATTGGTTCTATGTGGAGTATTGTAGAAAATACGAGAGGTCCTATTTAGATTAGATAAAGAGAGAAGTTCTATAGAAAGAGATAAAAGTATAACAATTAATGTTTTAAAATAAAACTAGATGAAACTTTGCAAGCACCCTGTCAAAACATCGGCACTATTGTACACTAGAGCCATCTAGTTTGCAAATTTCAAACTAGGTGTTTTGTTTGATTTTAAATTCTGTATCTTTAAAACATTATATTCTAGCAAAAAACTGTATATAACATTTTTTATAGGGCTTAAAAAGTGCTTTTATTTAAAATATAATTTTTTGAAATCGGGTTATAAATATGTGAGATATGCTAAAAAAACCTTTTACTGCTTTAAACGCCAATATCTCGAAAACAGTGCGGTTTAGGAAAACGTTGTTTATAACATTTTTTGACCAATTTAAAATTATCTTTTATATAAGTGCTAAATTAACTAAATACAATAATAATTGCCTTAATTATAAACAAAAAACGCTAAAAATAGGAGTTTTACCCTATTTTTACCCCCTTACTCCCAATCGTTTACCCCCAAAATCTAATCAGCTCTTCGGAATACTATAAGAAACAATATGCAAAAAACCGCAAGTCAATATTTCAAATAGAAATGGAGAGAGAGAGTTTACACCCAGACAGACAGACTCAGAATGGTCTAAAACGTCGAAAAATTTGAAAAAAACGTGGTCAAACATTTTGACTTTTCGGCGAAGATTTCAATACATCGGCTCTCTTAGTAGCACTAAGTGCCGATGTAATTATTAATATTTAAATTTTGTGTTTAGGTTATTTTTACCATGTTAAAATTGTGGCTTTGTTAATTGCAGTAAAAAAGAGAAGAGATGACTATAATATATATCAAAATATCATTTGCTCTTAGAATTTTAAACATGGTGTAAACTGTAATGCCAATCCAAAACAAAAATCCCTAAATTAGTCATCAATTTAAATGTAAGTTTTTTTTAATTTTAGAGCAAAATAGAAAAAATTGTATAAAGCACTCGTTTCATAACACGTTTTTAGCGCACGAGTACAAGTTTAGAAAACGACCCGCTTGCGGCGAGTTTTCTAAAGTACTAGTATGTATGTTATGAAACTAGTACTTTAATGTACTTTTGTTCCAAATTTCAAGTGACTGGGTCAAAGCGTTTTTTAAATATCATAGTATAAACTTGTTTTACAAGCGACTTGCATCTTTTTCTATTCCATACTATTATACGCGAAATATTGTATATCTTCACTGCTTGTTTTAATTTATATATAAAGTCATATTTTACTTTCAGTACAGTCTTTTTCTATAAAATTTATGCTTTCCAATTTATAACAAACATGTAATTTTAAATAAAGTAATTTATTATAGATAATAGCACTGATCTAATTTTTCTGATTTACTGATTCACTTAATTTAATCAAATTAAATAATTATAATTGTATAAGGTAGTAGTCAAATGTTCAAAGGCGCCTTTTCACGGAGCAATTTATACGCAAGTTTGGTGCTTTGCAAGTTTGCTGCCAGATATAGCATGAGGACAATTACACATTCATTTGCCTTTTCACGGAGCAAGTTGTACGCAAGTTTGACGCTATATATTGCTTAAACAATGCTGCCAACCAGACAATTTTGACGTGTCTCTGCATTTGTTGACAAAAACATAACCTAGCATTTGCTTTTCTAAGGAAGCTTTTTAGTTAGACAGACCGGCCTATTATTAATAATAATAATTATTAACATGTCCAGTTGCTACTATATTAGTAAAAATAAATCGATTTAGTAACTTTTTTCCAGGTTGGTACCACGAAAATAACTATAAATCTTGCATGAAAATCGGCGAAAAATAGAACTTGTTCTAATAATTTGATGGCTCGAAAATAGCATCAAATTTGCCTTTTTGTTTGTATTGATTTCATCTATCACAAAGTGTGCTCGATATAGAACTTTCCATTACTGTCGACTTTTTGATTAAGTAATGTCAACTTACCTAGTTGGTAGTGAGAAAAGGATTCTTTTGTTGGCAGCAATATTTTTATAATAGCGTTGTTCCCATTTACCCTATCTAACGTTAATTATCAACGAGCAAACAATAAATAAACAACAATCAATAATTAACTAGATTATATAAAGCGAGGTACTAGCTCAGGTAATCACAAGTTTGTAATTAATTGCTAAACTAAACCGTGTACGTGATAAATTTGTATTTTCCTGGCTCTTACTATTGTAATAAACGATAATGACTTGGAAGTACACAGAAAATAATAATTCCTTGAACCAAGGATACGTGTCTTTCGATATGTTCAAAGCCATATTCTCTTGTTTTAAGGCTAGCATTTCTTTTAACCAAAGTCAATGTTCTTGAATGAATAGCACGGGTGTTTGGACGCGCTCTTCATTTAAGGATATTGACTTTGGTTCAAAAAAATGCTTGAAACAAGAGATATGGATTGGAACATATCAAAAGACACGTGTCATTAGTTCAAGGAATCCCTTTTTTTCTGTGTAGAAGCGAGCCCATAGCACGCATTAAACACCAAGAAAAATCATACAAATGAAGTTTATACATGGTATATGAAGGTGTTGAATTTTCAATTTTTTTTTTGTTGAAAGACGCAATTTTCTTAGATTTTTTTTTTTTTAATTTTTATCATTTAAAATTGTTTTAAAAGTGTAATGTACATTGCATTTCCAGTTTAAATTATGTTTGAAATTTAGATAAGTTGCAGCTCAAAAATTAAAGCTACAAGTTGTTTAAATAAACTTTTAGCTTTTTGAGTTTATATTATTATCATTAATATCAATATATTGACATAAAATTTATTTTGATAGCTTTATTAATAACACAAAAATTGAGTAATTTCACGTTCACGTTTTGAAAAATTAGGTATTTTCCCAAAAGTTTCTATTTTTTGCCTATTTAAATTAAAAATAAAAATCTACGTTAGGTATTTTGTGGTGACATAAATATTTTAAACAGTCTTTAGCTGAAAACGTTCTTGATTATTCGTGGTCACACACGTGACCACATATTTCCCAAAGAGACCGACAGAGATTTTTTCGCGAAAATTGTTTTTTTTACGCAAAAACATCAAGAAACGTAAAAAAACAAAATAGTATACACGGAAAGAAATTAGTGGGCTCTGCGCTATACATTATAAGATATTTGGTAACAGTGGCAAATTATAGTGATTTAAGCTATAGATTATAAGGGACACAATAACTAATAATGTTAAAAATAAATTGGAAACGATTATATATATTACAGACACGATTATATTTATTATAGGCACTATTATAAATTTACAGAAATTTTATTATATTATAAAAATTATTAGCACGGACAATAATTAAATCTATTTAAGCTATAAATGCCATACTATTTGTTATATTTTATTATTCACTAAACAATTAAAGTATTTCATATAAATTTTTACACTGACTGCCATAATTGTAAGAGAAAGCCTTGTATTTATATAATAAGCGATTATAATTTTCTTGGTATGTGTGTTATAGCGCTCCTAGCTATAATTTTTTTTTTCCGTGTATTATGCACCTAGTATGCGAACTAAGTCTTTAGTGTTCGAGACTGAAGTTTTTTTGCTGAGTCGAGGCAAAAAATCAGTCGAGAACACTTAAGACAGTTCGCATATACCATTTTTTCTACTACCTAAAGGTAGTTAAATATTAGTTATTAATGTAGTTTAAAAACTATTTTGACATAGCAGTCAGTTCGACAATTAAGTTGAAAAAAGTTAGCAGTTGTCTTAATTTTTTTCATTATTGACCGTCGTCAATAAACAATGCTTAACAATGGTCAATAATAAATGAGTTTACTGATTTTATTGGTTGCCAAGGTAAACAAGCCTTGACAACGGTAGATAATATGTAAGCTAGCACTTAATTAGGTAGTAGAAAAAAAATGTTTTTGTTTATTGACGACGGTCAATAATGAAAAATTTTTGAGACAACTAACTAACTTTTTTCAACTTAATTGTCAAACTGACAGCTATGTCAAAATAATTTTAAAACTTTATTTTTAACTGATATTTGGGGTTACTAGCTTTAGGTAGCAGAAAAAATAGTATGCGAACTGTCTTAAGTGTTCTCGACTGTTTTTTTGCCTCGACTCCGTCTCAGCATACTAGGTTCATAATTTACTATTATTTTATTTTTTACTTACGCAAGACTTTCCTATGGGAAAGTGTAATTACCATTTCTAATTTAAATGATTAAGCAGTTTCCACAGAATTAATGGTGGGTACTTGATCTTTTTAAAATAGGTGGGCATCCAATTATTTAATGTATCTGTGATTTATAAGTATACTTAATTCAAAATTAAACTCATTTGTGCCGACCCCAGTAGCGCAATGGTAGCGCGTTTGATTACGGATCCTGGGGTTGTGGGTTCGAGCCCCACATAGAGCATGGATGTATAGTGGTGTAAATAGTCGGTAGATGGAACTACGATGACTAACTGTAATGTGGGTTGCAGGTGAAACTGTAAACACATTTCAGGGTGGATGCGAGTTCTGTTGAGGACCGTGCTTCGGAGGGCACGTAAAGATGGCGGTCCCGTCAATTAGGCCATAGCAGCGAAAAACGACGTTAAACAGTAAAACAAACAAACAAACAAACTCATTTGTATTCACTTAGTAGCTTTTGTATTATTTGCATACAGTGGCGGACTGGGCACTTGTGGGAAACGACCTAAAGGGGGCCGCGAAACGATCAAATGGGGGCCCGCAAAATACCTATACCTCTTCTTTAAAAAGAATGACTTAAAAAAGAGCTTCTCAGTTAGTCTTCTAAAATTAGTGAAAAAAACAGCACTTTCACGATTAATAAAAGTAAGTAATTATAAACAAACCGTGAATAAAAAAAAAATTAAAAAAATATTTTTTTTGCACGACCAAGACTAAAACCTAATTTTACGCTTTCATTTTCGGGACTAAACTTGCCGTTTTTCTCCCTAGAGAATAAAAATCACGGCAACCTTGATTATATTAAAATATTATACTTACTATGTGCTTTGCTGGTTCAAAAATTAGGTTTGGTGGTGTTTTGTAATAAGTTAGCGATTCAAACCAATTCATTTGATTTAACAAAGAAAACCTTTAAAAATAACATTGTTTTAACAATTTATACATAACTTAAAATTTATCATCTTCGTCCATTTTTTTGACGTTTGTGTCAACCATATTAAAAAACAATTGAAATCGCGATAGCCATGAAACTGACTTTTCGCAATTTACAGGCATCTTGATTAAATTTCGAAAATAAAACAACCGATTTTAGACGCGTGGTACCTACCTAAATTATGTTTGGTCCCGCAAAAAATAGTGTATATACCTCAGGACTAAACTTGCTCGCTCGCTCAGGAAACACTAATGCAGCGGGACTAAAACAGCCAGTCCCTTGGTATATAAATAACTATTTTTTCACTTTTTTTTCGAAAAAAAAAAAAAAAAATCGGAAAGCCTTGTAATTGGTGCAAAAAAAATCTATTTTTTGCGTATTTTTGCGTTTTATGACGTTTTTTGTCGATATAAATCAATTTCAAGCAAAAACTAAATCTCGGTCGATTGATCGGTCGGACGGTCGGACGATTGGGCAATATGAATAAAAATTTAGCAAAACCTTCTTATAATTTTTAAGTTAAAGCTAGTTTTGGCATAGAGGTATGTTAAGGGAAAAAATAAAAAAAATACAAAAATTTGAAAATTGCTATATAGGGGTTTTTATGGTTGCTGAAATTGAATCTAATAATAAAAACTTTCTAACTCCACCACCGCTGGGGAGAGGGGGTAAATATTTTTAAATATTTTCAATATTTTCGTCAAAATTGGTGAATAAGGGTTTTTGGGGTCAACGAATATGAATCAAATAATATTTTTTTTATAATTTCAGCCCCCCCCCCCCAGGTTGCTGAAAGTGAATCTGATAATAAAAAATCTAACTTTACCCCTGAGTTATCTTGAAAACTGGTATATTGGGGTTTTCGAGGTTGCTGAAAGTGAATCTGAAAATAAAAAAAATCCATTTTAGACGCCGAGGTAAAAAATGGAAAAGCTCTTTTACTGGGTAGTGTATTTTTTTCTAAGACAAAAAATTAAATATTTCAATGTTTTTTTCAAAAAAAAATAACGATTTTTTTTTCAAAAAAAAAATATTTTTTTGTAAAACGAAAAAAAAATATTTAAGCCCTTTAGGCCCTTCTGCCGCCCAGCGGCCTGGGCCAGTCCGCCGCTAACCGCATACCTTATAGAACTATTCTTTATTAGGTTAATTCAGTCGTGGGAAGATTAATCGGGTTCTGTCATTGGGAATTAATCGCAATCTAGATCAATGTTAAAAATATTTATTTTTTTGATTTTTTGTTTCAAAATTTGATTCACTACCCCCTTTTTATTACCCATTGAGCTTTTGATAATTTTGAAATAAGTAGTACTTTATGGTACAAGGACGAAAACTGTTTTCAGAGCGATTACGGAGATTGCCATCCGAGCTCGGAGAGCGTCTATAATACACTATTTTTTATTCGATTGTAATATATTAAGAAATACATTTGTATTTTTGACAACAAATTTGAGGTTAGAATTTAAATGTCAACAGTTCAACATCAATTAACCAATCAACGTCGACTATTTTACTTTTGCGGCCTAGGCCGTAAAATTAAACTTTTCGTACAAGTTTATTATACAAATGTAGAGCCTTTAGATACAATCCAATAATAGTATATTATGTACCTAGTATGCGAACTAAGTCTTTAGTGTTCGAGACTGAAATTTTTTTGCTGAGACGGAGTCGAGGCAAACAATCAGTCGAGAACACTTAAGACAGTTCGCATACGTGGTGCATATAGTATTTTTTTTACTACCTTAAGCTAGTAACTCCAAATATCAGTTAAAAATAAAGTTTAAAAATTATTTTGATATAGCGGTCAGTTTGACAAATAAGTTGAAAACAGTTAGTAGTTGACTCAAAAAAATTTCATTATTGACCGGCGTCAATAAACAATGCGTAACAATGGTCAATAATAAATGGCTTCACTGATTTTATTGGTTGCCAAGGTAAACAAGCCTTGACAATGGTAGATAATATGTAAGCTAACACTTAATTAGGTAGTAGAAAAAAACTTTTTTGCACGACCAAGACTAAAACCTAATTTTACTCTTTCATTTTCGGGACTAAACTTGCCGTTTTTCTCCCTAGGGAATAAAAATCACGGCAACCTTGATAATATTAAAATATTAAACTTACTTTATATGTGCTTTGCTGGTTCAAAAATTAGGTTTGGTGGTGTTTTGTAATAAATTAGCGATTCAAACCAATTTATTTGATTTTAACAAAGAAAACCTTTAAAAATAACATTGTTATAACAATTTATACATAACTTAAAATTTATCATCTTCGTCCATTTTTTTGTCGTTTGTGTCACTCATATTAAAAAACAATTGAAATTGCGACAGCCATGAAATTGACTTTTCGCAATTTACAGGCATCTTGATTAAATTACGAAAATAAAACAACCGATTTTAGACGCGTGGTTTTTAATTTTAATTTTATCTACCTACCTAAATTATGTTTGGTCCTGCAAAAAATAGTGTATATACCTCAGGACTAAACTTGGCTGTTTTAGTCCCTTGCATTTCTGTTTCCCTCGCTCGCTACGCTCGCTCACTAATGCAGCGGGACTAAAACAGCCAGTTTAGTCCCTTGGTATATAAATAAATATTAGATACTCCTCTAGTTTTGAGACTGCGTAGAGTTTTATAAGTGCCCACTAAACGAGGAAACCAAAAAAGGCATTAAACTGAAAATAACAATAACATTTCTCGTTTTTTTATTATTTCCTTTCCTGTCGAAGCAGTCTGATATTAACTCAGTCAATTTCGCCTACGACTTGGTCGAACCAAACACAAAGAAATTAACTGACTCACCCGGGGGCTAAAAACGATGCAACTTCCTCAAATTAGTCATTTTACATTTTGTAACAGTGAACTCGAAAATTGTACACGCAAAAAAAATAATTTAAGTTTATTCTTCTTTTCCTTTTTTTTAAACATTTTTTTAAGTAGAAGAAGAAAAATACTCTAGAAAAAAAAGTGCATTTTTTTCTTGTCTTTATTAACCTCATGTGTCAATTTTTATCATTTTCACCCCATAAAAAATCCCTTTTATTTTTATAGAGGGGCATAAAAATTGAGAATATTCCTTTATTATCCAGAAACACTTTTTTGTTCCATAAACGTTCAAAACAAAAACCCTTCACATGATTTTCTGTTTAAGAAAGCGCCGGGCGGGACCTCTAAATATTTTTAAAAAAATCTAAAAAAAAATGAAAGTTTCACCTTAAGGAATAATTTTGAGGGGTGGGACCCAAACAATTCCGTAGGTAAATAGTAAGCCTACACTGCCTGCCTAAGCTGAAAGGTCCTATCTATGTATGTTAAACCTATACACGGTGTATTTGAAATGGCGTAGGAAATTTTAACAGATGATTCTACATCATAAAATATGACAAAAAGTTCATTCATTCATTCATTGCATCATTAAAATTTTGGTTTTCGACATTTTAGTATTTAATTCTTCGTCCTCGAACTGTGAAATTTCACCTTCAAATGAACTTTTCTCGAAAACGGTTAATCCTACAGTATTACAACAAGAGTATCTTTTTTATGTATTTTGACCTGAGGAATCATATTTCAAAAATAAAATTGCAAAAAAGTTATACAGAAAAAAGTTTGGGACAAAAAACTGATAAGCCCCCCCCCCGTTTCGCACACCCCTGGTTGAAATAAGTACATGAAAATAACACATAAAAACGGGCCTTGGTAGGATTAGTTGATGTGCAAAACCTCGTTGACATATGTCAAAGGGTTCCTAAGTTATTAAATAAAAACCGATTTTTTTAGCCACTTTCAAAGGGGCATAGCTCCCTTATGACGCATTTTTAGACATATGTTTATAGGAACTTTTTGTCATATTTTATGATGTAGAATCATTTGTTAAAATTTCCTACGCTATTTCAAATACACCGTGTATAGATAGGACTTTTCACTTAGGAGACTCAAACTCTTGTATAGCATAGAAACCTGTAAAACTACGAAATAAATGCATTAAGTGAAATAAAATATAATTAATTAATAGATTATTTGCTTGCACAATGTCAGATTTTAATGAAGCATAAAATTTATGTTTTTTTAACTTTTGGCGAAAGTGACAAAATCATTAATTGTTTTAATTAGAATCCAAGGAATTATTTAAATATTTATTTACAGGGGCGGCCGCCCGCTTGCCGTCGAATAGGGGCAAGAAATTGGCACTGGTTTTTGTCGGTTTTTGGACTAATGAGCAGTATTCGGCGTAAACTCAGTTATGACTCATCAACGTTGAAAATAAACACAGAAACATAGGCTTACGGAATAATTTTGCCGAGTTATGAGGGAAATTTTTATAAATCGAAACATTTGACAACTAATTTGTTACCCACAACAATATTAACTATACATATTAGGGGCTGTCCGTATATTACGTAACGCAAATTGTACCAAAATTCATACAATTCATACACTGGTTCTTGCGTTATTAAAGGCTGTAGAGATTTTATATTTTGGCTACCCCCCCCTAACATCCCCCCTAACATCCCCCTATTTGGGGGGGTAACCAAAATATGAAATCTCTACATCCTTTAATAACGCCAGAAACGGGGTATGAAGTGTATGAATTTTGGTACAATTTGCGTTACGTAATATATAGACAGCCCCTTAACTATACATACGTATATACACGGAAAGAAATTAGTGGGCTCTGCGCTATACATTATAAGATATTTGGTAACAGTGGCAAATTATAGTGATTTAAGCTATAGATTATAAGGGACACAATAATTAATAATGTTAAAAATAAATTGGAAACGATTATATATATTACAGACACGATTATATTTATTACAGGCACTATTATAAATTTACAGAAATTTTATTATATTATAAAAATTATTAGCACGGACAATAATTAAATCTATTTAAGCTATAAATGCCATACTATTTGTTATATTTTATTATTTACTAAACAATTAAAGTATTTCATATAAATTTTTACACTGACTGCCATAATTGTAAGAGAAAGCCTTGTATTTATATAATAAGCGATTATAATTTGCTTGGTATGTGGGTTATAGCGCTCCTAGCTATAATTTTTTTTTCCGTGTATATCGGTCTTTTTCAAAGAAAAAAACGACATTCGATTTATCTTTTAAGAAAACGAAAGTTTTTAATTTTTATTTATCGATAAGTTTTTTTTCCCACCTTACTCGTTTAAATGGAATCATTAAAAAAATCAAGATAAAAAGAAATAAAATTTTTAATATTTGAAACCTTGCCTCAACGCTAGAGTCGACGCGGCGCCTATGCGAGTACTGGAAATTCGCCGACTACTGGTAATGAGGTTTATGTCTCAGCTGAGCGCGAAACTTGTTGATCGTGGATATTTGGGTATGTCCCAACTGTAGGGGGCGCCAAATCAGTGTTTCTCCCGTTCAGCATTTTTGTCTTGCGCCGGCCCTGATTGTTTATACACAGTCTTTATTTAAATTTTATATCGATGCCTAAATTTAAATACACTTTTGGAATTTTAGTTGTAACAGTAAATTCTAAGAATTTGTACATTTAATAAATAAAATAATTTACAAACCATTAGATTAAATGACATAATTGGTATTTAAAAAAAAATGAACTTATTAGAACTAATTTATCGGTACGTAACTTTTTATAAAATTAATTAAATGCTGTTAACTTACTGCAAGAACAACAATTAAAGAATCCGTTGTAAGCTAACAGCTGTTAGAAGTCGATTAGACTTTTTTTACACAACAATTTACTTGATTTACATTATACTACAAATTGCGACTACCAACAAAAGAATATTAACCCGTATAGTTCAAAAAACAAAAATCGAAAAAGAAATTTTTCACCCCACCCCGATTAAAAAAAAACAAAGAATTTCAACGGAACTTTCGATAATAAATCTACGTTCCACACTTGAAATCTTTAGCTCAAAGCTTTCCCGAGTTATTGTTTATGGTCACAAATTTTCCCGGACAGACCGACAGATTTTTGACAAATGGATCTTGTTTGCATAATCATTCAGAAACGTTAAAAAAAGGAATAAAAAAAATAAGTATTTTTTTATTAACACAAGACTTTTCTTGGGAAAAGTTACAAACAACAAAAAAAAAATCTATTTCCTATTTGATTTACATTATACTCCAAAATACGACTACCAACAAAAGAATATTAACCCCTATAGTTCAAAAAAAAATCGAAAAAGAATATTTAAAAAAAAAATTGTTTTACCCCGATTAAGAAAAAAACAAAGAATTTCAACGGAACTTTCGATAAGAAACCTACGTTCCACACTTGAAATCTTTAGCTAAAAGCTTTCCCGAGTTATTGTTTATGGTCACAAATTTTCGTTTCGACAGACCGACAGATTTTTGACAAATGGATCTTGTTTGCATAATCATTCAGAAACGTTAAAAAAAGGAATAAAAAAAATAAGTATAGTTCAAAAAACAAATTTCGAAAAAGAATTTTTTCACCCCACCCCGATTAAAAAAAAACAAAGAATTTCAACGGAACTTTCGATAATAAATCTACGTTCCACACTTGAAATCTTTAGCTCAAAGCTTTCCCGAGTTATTGTTTATGGTCACAAATTTTCCCGGACAGACCGACAGATTTTTGACAAATGGATCTTGTTTGCATAATCATTCAGAAACGTTAAAAAAAGGAATAAAAAAAATAAGTATTTTTTTATTAACACAAGACTTTTCTTGGGAAAAGTTACAAACAACAAAAAAAAATCTATTTCCTATTTGATTTACATTATACTCCAAAATACGACTACCAACAAAAGAATATTAACCCCTATAGTTCAAAAAAAAATCGAAAAAGAATATTTAAAAAAAAAATTGTTTTACCCCGATTAAGAAAAAAACAAAGAATTTCAACGGAACTTTCGATAAGAAACCTACGTTCCACACTTGAAATCTTTAGCTAAAAGCTTTCCCGAGTTATTGTTTATGGTCACAAATTTTCCCGGACAGACCGACAGATTTTTGACAAATGGATCTTGTTTGCATAATCATTCAGAAACGTTAAAAAAAGGAATAAAAAAAATAAGTATTTTTTTATTAACACAAGACTTTTTTTGGGAAAAGTTACAAACAACAAAAAAAAATCTATTTCCTATTTGATTTACATTATACTCCAAAATACGACTACCAACAAAAGAATATTAACCCCTATAGTTCAAAAAAAAATCGAAAAAGAATATTTAAAAAAAAAAATTGTTTTACCCCGATTAAGAAAAAAACAAAGAATTTCAACGGAACTTTCGATAAGAAACCTACGTTCCACACTTGAAATCTTTAGCTAAAAGCTTTCCCGAGTTATTGTTTATGGTCACAAATTTTCCCGGACAGACCGACAGATTTTTGACAAATGGATCTTGTTTGCATAATCATTCAGAAACGTTAAAAAAAGGAATAAAAAAAATAAGTATTTTTTTATTAACACAAGACTTTTCTTGGGAAAAGTTACAAACAACAACAAAAAAATCTATTTCCTATTTGATTTACATTATACTCCAAAATACGACTACCAACAAAAGAATATTAACCCCTATAGTTCAAAAAAAAAATCGAAAAAGAATATTTAAAAAAAAAATTGTTTTACCCCGATTAAGAAAAAAACAAAGAATTTCAACGGAACTTTCGATAATAAATCTACGTTCCACACTTGAAATCTTTAGCTCAAAGCTTTCCCGAGTTATTGTTTATGGTCACAAATTTTCCCGGACAGACTGACAGATTTTTGAGAAATGGATCTTGTTTGCATAATCATTCAGAAACGTTAAAAAAAGAAATAATAAAATACTTAATTTTTTTATTAACGCAAGACTTTTCTTGGGAAAAGTTATAAACAACAAAAAAAAATCTATTTTCAATAACAGCAACATAAAACAATAAAATTTATGTCCTTAATCTAGTCTAGCACGTATCTAAGTACAGGTATCTTGATTAAATATGGATAAAAAACGAACAAATTCTTGATATAAAACGTGTCATTTGAGTTTGCTGTGAGAATAACCCAGAAAATGATCAATTTTAATAGGGTGGGCCATGCTCGATCCAAACCATTTTTTTTAAACGCCTAACCGTTTAATTAGTTTATTATTTTTCAAAAAATAAATCTGTCGGTGTCTGACAATATCCACATAGTTTTATTTAATTTTAACTATTATACCGACTATATCAGGATGATTTCACCTTAAGAATCATTTTTTTTTGTTTTAATTTGTTAAGTTGGTAACTAAATTAAAATAAAAAAAGTCCTGCGCTTTTTTAATGCCTTTTTTGTGTACATACTTAGTACTGTAACACTACTAGTACACAGTACACAGTATACTGTGTTACGCAGCCTAAGGGCATATCCACAGGCTCGCATAACAACATAGTACATGGGAGGATTGGTGTAGTGGTCTACCGCGTCTGTACATGACAAGTCTACTAGCCAATTTGCCTTTTTCAGTTAATTAATAATTGAAATTTGGCGAAGGCGTACGTGAAGCAGACACTCCCTATAAAAACTGGTTCGAAAGTCAGTATAAGCCGGTGGTTCCCTTTACTACTAGCCCACACAAGTTCTGGACTTAGGGGATGCTTAATTAAGTAGAATAGTACGAGGTTAAACAAACATGTAATGTAATGTAATTTAATAACAATGCGATGCCGTGATTGGCTTGATGTGCTGCCATGTATCTTGTAAGCCAATCACGACATCGCATTCTTATATTCAATGTTCTTATGCAAGCTTCTGGATAGGCCTTAACTTATGCTCAACTAATCAATTTTTGATAACACAGGGTAATTCTACATGATAAAATTATTATATACATGTATATATGTACGGGAATGCTGTCTTGCACTAATTTAGTGTAAAAAAAGGTGTAAGTAATATTGACCTAGGTTATGATCAGTGTTTTTAATTACACAATAATGCCTAAAAAAAATTATAAAAATGTTAAAATTTTATTATTAAAATTTCGTTAATATGATGAATATATTCGCGAGGGCAACGAATGTATCAGTTCAATAAAAGCGCTCACGTAAACAAATTCTTTTTTTCTGTGTACACAGGATTTTTGCTAAAAAAAAATCTGGTCTGTACGGGCAGATATCCAACTTGAGCCATAGGTTTCTTACACTGAGTTTAAGGCTGAGATTGTTTTTGGTATAAACGGGGTGGAGTAAGACGTTCAAAGAGGGTAAAAAACATTATTTATAATTTTTTAATTATTTTAAACGAACTATAAGGGAAAAATTCAAATTTTTACTCCACCCATTCACACAGACCAGTTTCAACTAAAATTACGTTTGCAAGCACGTCCATACGTTTTTTTCTTACGTGCATAATAAGCTGCTTTACATCCTACCTACTTTCTATGCTAAATAAGTGTTACATTGTTTACAATTATTAGATATTACTAGATTGTGTGTTTAAGTTTACAATTTGTTTGTTTAAAAAAATCTTTTATTCTTACCTTACTTGCATATTTTGTTTATTTATAAAATACTTCAATATGCGTGAAATTCTTTCTTAAACATATTGCTCCCAGCAAAAGAATACGTTCCCGTATACCTACTAAAAACCTACTAAAAAAATAAAAAATAAAAATAATTTCAATAAAAAGAACAGAATAAAATCATAGAGAAGAAAAGAGGATTAAAAGTCCAGCCTGCGCAAGATTATTTTGTGACAGAACCGGGCAGCGAAATGACGTAACGCAATATATCTGACCTTGCGCTGTACGCATCTCTATCAGCTGTGAAATGCTGTCGGTCGTAAAACTATTCGTCACCCCAGTATTCATTTGTCTTATCTCCAAAAATCCCCCAGTAAAAATGTTAAAATGTCCGAAAATAGAGATATGGCAAATCAATACTGGGGTGACGAATTATTAGTAGTTTGTTTATACTGTCAGTACTGTCAGATCGTCGTTTGTTTCTGTTCATTTTTCGACTTCTACTGTGTTTTAATTGTTTTTTTTTGCTGTATTTGTTTGGACTTTAAACCTAACCTGTATTGTTGCTTTATGAAGAGCAAAGGGTCAATCCCTGGTGTACTCAAAATAGGTGTACAAAATCCCGAAATTCAAACACACCTCGAAAAATTCTTATAAAATAATTCGTAGATATTTATTGTTTTTTGTTGAATTTTTTACAATTTTTTTTTGACACATAAAACTAAGGTTAAAAATCAAAAACAACAATAGTAGTGCGCATGTGCAAGTTTATTTCAGATGCGCTAGGCACATTTATCACAGTATTCCGCAACGGCTTTGGAGGTCTTTCATTGTCTATGAATAAAATACCTACCTTAATACGTTCTTCCCTGCAATAATCGATGCTACCCAGTTTGCGACAGTCAGGACAATTTTACAATTTTTTATAGTGGAAGAGCACGATACGCGAACTGCGTTTTTGTGTACGCCTTTACCAACTTGATACAGATACATCATATTTACAGGCATCTTTTCGATATAACAGATATACTGACAGTGACATCTATGACAAAGAGGACGAACTAACAATTTAAAGAGGGGGCGGCAATATACGATTCGCTCGCCGCAGTAATGAGAAGAATCTAGCACATGCGCACTGGTTTGCTTATTTTTGTTTTGACGGATGTCAAAAGTGGCTTCCGTTTAGGCAGTTGTAGTTTTATGAAGTAGTTTAATTTGAGTGGGGTTACGGTGCGCATCAGGTCCACAAAAATAAACTATATTTTTGCACTGATTTCTGGTTTTATTACTAAAACTTACTGTCTTGAATATAATTAAGTGCAGAAAATCCAGTTTTTTTTGTTAGAATATATAGCAAAAGATTATTGAAATACTCACGAATTTCTGTTTGATTTTTTTAATGGGGACGTTGGTTTACGTTAACAATGGTTTGGTTTGGTAGTTTGCTGGTTTGGTGTTTTTTGGGAGACGTTGGTTTACGTTAATAATGATTTGGTTTGGTAGTTTGCTGATTTGGTGTTTTTTTTTAATGGGAAGCATTTTTCAGATACGATATTTCAGAATTTAGAAGGCGATATATTTTAAGAATCAAATGTTTATTAATGAATATTCCGCAATTTTTTTTTACGAAAATACTATTAAAAGCGAGTACTTTTATTAATTAAAAAAAAAACTGTTAGCTCGCAAAGAAAAAAGTAGATATTTTTGTAAAAATTCTGCAAAAGAATATTACATAACCTTAAAATAATTTTTGGCATACGTCAAAACAAAAATAAGAAAATCAGTGCGCATGCGCTAGATTCTTCTCATGAAAGAATCGTGGCAATATTAGGAACATGACAATAATTGTCTCACCTAGCTTACTTAAAATATCAGGTTTTTTAGAAACCCTGTAAAATCTAACAAAAAATAAAATATTTTTATTGTACTCCGTATATTTTCAGTAATAAATTCTTGGAGATCGCGTGTATTTCAATTATATAAGCTCGTGCGTTTTCAGTAAAATGCGCTATACCTGCATGGGTTTTATTTGGGACATTCCATAAGAAACATTACGTTTGCAGGTCCGGGAAATGGTCTCGGGAAATTCCGGTAGATGTCGGTAGATGGAGGCAACTGCCTCAGGGCGCAAAGCCTTTAGGTCGTTTTTTTGTTTTCAGTTCTTTTTGGAAAGATTTTTTTATAATAGGCAACTTAAATGGTGACTAAAAAAAAGAAAAGGTCTTCACCTAACTCTGGAGTTGTACCCCCAAACCGGTTTGGGAACGTTTAAGTACTACGTATCGCAAATTTTGATCATTTTGAACCCCCCCCCTGTAACGCTATTTTCCCATACCATTAACATGGGTGTAACACTCCAAAATGACCCCACCCCCCCCCCCCTAGGAGCGTTACGTAATACTTGAACTTTCCCTTTTCTGTAAACACATTACATAACCAGTCCCGTGTAAAACGGCTTTATCCCTAGACATTTAGATGATACTTGTAACTAGTCACAAATAAAAAAACGGTTGTTTTCGTAATAAGGGAACGTTCAAGTATTACGTAACGCTCCTGGGGGGGTGCAGGTCATTTTGGAGTGTTACGCCCATGTTAATGGTATAGGAAAATAGCGTTACAGGGGGGGGGGTTGTCCACGTGCAATCGCTTTTAGACGTCTTTTGAGACTTATTCTGTGGTTATTCCCGTCGCGAAAAGGTTAAAGTCTCTTTTGGCTTGGAATATCACATATTATGGAAGATATATACTTATGGGTTGGTATTTTACTGAGTGAACAGGGAATGCATTGGCATCTGTGACAAATCGAGCGATAGAGGCCAGACATTGCATAGATTCCGGCAAAAATTTTCAGGTTTTTTTTATCATATTAGATACATACATATTATATACTGTGATCACCAGTACTCAGCGAATTTCCAGTACTCGCATAGGCGCCGCGTCGACTCTAGCGTTGAGGCGAGGTTTTAAATATTTACATTTTTATTTCTTTTTATCTTGATTTTTTTTAATGATTCCATTTAAACGAGTAAGGTGGGAAAAAAAGTTATCGATAAATAAAAATTAAAAACTTTCGTATTCTTAAAAGATAAAAATTTAATGTCTCTTTTTTCTTTGAAAAACACCGATATATATATATATATTTATAGTTAATATGTATAGTCAATATTGTTGTGTGTAACAAATTAGTCGTCAAATGTTTCAATTTATTGACCCTTACAAAAATTTTCCTCATAATTCGGCAAAATTATTCCGTAAGCCTATGTTTCTTTGTGACTAATGGTGATCACACAGGCGTGCCTGAAAAAGTCTCATTTAGCGTTCAGAAGTTATTGCACCTCTCCTCTCCCAACCAAAATGTGCGTTCAGTGAAGCTCAGTGAAAGTTAGCAAAGTCATCAGAACGATAACTTTCGCTGGCTAAAAATTTCGTTTTTTATAACAGTTTTAATAGACGTTTCAACCCCGGGTTTGGGTCGTTTTCAACATTTTCTGAAACATTTAAATAAATAATAGACAATGTACAAATTAAAATATTTTTAGGCTAAAATTTGAATAGTTTAGGTTAGGCGTATTTTTGGTTCCATTTTTTGAAATTTATTTTTAGAGTTTACTTAGGGAACGTTCAAGTATTACGTAACTCAAAAAAATTTTTATCTCAAAAAAAAAATTAAAAATGTATATTTTTTCGAAAAAAAAAATCAAAAAGAGTTTTAGTTAAATCCCTTCAACATTATTCCGTCGCGCTGCGGCTTTGTAGAGCCGTAAATTCTATTATCCATCATCAATTCTTGTATAATTCCAGATTTTATCTTGCTTTTATAAGACGTCATTATAAAAAAACATATGTACATATCAGTTAAGTGCTTTTATGAAATATTTTATATATTTATAAATTAAAATTAATTATAAATCGTAACCGTAATACTTTATCGAAAAAAATCTAAATAGATAAACGGAATTGTAGAAATCAACCATCCGTTGCCTTGATTAGTGTTTTCTAAGAAAAACCTGGCAAGAATGTGAATTATAAAACTAATAATAATAATAATAATAATAATAATAATAATAATCTCTGTTCACCATCTTAAATACATTTTTCTATTTTGCGACTCTTATAAGCTTATAATCACACGCATTTTGCGTGTTCTTATAGGCCCATAAGAGGTCTCTACTTTTTTTCTGTTGGGTTGGCAACATACAAAAGCCTATCTCTTGACGTGCGTGCAAATGTCAATGTCGATTTAAAGTTTAATTTTTTACAAAATTTTGTGTTTGGGTTATTTTTTACCTTGTTAAAATTGTGGACTGGTTAATTGCAGTGAAAAAAGAAGAGATGACTGTAAAATATATCAAAATATAATTTGTTCTTAGGATTTTAAACATAGTGTAAACTGTAATGCCAACCCAAAACAAAAATCCCTAAATCAGTCGTCAATTTAAATGTAAGTTTCTTTAAATTTTAGAGCAAAATAGAAAAAAATAGTATAAAGCACTCGTTTCATAACACGTTTTTATAGCACTAGTACTTTAGAAAACTCGCCGCAGCGGCTTGTTTTTTAAACTTGTACTCGTGCGCTAACAACGTATGTTATGAAACTAGTACTTAAATATACTATTGTATGTATGTAACGCGGTTAAAAAAAAAATTACACAGTCGACCGTGTAGATTGTGTAAACGGTTTTTCGTAAAGTTTACACATTTTTACACAATTTAACATGATCCCGTACCAATTCAGGTTTACATGGTTTTTTATCAATGTAATATTTTATTCTAAATAAAACCGAAGCAGACCTGTCACAAAAAAAATTACCCTGCCAAACATTTTGATGACTAAAAAATACCCTATCACCCCAAAAAATCATCTCCATCTCCCTGCCAAAATTTTTGATGACTAAAAATAAAAGTTTGATGGATTATATTTTGCCGACTGACCTACAGTTTTGCCGACTCGGTTGTCTCGTGGAGTGGGGGGTGCAATATGTCCCTATACCTTGAAAAACCGGCTGGAGCTGAAGGGGTTAAGGAGGTGGTTCGAATCTGCTTTGGTGATACGGTGAGTTTCGTGTCTCCTTAATACTCTAACTCGGTCTTAATTTGCTGTTCTATTAAATATTTAGTTGTACGCCAATGAAATCACCGCTTTTCACAATTCTTTTGAAAAAGAATGTAACATTAGGTCTGTTCATTAGATCATATATACATAGATATGGCATTAATGTTGATTTGTTTTATGTAGAACATATACAAAGCCAATTGTAAAGAAAACACTATAGCGGTGAGGTTGTGAGGAGGCGAAGTATAACATATTTGTCAACAAACCACTATATAGGTGGGTGGTGACCAGAAGCGGGAAGGTGAAATCTACCTGGATATAGCAATGAAAACATTTCGGTTTGACGTGGACTCAAGGCGTATCTATGTATAATCTAATGTCTGTTCGTTGGTGACGCACTTTTACACCTAACTCCGTACAGGAAAAGTCACGTGACTAGTGCAGTTCAATTCAAGTAGGCTACTCCTGCTCCTTTCTTCTGTAATTTGTTTGGTCTTTAAGAGACAGGCTCAGTGCCTATGGCTCATTTATCTAAAATTTGAATTAATTTGAATGGATAATTGGGGGAGTGAGTCTCTGCTCACTGATGCTGATTTGCATCTGTCATGAATTTTTGGGTGTGACGAGGAAGGTGGGAGGGGGATTTGGGGGGATGGAGTAGGGATTGGAGGGAGGTGTGGGGGGAGTGAAACTAGTTCACTGGTGCTGGAGATGCACCTGTCCTGTGTTTGTGGGCACCATTACTGGTTGAGGACATTTTTGATCTTTTTGTAAGTGTAGTGGATTTCATGATCGTAATCTATAAAATTTAAGATGAGGGGGTTTGGGTGGTCTAAATTGTCTTGTATAAAAGACTTACTGTATCGGATGATTTCCGTTTTTAGGAGGGGCATGTCGAGATCTCTGTGAATTTGGTTACTCCTGCTCCGGACTAAGAGCAACTTTTTATAGTGTAACACTAGTTCAGTCTAAAGTGGACGAACGAACACAAACATTGTCCTGCACTGAACTGAACTAAAACGAACGAACCCAAAACGACACCAACGAACAGACCTATTATTAGGTGAACTAAAGGCATATGAGAACATGTATTGACAATATAATGCACTTATTAGCTACCTATATAAATAAAATGTACAATTTATTTTTAAATAATTAAAACTTCACACTGGTTACCACTTACCTGCAATATGGAAGTCTTTGATAGGAAAAACCTCGTCACGGGTGAATAACCACAACTCGTCATAAATAGTGACAAGTTGATTCGAAACTTAGTTTCAGATTAATCCCTGAAGATGTCTCTAGTAGTAAAAGACGAAACGTCGGAAAGTGAAAATCCATTAACACGGTCCAAACCCGAAAGTGAAAGTTCTTTATAATTAAAACTTCTATTTGTACCGCTAGAAAAAAAAAAAAAAATTAAAATTGTATAAAACATACTTGGTAATACACGGAAAAAAAAAATTATAGCTAGGAGCGCTATAACACACATACCAAGCAAATTATAATCGCTTATTATATAAATACAAGGCTTTCTCTTACAATTATGGCAGTCAGTGTAAAAATTTATATGAAATACTTTAATTGTTTAGTGAATAATAAAATATAACAAATAGTATGGCATTTATAGCTTAAATAGATTTAATTATTATCCGTGCTAATAATTTTTATAATATAATAAAATTTCTGTAAATTTGTAATAGTGCCTGTAATAAATATAATCGTGTCTGTAATATATATAATCGTTTCCAATTTATTTTTAACATTATTAGTTATTGTGTCCCTTATAATCTATAGCTTAAATCACTATAATTTGCCACTGTTACCAAATATCTTATAATGTATAGCGCAGAGCCCACTAATTTCTTTCCGTGTATACATGAAAAGTCCAAACATGTAATGTAATGTAATGTAATGTAATGTATGTTTTTACCCATTATTTTAAACATTTCTTATCAATTAAAATATGTATGTTTTTTCTACATATACAGGGTGTTTTAGAAATAGCTTACAAAGTTTTAAGAAGGATTCTAAGGGGCCGTCCATAAAAGACGTCTGCAGTTGTGGTGCTGGGGAGAGGTTATCAAAATCGGACAGAAGCGGACAAGGAGGGGGGGGGTCAATCCATTTTCGGACGTCCACTTTTCCAAATTCAATAATGATAAAAAAAGTGAAAATCTGAAAAAAGGGGGGATACCCTACTGCGTTTAGGACGTCCTTTAGAGGGGGGCGTCTGGAAATCGCACAAAATCGGACAAGCGAGGGGGGTGGGATTGTCTGAAATTCCGGAATTTTCGCGAACGTCTTTTATGGACCAAAAAATGTTATGTTGTCTAGGAGCTACTGTAACAATTCTTTAAAGTGGGATTTTATTTGACTTGTCTCTAAATTTTATGTATTTACTTTTGTAGGGTGATTTCATATCGAAATCTATAAAGTCAACGGGCATAAAAATAGAGCTTAAGTATAGTATTTATGGTACTAGTGGGTAAAGTAAGATATTACTCATGAGAAAATTAATCTGCGAGGCGTCAGCCAAGCAGGTTAATTTTCGAGAGGGCAATATCGGTTTACCCATGAGTGCCATACAAGGTTTTATCCAATAAATAGCTTAGAAATTCATATTTTTATTAAAAATTTTAATGACATTTACAAGAAAATAATTTGACAAGTGACAGTTGAGTGGGTAAAATAAATAATTATCCACTCAATAAAGTAAAAGCCACGCGGGGGTTATTATTGAGTTTATCTATTTAAAATAAAGCTGGTAATTGTCTTATTATCTGTATGTATTGGATAAATGCTGTTTTTGCAACTATTTTTTCTGAAATTTTTACATATTTTGATACTCCATTTTTAAATCACCCTGTATATTATATTAATTTCCTACTACGTTTTATTCCTTTATAGTCAAAACTAATGATTATATCGATCTTTATTTGTAAATTCATTATTATTATTATTATTTTCAACTTAATGGTACACCAACACAAAAAGTTCAGTCAACTTTGTGTACCTACTAAGGATCCGCTGGTTTTTAAATATTGATCACTTTCACTTCCAAGTTATTTATAGATAGATAAATAATTATAATTAATCAATATCAATGTTAATTCTAAATTATATTTTGTGATCTGAATCAATTAAAAATTTTTGAAACTTGATTTTTGAAATTTTTTCTGGTGCACCCAGTTTTTATAGTTTTATAACTCACTTAGTTAATTTGAAATATGTCTACGTGTACGGTTCTCTAGTTTTGTTTATTGTTCGTAATTTTTTATTTAAATAATATTTATCGTCCTAGTCCCGATATTTGTTTATTAATTTCAAAAATATAATTTTTAAGGTATTACTATGCTAATGTATCTCGCTTTGATATTTTTAGCTCTTAAATGTGGGCAGGGGGCATAGAGGGGCTTTTTTGAAATGGAAAGGGAGTCGTGTGAAACATCATTTTAAAGCAAATAAAATTTTCTAAACTTTTTTTAAGGTTTTCATTTTTATTTTTTTTTTGCTAAAAATTACAATTATTTAAGATCTTTTTATAAAATTTTATTTATATTATTAAAAATTAGTTTAAAGTATACTTTACGTATTTGCAGCATGAAATTATCCATTTTTTTTTTCAAATTGTTTGATTTTGACGAAAATTTTAATATTTAGCCCCATTTTAAACTCCCAAAAAATGTTTAAAAGAAATAAATATGTGGTCAAAGAGAGAACTGTATAAGCTTTAAAATGATATATCACAAGACGCCCTTTCTATTAAAAAAAATTGCCCGCCATGCCCACATTTTAAACGCTGAAAATATCAAATATATCCAAAAAGATAGTTTGAGTTGCCTTGTTTTCGTTTTCCAAATTTGAAGTCGATATATCAACTCGTTCAAAAGTTAAGAAGGGGGTATACCGTGATACTGCAATATATTGCAAATCTGTCTAATTTTAAAGTAACTGCTAAACTAACTAGAAATATTTTGATTAAAGAAATACCTTCATAATATTTACGACCTGGATTCTAGGTTACAGTTAATTTTTAATCTTAAAAAACTACACATTTTCAATTAAAAGACCACCATTTTTTAAAACCATCTGTCTGTCAAATTCATCCCTAACTTTTTCCTCACCTGTTATTTAAATTCCACATTTTGTAACTTTCCCTCCCTTTTTATGTACCCTTTTGTTTTTCGTGCTGTCTAAACGAAAAACACTCTTAATTATATTTATCAAGGAAATGTTTGAACAGTTTGTTTTTCTAGCTTACACATTGTTTTTACAATAAATATTTTCCGTACATAACTATTTGTTTTGATTTTGTTTTTTTAACAAAAAAAACTAGATGAAACGTTGCAAGCACCCTGTCAAAACATCGGCACTATTGTACACTAGAGCCATCTAGTTTGCAAATTTCAAACTAGGTGTTTTGTTTAATTTTAAATTCTGTATCTTTAAAACATTATATTCTAGCAAAAAACTGTATATAACATTTTTTATAGGGCTTAAAAAGAGCTTTTATTTAAAATATAATTTTTTGAAATAGCGTTATAAATATGTGAGATATGCTAAAAAAACCTTTTACTGCTTTAAACGTCAATATCTCGAAAACAATGCGTTTTAGGAAAACGTTGTTTGTAACATTTTTTGACCAATTTAAAATTATCTTTTATATAAGTGCTAAATTAACCAAATACAATAATAATTGCCTTAATTATAAACAAAAAAACGCTAAAAATAGGAGTTATACCCTATTTTTACCTCCTTACCCCCAATCGTTTACCCCCAAAATCTAATCAGCTCTTCGGAATACGATAAGAAACAATATGCAAACAACCGCAAGTCGATATCTCATGTAGAAATGGAGTTAGAGAGTTTACACCCAGACAGACAGACAGACAGACGGACGCAAAGTTTTTTTACTGATTTCGACTCAGAATGGTCTAAAACGTCGAGAAATGTGAAAAAAACTTGGTCAAAGATTTTGACTTTTCGGCGAAGATTTCAATACATCGGCACTCTTAGTAGGACTAAGTGCCGATGTAAATGTATAAATTTGATGTATTAATTTTTATTTTTTTAATCGATCGATGTTTGTCAAGGTTCTGTTTATGTGTATGTGGAAACCTGTAAATTAAAATTGGAACCGAAGGTGTCGGGTTGGGGGGGGGGTTTAGGGGGGGCGCCACCCGCTCGAGATGGAAAAAATTTCCTGTCCGGTTAGGAAAATCTACTGTCCAGTTAGTAAAATTATGGAGTTAATTATCTCAAGGATGTCCCAAGGGATGTGGAATACACTACAAACATAGGTAGTTGGGAAATTTGTAGACGCGATGAAATTGAATGGTACAGTTGGGACATTTTCAGAGGTGAGGATTCTCACCTCTGAAGAAAGTCGACAAAAATACAGGACGTATACTTAGCTTCGAGTGCGTCAGACGTACAAACAGCATGTTCCAATTTTTTTTTACAGTGTACGGTGTTTTATTCGCCGAATTTTTTGTTATAAATAAGCATTATCGAATAAAAAATTAACAGTGATGGTTGGGGAAACAAAATAGCAGTGTTGCATGACGGGAACTTCCGGTTGTCGAGTAAGCCTTGACTGGAAAAAATTGAATAACGCATGCGCTACGCGGTTGCCAGGCGTTACGTGCATTGTTGAAACATTTGAATAACTACGTCAAACATGCCACCTTGATTCTTACAGTTTTCACGTGAATTTCAGTGCTTTCAGTTCTGTGCTTTTCAGTTTTTCAGTTTTTCCTCTTTAGTTTTTCATTTTTATGAGTTATTTTGATGTTTTTATATTTAATCAGGAATCAAGAAGAAGAAAACTTACGTGCGACGTTTGGTTATAGTTATGTTGTGTTTTTTTTATGTTAGTTTCAGTTATATTTTTTGGTAACTTATTTTTTTTTTGTTGATATCTTAACACAGAATAAGAAATATTTTTTTATTATTATCACACCGTAAATAAAGAGTAAAATTACTCAATATAATGTCTAATTTTTAGTCCACGCTAACTAAAGTTAAAATTTTCACTCCGCATCTCGAAAAATTATTTGATTTAGAATCGGTTGCTAAAAAATTTAGCCAAAGAGGGGCCTGAGAGGGCAGCCTGTCCCCTCAATAATTCCAGGAGAGCTGGGGCAGACACTAAACTGATAAAAAAAAATTGTTGCACCTTCTAGTTGGTTTATATTGACGGTCGATCAAAACAACTCAGTACCCAGTAAAACTTAAAATATTCATTGGGGTAATATTTGATACCATGATGGCGAAGCCATGCAATTTTTGCAACAGGAGTTTTCTTTTTCTGTGTTTAGATAAAAAATTTATTTAGGTATAATTACGTTTAAATGCATTCAAATAAACCTAAAGTCAATTTTGTGAAGATAGTAATAATTGAAAATCGCACCGTGAATATTTTCAAAACAGATTCGAATATTGGATGTGCGAATATACTGCGTAGTTTATTTTATAAAACATAACTATATTCTATACACAAACATATACTATTCGAACCTGTTGTAAACATATTTACTGTGCGATTTTTAATTTACTATCTTGCTGGAAAAAACAGACCATAGTGATAAAATCACTATCATAATAATGGGCCTCCCTAGAGACTCGATGTTCTCACAGTTCTGTGGGGACATAAATGGCCTCTAGGCCTCTAAAAAATTACATAAGTTTATTTTAAGCTAGACGCGATTTTTGAGCTTTTATAAAGCTATATAGGGATTATAATATAGGCTCTATATCGTCGTTGATACTGCAATACGAGATATGCTAAAATAATGTGTTTTGCTGTTAATTAATTCACCAAGTTGACAGGTTAGGGATGATAGGTGGGTTATTCCTCTAACAACATATGGTAGAAATGGGTAGGCTAACAACATAACATACAAAGCCTACCTATTCAACAGCAAACAGCAAAACTCGATTTTTTCGCATAGCACGTATCGACGATATGTATTAACATGTTCAAAATGCATCCCCCAGTATTTTACCAGGAAAAATTTATACATTTTTTAAATAATTATAATAATTTTACATATTTATAAATAAGTAAGCACTAAGTAAAGTGCATAACAATTTTTTCGCATTATTTTTAAACTTAAATTAGAAGTAATTATGTTTTATCTATATATGAAAAAATATTGTTTATGTGTACCTGTATGATACGTCAGTAAATATATTTACCCATGCGTAAAATAAATACATAAAAAACATAGTAACCTCATCATTTAAAAATAATTATTTTAAATAACTTTTTTTTTAATTAACTTTAAATTCAATAACATCTAGTTAGTATAATTAAACTAAATCAAAAAGTTTAATTAAAATTAATTAAAATGAGACATGGGGAATTTTTTCACGTTTTGTCATACTTCACTTTAACGGTGGCCATATTTAACTAAAGTTCACAACTATTTTACAAGATGGCACTTCTGGCAGGTGGATTCTGTGAACTATTAAAGAATAGTATATTAAAGTACTAGTTTCATAACACCCGTTTTTAGCGCACGAGTGCAAGTTTAGGAAACGAGCCGCTTGCTCTAAAATTTAGAAAAACTTTTATTTAAATTGATGGCCTGTTTAGGGATTTTTGTTTTGGGTTGGCATTACAATTTTCACAATGTTTGTTCTTTGAATTTCAAACATTTATTTTGGGTTGGCAAGAGGATCCTGTCGAAAAATGAACGTCGTCTTCCGTGCAAATGTCAACCGCGCTTTTAAGTTTAGTTTTCTACGAAATTGTGTTTTAAGTTAATTTTTACGTGTTGAAATTATGTCTTGGTTACTTGCAGTAAAAAAGAGACGTAAAAATTAACTTAAAACACAATTTCGTAGAAAACTAAACTTAAAAGCTATATTGACATTTGTACGGAAGACGACGTTCATTTTTCGACAGGATCCTGTTCCCAACCCAAAATAAAAAAAGTACTAACCTCTTATGGGCCTATAAGAACACGCAAAATTCGTGTGATTATGAGCCAACGAACTAAAAACTCTTCTCTCTAGAATACGCATACCGTTAATATAAAGTATCGCCAACATCTCGGTTTGTTTGTAAACAAATAGTAGGTATATTCAGGCCTGAACAATAACAATTACCAGTAACTGTTATTGTTGTCTCTGTTACAACAAAGCTGTGCTAGTAAGACAGACAAATGTATATGTTGGCTACGTTTTTTTCAGTTTTTACAAATGAAATGCCTATTCTAGAGAGAAGAGTTATAAATCAAGGGAGGACTAAATATACACTTTCTTGAAGATTTTAAGATATATATATATATATATATATATATATATATATATATATTTTTTTTTTTAAATTTATATTATACCTACATTTTTTGAGATGTTTAATGAGTAAGATACCCAACTCGATAGGGATCTTTAACCCTTAAAAATATCTAATTTTTATTTTCAGCTTTTTGTCAGATAGACGGACAGTCAGACGGACCGACACACTGACAGGCAGACGGACAATCGGTAAAAACTATAAAGAAACCGTGTTTTGTTTATGAAATAAATAAAAAAACGCGGAAACAACTTACAATATTTCTGGCCATGAAAACCAAAAACGCTTTAATTAGAATTTAAATTTGGAAAAGATTTATATCTGTTTGTAAACAATTTGTCTATAACAAAAGAAAGAATGGGCTTATTTTAATTAATGTTAAATCTTATTATTATAATTAAGCCGTGAAAATATGTAATGCTTTACATTCCAAAGTATACTCTTTAAAGTCGATAGTACATTGAGTTTTCTCAGGATTTACCTACTCATAAAAATATAACCTTTTTTTTGAAAATTTATCGGCTTGCTTTTATTTTTTATAACTTTACAGATTTTCACTTTTCCTAATAATTTCATATCGTTCGTAAACTAAAATAAAAAGTAAAAAGATATAGACAATATCATAAAATAATAGTATTAACATTATGTTAATATCATAGTTTTATGAACTGTTCTACTGACGATGTTTTTTAATACTTAGTAGTAGTATTTATCATTGATTTTTTTGTTTTAAATTGGTAGGATTGAACCTTGTTATAAGAATAATTTTTCCTGAAAAAAATACGTCAATCGGACTATTCCTTGAGCTTTTTTCTATTTTTTTTTAACCCCGTATAACTTTTTTGTTTTTGGGGGATTTTTTTTTCAAAAACAATAGCGAGCTTTTTCTCATAGAACTTTAATTTTCCTAAAAATTTGGAGTCGATCTGATAATTAGTTCTTGAGTTATCGTGTACACAAGAAACCAGGGGCGGATTTATTTCATTTTAGGAGAGGGGGCCATTCATAAGGAAAAAAATTGCGCTTTCACCAAAAATATAATTTTGAAAGTATTTCTATGCTAAAATATCTCGCTGGGGGGGGGGCCGTGGCCCCCTTGGCCCCTCCCCTAAATCCGCCCATGCAAGAAACATGATATGAAACACATTTGTATCCAATAAATTTTTGTCTGGGGCGTTTTTTGACGATTTCGGAAAATTCGAATATACGGTATTATACTCTCTTATCGCGTGAAGAGAATAATAATAATAATAATAATAATACAGTGCAGAGTTTTTCCTGAAACTATAATAAACAATGTAATCCGTACATGTATAGTACAATCAAATCATGTTACATAAATTATGCAATACTGTTAAAAATACTGTATATTTAGTTAAAAGTGCAGTAATTAAAACACGGAGTTTTTTTTTACTTTTATAACAAAATTTTTTCTCTTACGCCCAGTGTTAAGCAAGCTATCACAAAAAATAATAGTTTTAATTCATTTTCCCCCCTTACCCTGCCCTGATTTTTACGGAAAACAAAACCAACCAATAACTTTGGATAAGAAACCTATTTTTCAAATTTGGAGTTTTAAAGCCTAAGCGTTCTCGAGTTATCGTGGATAGACTATCCAAGTAACACAGTAGCTATGAAGTATAACACCGCTCTTTAGCAGCAAAATGACAGCCACATGACTGCAATTTAGCTGCGATAGAGTGATAAAAGATAATTTATAGCTACTCTATTATATATTAAAAAGTCCAAAGCGTTCTCGAGTTATCGTGGATAGACTATCCAAGTAACACAGTAGCTATGAAGTATATCACCGCTCTGTAGCAGCAAAATGGCAGCAATATGACTGCAATTTAGCTGCGACAGAGCGATAAAAGATAATTTATAGCTACTCTGTTACATATTAAAAAGTCCAAAGCGTTTTCGAGTTATCGTGGATAGACTATCCAAGTAACACAGTAGCTATGAAGTATATCACCGCTCTTTAGCAGAAAAATTGCAGCCATATGACTTCAATTTAGCTACGACAGAGCGATAAAAGATAATTTATAGCTACTCTGTTATATATTAAAAAGTCCAAAGCGTTTTCGAGTTATGGTGGATAGACTATCCAAGTAACAGAGTAGCTATAAAGTATATCACCGCTCTTTAGCAGAAAAATTGCAGCCATATGACTTCAATTTAGCTGCGACAGAGCGATAAAAGATAATTTATAGCTACTCTGTTATATATTAAAAAGTCCAAAGCGTTTTCGAGTTATGGTGGATAGACTATCCAAGTAACAGAGTAGCTATAAAGTATATCACCGCTCTTTAGCAGAAAAATTGCAGCCATATGACTGCAATTTAGCTGCGACAGAGCGATAAAAGATAATTTATAGCTATTCTGTTATATATTAAAAAGTCCAAAGCGTTTTCGAGTTATCGTGGATAGACTATCCAAGTAACAGAGTAGCTATAAAGTATATCACCGCTCTTTAGCAGCAAAATTGCAGCCATATGACTGCAATTTTGCTGCGACAGAGCGATAAAATATACTTTATAGCTACTGTGTTATTTTTTGTTATGGTTTAGTTAGTCATCGTGTTCTTTTGGATAAAACCATCCTTTCAAGACTGTGAGCCTAATGTTCACATAAAATATCAATGCTAAAGGTTATTATAGTCGAGCACAGTATTGATCTAAAAGAGACAAACGACTGTGAAATTATACAGACCTGCATCAGATTTTCTTTTTGGCAGTTTATTTTTATTTTGGACTTCTCCTTTAACTCTATTAATATTTTCTTTTAATTTTTTTTTCTTATCACATCAAAAAAATTAGGGAGATCTATTTTTTTTAAATGCCCGCTTTTGTTAAAATTTGCTATGATCATATATGAAGGCATTTTTTATATACCATAATGTATTTATATAATTTTTAAATGAAAATTTCAAACTTAAAATGGCGGATTGATTTTTCATTCTTGATAAATTTAAACAATATTGAGTATTTGAATTTTTAAGGCTCAATAACAATGCTCTACAAAAAAAAAAAAAAATTATTTGCCGGGGGCCGTTTTAGTTGCGTCTGGCTATATTTGATGCGATGATTTCGGAACCTTTTTCCAAACGCAACCAAAATGGTGTCGGCTAATTTTTGAGTGTTGAGCCTCAAACCCAACCTTAAAAACCCGATAATTTTTATCAAAATTTATTAAAACTCATTTAATTTTTCCACCATATTGAATCCACCATTTTGAATTCTCAGTTTTTAATAAAAAGCCTTCTCTGATCCATAATGCGGTATTTTGAAAACGTTACGTGAAGGACACTGATGACAGTTTTAGAATTACCACTATGCGTTTGAAAGATCAAAAAATGCAAAAAGCTTTCAAAAAGTTTTTAAATGCAAGCCAGTGTTATTGACCACTCTAACACTCTATTAGGTGGTTATAATGTTTTTTCACCTGGGGGACGCACCCTTATGCGGATGTCATCAAATGAACCTACCTTATTTATTCAGAGGCGTCATGTTGCACTCTTTCTTACGCGTGACACTTTTACTCATGATTTTTAAGGGATATTTTATAAAAGTATATTTTTTTATTTTGCGACTCTTATAAGCTCATAATCACACGCATTTTGCGTGTTCTTATAGGCCCATAAGAGGTCTCTACTTTTTGTTCTTCTGGGTTGGCAACAGACCTGGCCTATCGCTTGACGTTTTCCCTGAAAATGTCAATGTCGCTTTAAAATTTAATTTTCTACAAAATTTTGTGTTTAGGTTATTTTTACCATGTTAAAATTGTGGCTTGGTTAATTGCAGTAAAGAGAGAAGAGATGACTATAAAATATATCAAAATATCATTTGTTCTTAGAATTTTAAACATGGTGTAAACTGTAATGCCAATCCAAAACAAAAATCCCTAAATCAGTCATCAAATTAAATGTAAGTTTTTTTAAATTTTAGAGCAAAATAGAAAAAATTGTATAAAGCACTCGTTTCATAACACGTTTTTAGCGCACTAGTACCTTAAAACTAACTTGTACTCGTGCACTAAAAACGTATGTTATAAAACTAGTACTTTAATATATATATATATATATATAAAGTATTAGTTTCATAACACCGGTTTTTAGCGCACGAGTACAAGTTTAGAAAACGACTAGTGCGCTAAAAACGTGTTAAGAAACGAGTGCTTTATACTATTTTTTCTATTTTGTTTTAAAATTAAAAAAAAAACTTACTTTTAAATTGATGACAGATTTAGGGATTTTTGTTTTGGGTTGAAATTACAATTTTCTCATATTGGAAATTCATAGAACAAAAAATGGTACTTTTCCTCGACCTATAAATGGTCTCGGAATAGTTATTTATGGTACTAGTGGGTAAAGTAAGATATTGCCCATGAAAAAATTAACCTGCGAGGCGTCAGCCAAGCAGGTTAATTTTCGAGAGGGCAATATCGGTTTACCCATGAGTGCCATACAAGGTTTTATCCAATAAATAGGTTAGCAATTCATTTTTATTAAAAATTTTAATTACATTTACAAGAAAATAATTTGACAAGTGACAGTTGAGTGGGTAAAATAAATAATTATCCACTCAATAAAGTAAAGCCACGCGGGGGTTATTATTGAGTTTATCTATTTAAAATAAAGCTGGTAACTGT